>JAVJGI010000014.1:87515237-87527963 GCA_035590275.1 Ibycter americanus
AACAGCATGGACAGTAGATGAACTTTTGGAACTTGTGTGGGAAAGCCTTGTTGCAGCTGGCTAGTTTTGTAGTGCTGCAACACAAGTGTTCTGAGATTTTTATTACAAACCTAAAACTTGAGAAAATTAAACAAAAGGAGGACGTCCTTGAACTGCTCAAAAAACTAAAGCGATTTTAGGGAGGCAGATGAGATGCAAGTTGGCCACTTGTGACAATGATATTACAATTTTGTTTTATCTGTTTTGCAAGTAACAAAACCAAGGCTAATATTTTCTCAATACAGCAAGGGTTTTAAGCTTTCATAATATTCCAAATTAAATCTCAATATAAGGACACATTTACTTGCATGGAACAAAACTAGGAAAAAAAAAAAACCAACCCTCTTATTAATTTTTAGAAACTTAAGCTGTCAGATTTTATATGTGAGAAGAATATGTACACAAGTTAGTACTTGGTAGAGGGATTAGCATGAAGGGTGATGGCTGACCCACTGCTCGCTGAAATCACTGGAATGTTTCCACTTATATATTGGACTTTAGATTTCACTGTATGACAACACGATCTCCTGTGGAATTAACTTGTGAAATAGTAGCCTTCTGGAAACATCATTTAAAAGATGCTATTATTCATACTAGTGATCTGTAACGCCATCATATTGCTTGGCACCATTTTGGTCTCTCAGAAGTCACTTCTTGATTAGGACTAACCCGAAATAGAAACAGATTTTTCTTTTCTCCAGCTTTTTAAATATATTGATGAATTATAAATTTTTGAATCCCCAGAGGCATAAATAATTGTCCTTTTTCTGGCTTCAGCCATATGGTTACCCTAGGCAGGAAAATGGAACTTCTGCACATTGGCTCAAACACAACCATTTCAAATGAAACATCCTACTCTGAGCAAGATAATTGACTCCTAATCAATTTTTAAATTCAGTTTCATTCTAAAATTGGTAGAGACAACACAGTATTAATAATAATTTATCTCAGTGGCTTTGGCTTTGCAAACAGAATTTATAAGGACAAATGAGAATTACTCCAGCAGTGAGAGACTGTAACTCATCAGGCAATACACTAATACTTTGTATGATTATAAAATATTTACTCTGATGGGAAGAGAGGAAGTAACAGAGAATGAACATGACATTTATTTTCAAAATATGAAAATCTTTTTGCAAAATGTCATTTTGAAATAGGAAGAGAAAATAAACTACAACTAACCTGCTATGTGATCCACATTACGACAAAAACAGTTTCAAATTCACTGAGTAATTATTCTATGACAGAACCAGAACTGTTCTAAATGACCATGAAGTTGTAACCTTTCAGCCTGAATTCTTTAGTAATCAAAGCTTGTGTTTGCTAGTTTGCTATTTTGTCCTTCTATTCTTGATTTTGAATTGATGTTCTTTATCCCATAAAAGTGATCACTAGCAATGAATACTACAGTTTTCACAAGTGAGGCCTGTGAAGAGATTTTAATTGACTCAATCACCCACAATGAAATTTATAGATAAGGTCTCATTGTGCTAGTTTTCATAAAGCATAATAGAGTCTAAAAGGCTGGGAAAATGATAAAGCATAATAAATTGATATAAAGGTGGATGTGGTTTTCTCTTTTAGCAAAATGCACATATATTATTGCTTCTCTTTTTTTCTTCCAGGCGAGTAATAAAGCAGTATTAAATGATTCTACCAGTCATTCCAAAGAGCAGTATGCAAGTGACCAGAGACAGGGAATAAAAAAAAATATTTCAACTTTCTCTGATGGGAAAATGACTGAAGACAAAAACCAAGGTGATTTTGTCTTTGACAATCATTTAACCTTTAAACACAAATTCCGAATTTCATCTTTCTTCTCTAACTTTCACTTTTTCTTACCTAAAAAATAAATATATCTCCTACTTCTAATGGTTTGTCTTCCCCTGACAGTGCATGGCAGGAGCAAAGACAACATAAACTGTCAGAAACGAAGAGTAAAATGTTGCAAAAAACCATACAAACCAGACTTTCAGTAAGATATGTCATTGGTTAAGCATGTAGGGCTTTAACTTCTTGAAAGTACTGCCTATAAGTACTGCTAAGAATAATTGTCTTATACTTGCTGAGGTAAGCAGTCACAATTAAAAACACAGCAGCAAATGAAAGTCTCTATTCAGATTATCCCAGACATCAGTTTTAACTAATATCAGCCCACCTTCTGTGTCTCTGTGCAAAGGGGAAAGAAGAATTAGACTGAGCTCTCCTATTAGACCTGGTTGGGAAAGTATTTTTTCCCTATAACTAATTTTAAACCTTTTAATTAGATATTTTTTTGGTTAGGATATGTGTCAAGAATCTGAAGGCTGAAAATATTATCATTTTCAGCTTTTATTTTCAGGAAAAAATGGTTATCAATGGTTTTTAATAAAAAATCATTCTGTTCAAAAGCCATTTTACGAAAAAGGATTACTTTATGGAAGATTTTCAGTCAATCTTAATTGCCATCTGTTGATGTATGCAAGATGGTCAGATGCTATGGTAGCTAGTGCCACAGAGATACCTGTAGAGCTATGAAGTAAAGGGGGACAGAGAAGAGTAGAGAGAAAGGTATAGTCAAACAGGGGGTGGAAAAAAGATTTATATATTTTTGCATAAGCATAAGGGTTTTCTGTATTAAAAACCATTTCTGTGACCACATCACAGGCAGGAATTGATGGAGGGAGGAGTCTATTATTTCAGTATTTGGTAATTCTGTAACAATAACACTAGTAGTGTTTCCATATATATGAGGAAAGGTATAGTTCTATTATCTTGTGGGGGACAGTTGTATTCTTGGGAGTACCAAGTTTATCATAGAATGAAGAAACTCTTTGTCACACAGAAATTTTCAGAGACTGGATTCTCCTCTTCAGATTCCCTTTTTCCATCTCAAATAAACAGAACTACTTGCTTTTTATGTATATGGCACTCATAATCTGTCTTGTTATTTTAATATATAACCACAGCTCCTGTATTTCAATGAATGTACAGCTTTTCCTTTTTTACCATTTTATCATGCTCTCTTGTTAAAGACAGAACAATAGAATTTTGTGATGATTTAGTGAAGATTTACTGTACTTCAATGGTAGCAAAAGAGAGGTTGGGAAAGAATTTCCATAATTTCTTGTGCACAGTACTTTATTGCAGCAGAAGCCTCAGCCATGTAAGAGCTTTCAGGTAGAGTCTATTTGGCTCTTGACCATACATGGCTACATCTCCTAGTTCCTGAAGGCATGCACGCACTGTGCCACAAAGCTCACACAACAGCAAGTACTGGCACGTATTGCAGTTCTACTGCAATCTGAAGGAGGAACAGGCAGAAAAACTTTTTCTATTCAAGCTGTAAAACTATAACAGTATAGTCTACATCAGAACAACCGCAGAAATGTGTCATAGGATAATAATTGCTGACTATTTCTAAGGGAGCAACCAACAATAACAATTCAAAATAAGCCGTACAAAACCAAAATAATCTGCTGCGCTGCACTCATTTCTGTATTAACTCAAATAGACCACACAAGTTAATTATTCAAAAATAATGAGATTGTTTGAACACTACTAGGTCTACTCACATTTTTAATTACATAATCTTACATAAAATTCAAACACAAATCAACACATACTGTCATTATAACCAGGAAAAGAAAGCTAATACTGTTATGGCTCTATGTCAAATGATACGCCTGTCTCACAAGGTATAAAGGCTCAAACAAAATAAAAGAATGTTGTATGGATAGTCTAAGTTTCAAGTTGGTAGATGAAGCTGAATTGTATTAGTGGTTTCGCTCACTGTCATTTCACTCAGCTCTACAGAACCACCACCTGTATATTCAACATTTCTTGTTTTCCTTAAACCTATTGAATCAGTAATTATTTCAGATTAGTGCATGTCACCTAGAATTACCACTCAATTCCATTTATATTTTTCACAGAATTTGCCATTAACAGTGAATTCTGATCAGTTTCCTCACTTGCAGAGATTAACCATTCTTCCTGCTGATGGAGATTGCATCTTCGTCAACACCTTTTATTAAAACAGACTTCTGTTAAATAACAGTTTCCCCCCATTCCTTCAAAAAAACTGCCATTTTCTGTCATAACACTGGAGCTTTTATTTAATTTCTCAGCTTTTCTTGCTGTTGTTCATGGTGAATATTGTTCACATCACCTCTTGCTCATCTCGTATGAGGATACAAAGCCCAACATATAGTTCACTACATTCCCCAGTTTTTAGTATGATAAAAAGTAAAATAACAGATTTACACAAATGTGTAGAACAGATGCTCCACAGACTATACAGGACTCCAATTTCATTGTCTGGTAAGTGTAGCGGACCCCACATCATATTCTTTCTCTGGAAAACGTTTGATTGAGGACAACTTTGTCCTCTTCAAGGGCTTTTGAATATGTACAAAGAGTCATTATGAGTGAAACAACCACAGCAATTGTTTAAATGCAGATCTGTGTATTTATGTGGTTTACTTACAGATAATATATTTGAGTTCACAGGAGTCATAGTGCATTTTTCTACTTAAAATCATCCCTCCAAAATTACACTTCAAAGATAAAACCAAATGTGACTTTTGCCCTGAAAATTTAAATCCTACCAGCTGTGGTAGAAGGAATAAATAAAATAGAATTGATTTCTGCTAAACAGACGGTCTTATATATGATTCTTTTAACTTTTGAAATATAGACAAACTCATTAAACCATTCTGAAGAAAAAGAAGATACCACAACAAGATGTTTGCATTCTTAGCAGGAAATTTCTGAAGAGGAATTAAATAAACAGGAAGCATCAAACCTAGGATGATGAATACTAAATCAAAGCTAAGTGGATAAGTACCTGGGAGCACTAAGACTTTTGGGATATAAATCAGATGAGGAATGGTGTTAAGCCCTACCTGAGTCTGCAGAGTGCTGAAGGACAGAAAAGTAAGCATGTGGGACTGTAAGGGACATATGAGTGACTGTGGCTAATTTATCCCAGTGCCCTCATTCCCTAGTTGCTGGTAGAAACACGGAATCACAGATTTTTAGACTAAGAATTAATTGAACATCCAACACCTGCAAAAACACTTCCCTTAGCTCTATAGCAAAATATTTACTATATTTTATTATTAAAGGGGGAAAAAAACCACAGTAATGCCAGACAGACACTCAAAATATTTTCCCCTTAGGACTGCCACGATTAGTGTAAGTGTTTCCTCATCAGTAGTATTTCAGTCCTTTCAATATGCAGTTTCTAGCAAAGATTTAACACTCTACAGGTAGAAGAACCTACCTGGCTTTTACACTACTCTTTTCTCTCCTCAGAAGTGATGATTGCCACAAGGGGTTCTTTATTTAGACTTGCCCATTACATCTTACTTCTATTCAGTTTCTGTTAAGAAAAATAGACAATATCAGAGAAAAAAATCAGAAAATCATTATACAGGACTGAGGACACTGATCTCCAAATCCAAGCTAATGTTCCATCCCACTTGAAAAAATTTCCTATGGACGCAGAGAATCACATAATGTTGATGGATAGTGCCAGCTCTCTCAGCCTTTTCTCCTAGCAGAGATGCTCCAGTCCCTTCACCATCTTTGTCATTTTCCATTGGACTCTCTCAAGTATTTCCACGTCTGTCTTGTACTGTGGAGCCCAGAACAGGACCCAGCACTCCAGGTATGGCCTCACCAACACTGAATAGGATCACCTCAATCAGCCTGCTGGTACGAGTGTAAGTACCACTTGCCTCAGGCTTCCCCCCTGGTTTCCAGAGCCTGGGAATCCTGAAGGCTGGTGTTACTACTGAAAACTGTGATGAAGACAAAAATTCAGTACTCTAACCTTTTCCATGTGCTGTGTCACTAGCTGGATGATACTGCTGGATGCATGGGTCCACAGTTCCTTTTGTCATGTATGTACTTATAAAAGCCCTTCTTGGTGGTTTTTTTTTTACAACTCTTGCCATGTTCAACTCCAGGTGGGGTTTGACTTTCCTAAATTCATCTCTTCATGCTTGGCCAGTGTCTCTGTGTTCCTCCAGGTTACTCGTTCCTGCTTCCACCTTCTGTATACTTCCTTTTTATGACTGAGTTGCAAAGAGGTATTCCAGAAAATTTCACCATTATTTGAACTGGGAATTTAAGAATAAGGGTCAGAAATGGGTGTCCTGGTCAGGCTTGTCACAGGATACTTGAATAAACTTCTAAAAAAATTAAAAAAAAAAAGTGAGAGAGAAACATTTCCATAGCCTGAAACATTGAAGAACTGTGCTTTCACAGGTAAAGTTTATCAGGTTAGATAAGATGTATATGGGCAGACAATGAATTTCATATAGACTTTTTCCAAAAACCCTGTAAATCCAATGCTTTAAGAGTAATTTTAATTAAAATCAGAACTTACACTAAGCCTTTGCTTCTTCCTTTCCTGTCACATTATTCCGATAGCAATAAATGTCCAAGTCGGGTGTCATGGTTTAACCCCAGCTGGCAACTAAGCACCACAGAGCCACTCACTCACTACCCCACTGTGGGAAGGGTGAGAGAATCAGAAGCTGTTTCACCTTCTTGACTTTGTCTTCATGCTCTCATTTTGAGTCATAAGAATGAAGAATAAGATTACCACACTTTCTGAGCAACAGACAGGAAAAAAAATAAGATCCCAACTTTAAAGAATAACGGTTGGTTCAGGCAGGAGGTCTCAGTAAATTTTTTATTTAGTGTTTCTGATCTTCTGTTTGGTTAATATTGCTGTGTTAAGAATATGGATAGATTGCTTTTTAAGGTAATGGGAAAAAAATAAGCAAAAAACCTTTAAGTGAGTAAAATGAAAACATTATGTTGAGGCCTTAATTATAAAAATAAATTATATTATTTTATGAATACTGTAATTTTAATTGTTTACATAGAAAAATACATAGTTGCATCAAAAAGAGGCAAAATATCTTTTTCCCCTTTGTATCAAATAATTAGCTGAAAAAATAATAATTAGTATATTAGTATCTTAATATTAAACCAGCGTCCTTATAAAATTCAGATTAATGATAGTGTTTAACATAAACATTCTAGGAAAATGACATTAAAATAACTGTGTGAATTTGAATGCTAGAAATTTTTTACAAAGATTAATGTTTTTATACAAACACTCGTGCATTATCCATAAAGATATTGGTGAGTTAATTCTAGACTAATGGCACAGATATTAAGTGAAAATGGATGTTTCTAGCCTAAATGACATTCTTGCCAAGAAATTAGTATTAGTCTAAGAAGTTACAATTAACATATGTGGCATTAATGTGTAAGAGACATCCATGGATAAAGCAGTTTATAGAGAAGTAAAGATGACAGCCTGTTTTCTAGTGGAAGAGAAAAATATAAAAAACTAGGTCTTCTCAGGTGCAACTACATAGTTTTCCACTTGAGACCTTTAGTAATCAAGCCATTTGCAGTAGAAAGTAAGCATTAATTCAAATTGTGCTGTATGTATATGGGGAAAGAAATACTTTTCTAAGAAAAGCTGCTAAAAGGCAAAAGCGTGCTACTTAAAACAGGTCTATAAAAATTCTGTTGACTCAGTTTAGACAGCACAGTGGAAAATGTACATTTACTTCAACACAGGAAGGATAAAATTAAACCATTTTATAAGAGTAACAAATCTGGTTAAATGAGTCAAAAGAAGATATTAAAAAATACATCATCTATTAAGCCACAGTATCTTGCATTTTGGAGCATTTAATTAAACTTTGGTAAGTATGTCCTATTTCCAGTACATTTAAATAATTTGACCATATCATATTATTATTTTAGAAGGTCTTTTCACTGGAACCCAATTTAGTTCTGCTGATACATATAATGTCTGTTATAACTATCACACGAGAAAGTATATTAAACCTCATGTTAACTACATATGTACCAAAATAAAACTACTAAAACTAACATGATGAAGAAAGAAAATATTTCTAGACTTTATCACACTTTAAAATAAATCAGCAACAAACACACATAAAAGTATATAAATACAGAAAACCAAGTTCTAAATAAATGATGAATGCTGTATTGCAATTAACTGCCAGAACATGGGAAACACCTCTATGAAAAGAATACTTTTTTTTTTCCCCAAAAATAATATATGTATGGCATCTGGTAGTACAAAGGAGTGAAGAAATATACAGAACAGTCTGTTCAGATATTGTGGCAGTGTGGGCAAGTGGAATTTCTTATTCATAGCTTGTGAAACTGCCAACTTTTAGCAAACTTCACTGCTGAATATCACTACATTAAGAAATCTTGTGACCTTGTCCATATGCTCCCCAAAATTGCTTCTTTGTGCTGGAGCACTCAGTCATGTCGACATTACAAGAGGCTTCCCCACTACCCTAGTTAAAAAAAAGCAACAGCAGCAACAAATTGGGATGTGTAGAAAATATGTCATTGCTGAGCTCAAGACTTACTTCACAGAAGCTTGTGGCAGTGCTAAGGAGTGCGTCTTGCACCCTCTCTTCTTCATTTATGCCTTTGTCTCAGACATGTAGCCCTTCAAAAAGGGTCCTATACAACAGGGACCTTGAAAAGCCTTACAACATTGAGAAAATATGAAGAAGGAAAAAGGAAGCTCCAAAGAAGAAAGTAAATTAGCAAATAGCAACTTCTCACTTTTTTTGCCTTGCTTGTTATGGTCTTCTTCTACCAACTGTGATTAGTATCACCACGATACAAAACAATACTTTGGTGTTCTTCAGCTTTTTAGTATTATCTTTGCCAAGCTGCTGGATGTTGCTGTCAGCCAGCTTAGGCCTGATATGTCTTTACAATTCAGGTCATACGTCAAAGCCTCTATTTGCTTTTGATCAAGGTGAGATGAGCCACAGCCTACAACTAATTTGAGGATATAGAAAGCCACATGAGGTCAGGTGTCAGAGCTAGAACTAGCTAGAACAGCAGCATACCTGTTTCTGGTACCTTATTGCAGCCTTGGAAAGTGTAATCAGTGCCTGCTGAAATCCAGACTCAGTAGACATTTACAGGTTTGTGAAACAATGGTTTATTCTCAGTAAATCCATTTTAAATCCATCAACAATTATATCCGGGAGCAGGCCTGTAATTATTTTTTATTTTAAATGGGTTTATAGGCTATATTCTACTGGGCTTCAGTATTTTGTCAGTCAGCAGAGGCCATTTGTTCTTTCCGGTGCTGGCTAAAATGTCTTAGGGATTGACACTTGGTTAGAGAGTACAGTGTTTATGTTTGAGGACAATATTCCACAAAATGACGTGAAAATTGGGGTTTAGAAGGTGCCTAATTGCATCAGTGGTGTTAATGCTTTGTCCTATCACCTTGCTGTATTCAGCTTTACTATCCCCACAAGTAGTTCACGTGCACCCTCAGTTGCTGCATTTCAATTAATAATTGGTCATATAAAAGTCAGTTGCAGATTCTCAGTGTTAGGAGCTGCCAAATCTGGTAGCATGACAGAGGTGAGGCTGCTGTGGGTCCATTACTCCACATGTGACTGGCGTCCCCCCTGCTGCCCATGTGCCTCTGTGTGTACAGGAGTCAGACTTTTATCACACAACCTAACACCTAGAAGACTGTTTTGTTATCAACGTAAATGTACATAACCAGCACAGATATCAGCAGGGTCACCACAGAAAGCTGTGACGTTCACAAGCTGTGCAAGAAAAGACCCCTAGGCAGTCCCAAAATAAAGTTGCTGACAGTGTTACTGTGACTCCTGTGAAGGGACAGCTCTATATGACACTGTCCACATAGACATTGTGAAGTCCATACCACATGTATTTTTCACACCTGTGTCTTCATCTCATTCCACAGCTCTCCATGAACCTCCTCTCCCAAATCCTCTTTCCCCTTCAAAACACATTTCTTCATCTCTCCTTTCCTCATTGGAGATAAAGAGCCTTCTCTCTTTCCATCATATTGATGGAAACCTCACTACCACGGTGTCTGGGACATTCAGTTTCCAGAATAATTTGCTTCTGTATTGGGTAGAGCTCCTTTACACAGCAGTTCCACAGAAAAGACATACTTGGCTATGCAAATTTCTCCAACCATCTTCACACTCAGCCGATATGCCTATCCCTTTTCCATATACTGCAGGTTCAGCTTTTGGCCTAGGTGAGAAAATGAAGAGCCATGCCACTGCCTTGTACTCAGGTGACAATAAAATTATCATGTTCTTTATATTTTCCAAATAATTTCCCCTTTATACTTCCAATTCCAAATCCTTCGCCAGTTTATTGCCAAATATTGCCGGAATGGTTTTGAACCCTTGTGGCAACACTGGCCAAGTAAGTTGAGCTTTGCGTCCAGTGGTGGGGCTTTCCCATTCAAAGGCAAATATTGCCAGGCTACTTTTGTCTGGAGGTATGCAGAAGAAAGCATCCTTAAGATCAAGTATCGTAAACCACTTATGTTTCGCCTTTAAGGAATCAACAAGGTACATGGGTTAGTTACAACCCAGTGAATCTCTTAGACAATCTGATTTATAGTTTCTTTACTGGATTAACTTTTCCAATCCCTTCCTATCCTCCCACTTAATAAGATACTGTTTTTGTCTTACTGATTTGGTTTTGGACTTTAAATTGATTCTTACTGGCTCGGTCAACTTGGATCAACTCGAGATTCCACTGGCCCATACCAAAGGGGTTACTGCATCTTCTACCTTTTCAGCGGTTTCTTCCTTTGATCTCTGTGTATTCTGTAACATAAAAGTCTGCCTCCACAGCTTTAGCTTCAGGTATTAACAATCGTGCTTCTCCATTAGTAAAAACTGTCTATGCATCTAACTTATTCAATAAATCTCTTCCCATCAAAGGCATCAGGCATTCAGGCATATATAAAAATTGGTGAGCTATCCATTGTTTTCCTTACTTAAATTTTAAGGGTCGCAGGAAGGGTCGATTCTCACTGTTCCCTGTGGAACCAACAACACTTACAGTTTCTTGACTAAGACCTCCTTTACAAATATTGAGTACCGAGTCAGTAGTTCCTGTATCTATCAAAAATTCCATCACATCGTTCCCCAGCTTCAATATAACCAGGGGTTCAGCTGGGGATGACTTCCCCAGTCCCCTTCAAAACTCATCACTTAATGTCATCAACTTAATTGTGTGCAAAGCAGGATCCAAGTTAGGGCATTCCCTCTTCTAGTGTCCCTTTCTCTTTTTCTCAATTATTAAAACAGCCCGTGCTACTTCCAGTATTTTTCCCAGATCCCTTGAATCTGCCCCTTCTAACTTTTGAAGTTTCTTTCTTATATCTGGGGATGATTATCCCATAAAAATAGAGGTCAATTGAACAGCTTCTTCTGGGTTTTCTGGATCTAAATTAGTATATTTTTTAGCAGTTATTTTTAACCTTTCCATACAAGCCAATGGTGATTCATTTGGCTCTTGTTTAATTTCATACAGTTCATACCAATTGATCCCCTTTGGCATAGCGTGTCGATAAGAGTTCATTCCATTTTCCCTCGCTGCAAAATAACATCAATTTCAATATAGTATCGTATCTTAACGTTCCTTTCTTTGCCCATCTTTCTTGGTCATCAAGGGTACACATTGGTCACCAATGACTACAATATTCTATGAGTTGTTTCCGAGTCAGAGGACTCCCCCGCCTTGTTTCCCAATGATTAAATAAACATCCCAAGGGGGATTTCCTTAAAATACCTCCTTCAACAGATTGAGCTGTTCCCATGATAATAAACACAGATTACAAAAAATGATGACACACCTTAGACACAATGCAAAAATCCAACACAATTCACTCCCACACACATTCTTACAAAAAAATCCGTCTTAAAACATAATCTAGGTCTCAGTATCTAATATTTTTTCAGGATCAAAGTCACAATTGTATAGAGTGGGACTGTAACCCACAATTATGTACAAAATACCGGTGGGCAAACAAAAATCCCAATTCCAGGTGTCCCCTCAATTATAATACCAACTAAAACCACAATTGTGCACAAACCTTTCCTTTACCACAGTTCCTTAATGTGCAGGACCTCTCCTCGTGACTCACTTAAGGAACTCCCCAAAGAATGCCTGCCTTTACCTTTCCAGAGGTCTTGCTCAGAGCTCTTCAGTCTGGGGATCAGAGGTTCTCCCCAAGAATCCCTCAGTGCCGGCTGAAGGTCCTAGGATCTCACAGATCCAGTGAGATTCAAAAGCGGTGTCCCATCTGAGGTGCCAAAATGATACCAAAAAAAACATCAAGAAGATCCTCTAAGACTTCATTTTGTCAGTTTAGAAAGCAGGCATTCTTTATTGCAGTGCCGGCCACACGGAGATTAGCACCTCAGATCACACACCCCTATCTGACCAGTGTTCCTCAATTTATTACAACAAAGCATACATATTCATCATATTTCCCCAAAATCTAATACATAACTACTTCCCCAAAATGATTTACATATGCATAAGGCAGTTGTGTATGCACACTTCGTTCCTGGGGGTCTTTCTTGGGGTCTTTGAAGACCCCTGGTGATTGACAAGTTGGTGAACTTCAGCGGAAATTTCTTGGGGAACATGCGCACTACCTGTTCTTATAGAACTTCATTTGTTCTCTGCGCTCTATGGGTTTGACCGCAGTGCTCCGTTACCCCACTTCTCTTGTCTGTTGTTATATCCCAGGTGTCTCAGAAAGCTCGCTACATCTTAGTGAGCTTATTCAATAGGTCAAGTTAATCATTGCTT
>JAVJGI010000014.1:87528334-87547196 GCA_035590275.1 Ibycter americanus
AAGCTTCTTCCCCCCCCCTCCCCCCCCAGCTCCTTTCTCCAAGTGGGGAGCCCACCTTCACCGCACTTCTCCCCTCTCCCCTTCCCACCGATATTCCATTTAATGTATCCATTAGAGGCTAGAAGCTGCAGAAGCAAAGGACAGAGACAAATTACGTCAAGAAATAGTTCCTGGACTACCTTCCACAATTACCTTCCACCTTCCTTAGCACCAGGGCGAATCTCCCCCCCAGCCCGCGGGCAGAGCATCCCCCGGCTGAGGACCGGCCGAGCCTCCCTCCTCCCCATCCCCGCCCCATTTCCAGCAGTTTTAGGAAAAGCCGGGTGGCGTTATTAGAAAAAAAAAAAAAAAAAAAAAAAAAACCAAGGATAGCTGTCTAGCCATCTCTGAGAAGCCATAAGTCACATCAAGCATTGAAAACACATTTCATAAGATGAATTAGCGTAGAAGTGTTACAATTTTGAGATTGTAGTTACACAAAAGTTGTTAAGTGCAAAGCTGTACGGGTTTCAGCTAAGGTAATTTTTTTCTTGGTAGCTGGTGCAGTGTTGTGTTTTGGATTTGATGTAAGAATAATGTTGATAACACACTGATGTTTTTAGTTGTTGCTAAGTAATGCTTATATTAAGTCAAGGACTTTTCAGTTTCTTAGGTCCTGCCAGCAAGAGGGCTGAAGGGGCACAAGAAACTGGGAGGGGACACAGCCAGGACAGCTGACCTGAACTAGCCAAAGGAATATTCCATGCCATATGATGCCATGCTCAGCATGTAAAGCAGGGGGAAGAAGAAGGAAGGGGGGACACGCACACATTTGGAGTGATGGTGTTTGTCTTCCCAAGTAACCGTTACGCGTGATGGAGCCCGGCTTTCCCGGAGATGGCTGAACACCTGCCTGCCGATGGGAAGTGATGAATGAATTCCTTGTTTTGCTTTGCTTGCATGCATGGGTTTTGCTTTGCCTATTAAACTGTCTTTATCTTGACCCATGAGTTTCCTCACTTTTATTCTTCTGATTCTGTCCCCCATCCCATCAGGAGGGAGGGAGTAAGTGGCTGTGTGCTGCTAGCTGCCACATGAGGTTAATCCATGACAAAAGCTTAACTGAGAGGAAAAATGTGATAAAATTGCTTGGAAGTGGCAGTGATCAAAACCTTTGCTTTTGGAAACTGGAAACATGGGAGAGGTTGAATACAGAAGCAGCAGAAACATTTCAATGAAGGTTTGTCTGTGGATCTACACTGAGTTCTAGAATAACCAACACATTTTCCCACAGTTCTCCACAATGTAACTATTAGAGTGGCTGAGGGTATTTGCACAGTGACATGTGTCCCCAAAAATCCTAGAATCCAACCTGGATAATTACAACACTATAGCTGTGGGTATGCAGGTATGAATCATAAGGAAGGATCTGAATGAGGATTCTGCAGAGAAACGTGGCAATCAGTTACTACATGTGCAAATGCCATACAGCCTACAGTGAATATTGTAACTCAGAAGATGTAGGAACATGGTCCAAAGAGCTACAGATCTCCTACTCGGGTCAAAGAAACAGGGATATAGGAATGTTTCCTGTCTGTGTACTATCTTCATGCTTATCTGTTACTAACAGAGAGAGAGCAGGCAGGAGAGAATCTGTCAGGACGTGGATTCAAGATCATTGAAGTACCTTCTCATTTAGATTTGAGCTATTCAGAGCATGAAAACTGTGTGGTGACAGGGCAAAGACAGAAGAAAGTGGTGTATATAGTTCAGCAGTAGTTCTAGAAGTCATTTATCAAACCTACAGGCTTGTTTCTCAAATACTATACAATGATAGTATTTTGAATTACAAATAAACCCAGATCTATTGTGACTGTATTACTGTAGTTGAGAGACCAGATACATGATGTTTAGAAGTCAATACACGTATCGGACTTGGTACAACATCTAAAATGTACTAGATACTGGTTTTCTGATGCATTGTAGCAAAAAGAACAGTCAAGAGAGTTAAAAGGAGATTTGACCACAGTGACATTTAGAAAGAAAATGTATTTAGAAGTTAATAATTAAAAGTACTTTACTAAGTTATGAAGAAAGCCACTTTGTATTTTGCATTAATTTATGCCTGCTTATGCTTTTTTCTTTTTTAAATATAAAGCAGCAACTTGCATTATCTGTCACTCTAAATGTGATTACAGAATCACATAATCACAAAACAGCTGAGGTTGGAAGGCATCTCTGAAGGTCATGCTGTTCAGCCCCCATACTCAAGCAGGTATACCTAACAGCAGGTTGCCCAGAACTGTGTCCAGATGTTTTTTTAATATCTCTAAGGATGGAGACTCCTCAGTCTCCATGGGCAGCCTGTGCCAGGTCTTGGTAACCCTCACAGTCAAGAAGTGTTTCCTGATGTTCAGAGGGAACCACCTGTGTTTCAGTTTGTCCATTGCTTCTGGTCCTGTCACTGAGCACCACTGAAAAGAGCCTGGCTCCGTCCGCTTTGCACCCTCCCTTCAGGTACTGGTAAACATTGATGACATCCCCCCTCAAGCCTTCTCTTCTCCAGGCTGAACAGTTCCAGCTTTTCCAACTTTTCCTTATAGGAGAGACACTCCAGTCCTTCCATATCTCTCTTGTATTGAGGAGCCCAGAACGGGAAATTGTGGTCTCACTAATGCTGAGTAGAGGGCAAGAATCACCTACCTCCACCTGCTGGCATTATTTTGTCTAATGCAGCCTGGGATAAAATGAAGTTTTCCTGCCACAGTGGTACATCAGTGGCTCATGGTCAACTTGCTGTTCACCAGTATGCCCAAGGACTCTTGTGCAAAGCTACCTTCCAGCTGGATTGCCTCCAGCATATACTGGTGCATGTTGGGGATTTTCTCCCCAGGTGTGGAACTCTGCACTTCCCCATGTTGGATGGCACAAGGTCACCGACAGCCCATTTCCCCAGCCTGCTGACGTCCCACTAGATGGCAGCACAAGCCTGTGACATATCAGCCCCTCCTCCCAGTTTAGTGTCAGCAGCAAACCTGACGGTATGCTCTGACCTATCATCGAGATCACCAAGATGTTGAACTGGATTGGACTCAGTATTGACTTCTGGTCTACACGGCTAATTACTGGCCTCCAACTAGACTTTGTGTCACTGAGCATCACCTTCTGGGCCCAGCCATTCATTCCCAATCCACTTCACTGTGTCCTTGTCCAGCCCACACATCAACAGGTTGTCTATGAGCATCTTCTAGCATACAGTGTCAAAAGCCTTACTGAAGCTAGGTAGACAATACTCACTGCTCTTTCCACATCTACCAAGCCAGGCATTTCATTGTTGAAGGTTCTCAGGTTGGTCAGGTGTGACTTCCCCTAGGTGAAACCATGATGACTACTCCTGATGACTTTCCTGTGTTTCATTTGTTATGAAATGTTTTCCAGGATTAGTTCTCCATCACCTTCCCTAGGGACTGAGGTGAGTTTGATCAGTCTGTAGTTCCCCTGTAGTTCCCTGGGTCCTCCTTCTTGCCCCTCTTGAAGACAGGGGTGGCATTTGCTTTCCTCTAGTCTTCAGGCACATCTCCCAGTCACCATGATCAAAGATGATCAAGAGTGCCCTTGCGATGACATCAGCCAGCTCCCTCTGCACTCATGGGTGCATCCCGTCAGGGTCATGGCCTCCAGTTTGCTTAAGTATTCTCTAATCTGATCCTGAAGTAGCTCCTGCTTGCTCTAGCCTTTCCCTTTGGTCTCTGGGGCCTGGGAATCCTGAAGGGTAGTCTTACTACTGAAGACTGCGGTGAAGAAGGAATTCAGTACCTCAACCTTTTCTGTGTCCTGTGTCAGTGAGATCCCTGTCCCATTCAGCAGTGGGGTCTCATTTGTCCTAGTCTGTCTTTTGCCACTTACGTACTCATAGAAGCCCTTCTTGTTTTGACATCCCTTGCCATCTTCAATTCCTGGTGGGCTTTGACTTTCCTAAATTCATCTCTTCGTGCTTGGGCAGTGTCTTGGTATTCCTCCCAGGTTAGCTGTCCATGGTTCTGCCTTCTCTAAGTCCCTTTTCATGCCTGAATTTTGCCAGAAGCTTCTTGGTGATTCATGCAGGACTCCTGGCATTTTTGCCTGACTTCCTGCTCATTGTGATGGGCTGCCCTTGAGCTTCGAGGAGGTGAGCATTAAATATCAATTAGCTTTCTTGGACCTCTATTGCTTCTGCCACTTTATCCCATAGGACTCTTTCAAGCAGATCTTTGGAGAAGCCGAAGTCTGCTCTGCTGAAGCCCAGGTTTATGATCTTACTTTTTGCCCTACTCCTTCCTGTCATGATCCAGAACTCCCAACATCTAATGGTCACTGCATCCAAGGCTGCTTTGGCCTTCACATCCCCAATGAGCCTTTCCTTTTTGATGAGTATGTGCTCTGGCAGAGCACATCTCTTTGCTGGTTCCTCTATCACTGGGCTGAGAAAGCCATCATTGATGATCTCCAGGAACATCCTGGGAAGAAGGTTATTTCCTGCTTTGTTTTCCAGCAGATATTGAGGTGATTGACGTCCCCCATCACCACCAGAGTCTGCAGATGTGAAGCTACTTCTATCTGTCTTTAGAAGGCCTCACCTGCTTGCCCTTCCTGGTCAGGCAATCTATAGCAGACACTGACTACAATGTCACTCACACCGTTTTTCTCTTTAATCGTTATCCATAAACTCTTCACCTGGCTCATAACTCTTCCACAGGCAGAGCATGCCAGGTAGTTTCTCACATAAATGGCAGCTCTACCTACTTGTCTTCCCAGCCCATCTTTCCTGAAGATCTTGCATCCCTCCAGTGCAGCACTTCAGTAGTATAAGCCATCTCAACAAGTGTCCCTGATTCCAACAAGATCATAGGCATGCAACTGTGCATAGATCACTAGTTGCTGAAGTTTATTGTCCGTGCTGTGTGTGTTACTGTACTGGCACTTCAAAGTGTCACCCCAACGTGTTGTTTTCACATAAAGGGTCTGTTGTGGTTTTTTCACAATGATGTCTTGTAGGTGCTTCCTTTCTTACATGTTAATGCTTGTGGTTACCATGCTTAAGCCCTGTTTTGTTGATTTTCTATTCCTTTTGGTGCCCATCTTCACCCCTTTGCTTGTCAGTCCAGCTCATCACTCCCTCATAAGACTGCTGGTAACTCCCTCTCTCCCTTTCTGTTCCTAGTTTAAAGCTCTTCTTACCAGGTCAGCCAGTCTGCTGGCAAAGATACTTCTGTCCTTCTCAGTGAGGTGCATCCCATCTATCCCCAGTAGATGCTGATTCTTACATAGGGTCCAGGGTCATAGAAGCTAAACCCTGTGCCCAGCACCAGCTGTGCAATCAATTGTTGGCATACAGTATCAGCTCCCTCCTCTTTGCACCCTTTAGCCTCACAGGCAGAGAGGATTAAGAACACCTCTTGGGCTCCCAGAGCTCTGTAGTCACTATTGATACTTTTCAGCTTGCCCCATTGTTGCCCACAGGGAAGAACATCTGTGGGTAATAGTCACAGGGTTGGAAACACCTTAGCAGTCTCTCCACAACATCCTGGATCCCAGCCCAATAAGTAGCAACCTTCTTTAGACAACAGGTCAGGCTGGCAGACGGGTGCCTCTGTGCCTTGCAGCAGGGAGTCACCCACTGCTATCACTTGCCACTTCCTCCTGGTGGTCTTACATGGTTCAGGGTCAGCTGGCCCAGATGCCTCACTTGAAACCATGCCCCACTCTTCCTCAGCTTTGAGGGCAGTGAACTTGTTCTGTAGTGACAAGCCACTTACTTTTTGCACTTCTATTTTATTTTCCAAAGTTACAGAGATACGATTTAAGTATTATCTGAGTAGTGAAACTTCTCACTGCATATTATTATTATTATATTATTGTATATCATATTATTATAAATTGGCATGCACTGTTTGACAGATGACATAAATTCCTTTCATTGGTTTGTGCTCCTGGCTGTTGGCATGGCTGGTGATGAAACAATTAGCCATGTAAAACTTTTGATAAAACCAGATAGTGGTATTAGTCAGAAAAAAAGCCTCATTTGCTGTGCTTGCATGCATAGTCCTATACCTGGGGATCAACAAAACACCTTTATATGCCCTGGAGAATACATTATAAGTAGTTCTAGTCAAGACTACTTAAAATGTAAACACTATGGTTGGAATGTGGGATTTTGGCAAATGTTTCAGCAATGGTAAAATACTTGAATATTCTTGAATATGACTGCAATGTTCAGGTTTTGATGAAAGTTCCTTTTACAGTGAATGACCTTTGGGTGTATGACAAAATACAGTGTGCAAGTAGTGGCTGGTTATTAATAATGTTTGGCAGTGCAGTGGATTTACTTATTTGTAGTTTGTCCATACAGTTTTTGATTACCAAATCAAATTGGCCAGAAATACCGTAGCTTAGAGCTGAGCTAAAACATATGTGAGGTATTGCTCTCAAAGAATGACTTGTGTTTGAGAATCAGTAGAAGAGAATACAACCGTACTTTCAGTTTTCACATGAATACCTCGTTTTTCTCTTTTGGAGGGGTTTTGTCATTCATTAGTGCTATATGTGGACTTGCTATATGTTATTCCCGCATCCTTCATTAAACTTCTTTCTTACCTTGTGTATTTCAAGGCTGTTGATCATCAAGGACATAAATAAAACTATCCCTCCACTCTTTTTGTCTTTATTTCCCCTGCATATTATGCTTTCCCCACATCTTTTACTTTTCTTAATTCTCAGGAGTTTTCTGCTAGTATTCAGCTTTCAGATTCAGACCTTTGCTTATGCACTGATAAACCTTTTGCTTCTATCCTTGAAACAGTCTCCTGATGAAGAAATACTTTCACAAATAATTTTTTCATCACACACATGAATAGTTATACAGTATGTTCTCTTCTTTTGATGTGTCCTTTCTATTTTAGATCAAGGTGCTAAAGATTCAGTCTATGTATCATGGAAACGTATGACATGATTGGTACATCAATCATACAAATAATAATCTCAGTAATTCCTAAACTTCAGAATACTATATTAAATAAATCAATTTAAGGGAATAATTTGGCATATTTGCAATATGTGTGGAATGTGTTCTAAAAAAAATTATCTACTCTACTAACATTTATAATGATCGAAGGAAGCTTCTGTCTTTCATAGTGATACAGGATATCACATATCTAAAAAGAACAAAAGTTAAGTATACACGCTGTTCACATAAAAATAGAAACATTTGGTTGGATTTGTTGTTTTGTTTGCATTTAGACCTTCAGAGACAATTAAGAAAAATAAGTGAAGCCTAAATATAGCTAAGATGAATGGAACAAAATTGTTGTCTATTTACTGTTGTTATTCAGCCTTCTTATGGAAGAATTATTTTTTTTTTAAGTGAGAAATTAGAGAATTTATGTTAAAAGCTCTGCTAAAACAAAATGTGTTGAAAAGGTTAGATTTGTATTCCTGCATCCGAGCCAACAAATGTAGCTTTGCATCCATGGCAGTATCTGAAGCAAGATGAACTTATTTTGTATACCTATATCAGACCTGGATATAAAGTGGAACATGAATAAAGTACAGTTAGAATACCATTCTTCTTATGATAACTAAAACTAAATTAAAAATCATCTGAGGAAAACCCTGTGAAAATAATTTATGTGAAAGATTTCCATTATTAGAGGAAAAGTGTTAGATTAATAATTTTTGCACCAAGTTCTATCCTCAGTACCTTTACAATTGAATGATACATTCAGACTTAAAACAAAAAAAAAATCACAACTGTAAAGCAGATTTATTCCATATTCCTTTTGTTCTCCTTCAATAACATATCATAAGCTACTTTAAAGAAGATACTCAAATTTCAAAACATTCATAATATTTTAAATTGCATTTGCAGTTTTTGGAAGATTCATTGACACGTTCATTCTTTGCAAAACAATCTTGCTCCTTTTTATGATATAAATCACAGAAGATAATGCTTTTGACCAAACTTTTATTTCTTAAAAAAATGTTTTTAGTTCTATTTCTTTGTTGTATCCTAGTATCTAATTTTCTCCCTTAAGTCAGCTTTGGTGGTGGTGTGGAAACACTTCCTTACATATCTCAGAGGCCTGTCTAATCTATCATTGCTCATTTTGCCCTGACATTTATGCAACAACATCTATTTGGAGTTAAAATAGTTAGGTAAGTCTGGGCAATGTTCCAAAAAGAACCATTTTGCTTTATGATGAGGCAATTCCCACTCAGCATGATTCCAGAAATATCCATCCTTGGCTGGACAGCATATTTATGGTTTTTCGATGTTATTCTATTTTTGTGAGTTCCACCAGTATTGGTAACAGCAGTTACAGCTTATTTATTTCAGCCAACAGCATCAAGGCATTTGTGAAGCTTTTTCTGTTCTCAGATTTTCTGAAATAAATCAATACAAGGAAAGGATTTTTTTTTTTCCCCCAGAACATGGTTCTACCCTGTATTCTGACAGAAGTCACTTCTAAAAGAAATGAACATTTACCCAAGGAAACTGTGTTTTGAGTGTTTACTTTTGAAAATTTGGTATTCCCAGAGTTTAATAGAGTTGTGCAAGCTCTTTTCTTTGGCTGTGATTACATACAACACCTATCAGCCACTAAAGACTAACAAACCTTTGTGAGACTTACAGTTTCTCATGACGGAGAGAAAGGTGGGGTTTATAGAACTCAGACCTAGACTACAACAAAAGAAAAATGAAGTATCTCTATAGTAGTACTATCATTCAGATATTACATCTCTCTCTTATTCCAGGGAGACATTTGGATATTAGAACACTGCATGCCAATCAGGAGCTATATAGAAAATAATGTATTTAGTTATACACGGGTAAAAAAAAAGAAAACAAAAACAAACAGGGAAGCACAGATGTGTTACTGAAGAATTAAGAAATCCAAGGGACCTTATTTGCAATCATATCAGCTCCAATACTGACTTGTTTTTTTGGGGTAGCCCATGTCGAGTCATTCAATTTCATTATCAACATCACTTTAGGCATAAAAGGTAGTAGTCATGCTTAACTAACTGTATCATAAGATTCATGAAGATTCACTAGTTTGTACTCGTAGTATTTGAAGATATGAATTTTAAATGAATTATCTTCTGTTAAATACTGACAGACTAGTTTTATTATAACTCTAATAATCTAGCTAACAGGAACATCTGTGCAATTAGTCCTCTCCAAAAGTGTCTGCTTCAAACTGATAAGCATGCTTCTAATTTCTGTAGCTGGAACACAGAAATATGTTGATAGTGTGCCCTGTACTCCTGGCTGTATCTGGGTACAACTTCTCAAATGTACGCAGACTAAACCATATTTCAACTTCTGATTATAAACTTGTTCTCTAATTAATTAACACAGTATCTCTGGATGTTTACTGGCACCTGTCCAATGCTTCTCTCAGACTTACACATGCCACTCTTATTGACGATTTTATTAAAAACCTCACATTTTTGGGGATTTAAAAATTTATTAGATGTACATTTTGATTTTCCGCAGAAGTTATTGGGATATTATTTAGAGTTATAAAATCACAGGTCTTCATTTATAATTTTCAGTAGATCTGTAAATATTAAGTAGTTTACATTGATAATGAAATGGTAAAGAGGTGGCCTACATTTTGGAGGAAACATAAATGTATGTAATAACCATTCCATTCAATTTTAAGGATTAGCCAAAGTGATTGTTATCTTCAACTGTTAGCAGTCATTATACATGTGATACATGCACTACATATCCACTACACTCACACTGAGAAAATGATTGACTGAATTTCTACAACTACAAAAAGATTAGGATTTTGTGCACTAAATTTATGTACAATACAGAGTATGCTCAAACACACTCTGCTAATTGGGTGTTAAGTGGGTACTTGGTGCTTAGTTTAAAGTAGCTCTGTCTTAATATAGATGAAAATACATGATAGATAGGTAGCTCTAGATACACTATATAATCTGTGATATCTTATTAATATCATTGTTGATTGAGTACTTTGAGATGTTAGTACACGTATGAGCTTGATTCTATAGTAGATGTTTTATTTATTTTTTTATTTTTTATTATTCATGTACTTTGAAAATCCTTTTCAAATCAGAGTCATCAGAACACTGGATACAATTCTTTGGAAATGAATAGGTCCAAGTTCACAAACCATGCAGCA
The DNA here is from genome assembly GCA_035590275.1 of Ibycter americanus. Classification (NCBI taxonomy): domain Eukaryota; kingdom Metazoa; phylum Chordata; class Aves; order Falconiformes; family Falconidae; genus Ibycter; species Ibycter americanus. The sequence continues at coordinate 87,538,510 of JAVJGI010000014.1, forward strand.
ATCATTAGGAACAACCTCTCTGAGAGCATCCTCTTGACCAGTAGGCAAAACCAGGCCTTCAGTCCTGGATTTAAGGTTTCTAAAATAATTGGATTAGGATTAGAAGAGTCCTGAAATCAAAGAGATTTTTTTTTTCTCTAATAACAAAAGGAAGAGTAGAAATTAAACATGTAAGCAAGCTATTAATTGTTTTATTTATTTATATATTTATGCATGTATTTCCATGGCTCGTTACTAAGTAACCATTTTTTTTCAGGAGCTAACTGGTTAATGTCCTCTGTATGACACTTTCAAAAGGAAAATCAAGATGTCATAACTCTGATGGTCATGTAGAGTTGGTACCTGGAACACAGTGTGTTTGGACCCGGGTTCATTGGCTGACAACTCAGATTGCTCTTGGACTGGTCTCATTATACTGGAGTTGCCTGGTAGTTTTGACTCTAAGCTGCATGTGGCTGCAATCACCAGCCTGCTCTCCTTCCCTTGCAAAGGGGTACTTGGAGCCTGCAGGGTTGCTGCTTGTTGTCTTGCTTGGCTCCCAGCTCCCCTTCCTATATGGGGCAGCCAAGCTTCGCTGCTTCCTGACATGGTGCACCTGGCTGAGATGTCACTGGAAAAATCATAATGCTCCGCTCAGAATAAAATGGTGTACCTCAATACAAAAAGATTATGTGGATTGAGGCAGCATAAATAGATGCTTTACTGGTTTTATATTGATAAATATAGTGATTTTCAGCTTCAAGCAAGTTGCTAAATACTGTCCTTAGCATCAACATCCATACATGAATCTCAGTCTCAGAGTCAAAAAGCATGCAAATGTATTGAGTAACACATATTATGTAGCTTGTCATTCTTGGCTGAAGTCTCTACTTCAGGTATAACTATAGATACTTCAAGTGATGAAAAAATTCTCTACAGTACAAAAAATTAAAAAAAAAATAAAGAAACCAGAAGAAAAGCATTCATAGTGTTTTGCAACTGTAACATGAAATGAATTAAATATTTCTCAGCTGCATTTATTTTGTTAAATTACATTGACAGCGTACATTAATGGGATTTAAGAATTTTAGACTGTTGGTTGGTTGGATCATCAAAGTATTTAGTAAATATTAGTTAATACAGGAAGTATGAAGACATACCTAATCTGCTAATATCCAAGGAGGTAACTAAAAATCATTCTTAAAAGCCTTATATTTTCTGCTGTTTCCTTCTGAGATTTTGGATGATATTCTGGTGGGGTTAGCTTTATGTCAGTTTTTAACAGCTCTAATTGCCTAATTAGCACCTCCAATGCAAAGACAAAGCTTCTTTCAAAATTCACTATTAATTTTCCTATTAGTATAAAATATCATAATTAAGAAATTCTTACATTGGATTCCCAGAACTCTCATGAAAACATATCCCTGCCTGGTCTTTTTCTTTATGCAAAGGCTAAAAATTTTTAGGTCCTTAGTGACATCAAGCTCATCTGCCATTAATTTGACCACATAGTCCTTAATGCCTATATATCAATACAGTTACTTGTTAGCTTAACTCTGTCACATTTAAACAATACATAGCCTAACTCACACTTTGTTATTTTATATATCCATGAATTCTAATGGAGGTGCAGCACCTGTTTTTCATCGCAACCTTGTTGCTTAGTGCTACAGCTAAATTGAGGAAAGTCAAAAGAAGTAAAGCAGCTTGCCTGAAGTCACAGAATGAATCAACCCAGTGAGTGTTAGAATAAAGGACTAGCAGCCCAGAGGCAAATATCAGAACAAATTCCTTTCTATTGTCTTATTTCAAAATGTAGCTTCATTCACTTTTATACATCCCACATAAAGGAATCAAGGAATGGTTACAGGTTCAACTGTTGGGTTTGGAGGTTTTTTTATATGGATTGTGAGTTGATATTATTCTTGAATCTGAAAGAAATATTCAGGTGGTTAAGACAATACATTAACTTCCTAGAGATCAGAGTTTAATTAAAAAGCTGTGTTCTTGTGTCTTTACTAAGTTTTTATGACCCTCTTTGCTCTGATCTGTATAACTGACTGCTTAGCCTTCCTATCTCTTTAGTAAAGACTTAAAGCAACCTTGAACAGGTTTTATAGAAAAATACGGTTACAAACATGTTGCTGAACATTAATGACAGCACTTAATCGAATTTGAATTTATTGACATATAATATATTTATATTATAAGGGGACTAAAAAAATACAGAAACACCCAGAATCAAAACTGCATCTGGAAAGCATAAGAAATACACAATGCACATTTGTCAGTGATGATGTGTGTTTGTAAGTGAATAATGGTGTTGTTCACTGAAAATTTCTTTATGGAACCTCTCAATCACACATTATGTTTTAAGAAGCAATAAGAATCTTGAAAGAAACTGAAACCTGTGTGCCCATTTACCTTGTATTCAGTTCCTACGCATATCAGAAAGTTAGATCTTGTAATCTGAAATTTTGCCTCATTTCAAATTAAAGTACAAGCACCTCTTTATTTCTCCATTATCTTGAAGTTTAGAAAATGTTTACTAAATACTCTGTCACCATGATGCTTGTTATTTTTAAAATGTTACAGAAATGAATCGAAATATGAGTGTTGTGGTAAGACATGTGCTTTCACAAATATCTATTTAGATGCCATGGAATAGCTGCAATTCGTTTTCCGTTTCATAGCAAACATTCTAAAGACCTCATAGAGCAGTATGAACGTGATTGCTGAAGAGTGGTGTCTTGGTTCACACTCAATAAATATATTTTCTGAATGTGTGGCTGTAAATTGACAAAAGGATATAGGCTGGTTTCAAAGAAGATGGAACTTAGCGTGGAGAATCCTAACAGAAGAGGCAACACAGAAAAAGAGGAGTGGAGAAGGAGTTCAAGGCGAAGTATGGCAACATAGTCGTAGGATGAGTGTTTCAAGGACTCTGTGACTGAACACTGTAGACATTTCTTACTGAAAACTCTGCTTTCCACATGAAAGGTGAAGCAAATCAGCTCCTTAAACAAGTGTTCTTGATTTAAAATACATTACAAAGGAGTGAAAAATACTGTGTAGGTTTCTCTCTCCATCTTTAGCCACTGGTTCATATATCTAACATATAACTTAGATTTAGGCACTTCACCACACTTAGCTATTGACATGATCACTGACATTATAGTGTTCATCAGTCATATTATTTATCAATTTCTTTTTGGAAGAATATTTGAAAAAACAGCCAAAGGTTCTTCCTGACCCCAAGGAAAACAAAGCAAATGCCACATTCTTTCAACAGTATCCTTAATAGTGTACTTATATATTTTAGCATGCTTTTACATGACTGATTATTTTTTTTCCTATTTATATAGGTATATTTTAGTAGAACATTTTCCTCTGGACACTGTTGCCAAAATCTAGTAATGGGATAATATCCAGTATATTTCTCAAAAATCTTATACAAAACCACTATTCATGTTGGAAACTCAACATTTATTAATGAGAATATAACATTCATTATTTTATGTTTGGTTTTGAACAGTAACTGTGCTGGGCACCTTAAATACATAAAACCAAGAGGTTCAACTTGGACTACAGGCAATCCCTAAAGCAAAGAACATATGAGATGGACACTGCACTCTGTGTTCAGGGACTGCAGAGCACAGTTACTTTGAATTAAGCTTAATCAAGTGTTTGATTAGCCACATTGCTCCAGGGCCATTCATAGAGTAAAAAATGGTAATTTTTGAAGTTACATAGTTTAATTTGTGATCTATTTCAGGACCTGAGCTAAGTCAGCTGGGAACTGTGGAGACAAAGTGAAAAACAGAAGCTAAACAGAAATATAAAAAGATGAAGATCAGTTTATTACCACTAGCAGATAATGGACATAAAATGATGACACCATATGAGTGATAACTGGGCTTTTGCAAGATTTGCCTAAGAATATAACAGACATACTTTCAGGATGACCAGCCTGAACTTGAGTAAGAGTCTAGAGTGAGATATATTTTTATAATTAACAAAAAATGAAGAATTTTTTTGCCCTGGCTTAATTAATTGAGTGTTTACCAAATGTTAATTAAATTGTATGTCCACATATTGAATATATTTGAAGCTAATCAATTTTAAAAAAGCAACCAACAAACCAATAAAAACCAAACCCACCAAAAAAACCAGAAAGGCAAAGGTTTATAATCCAAATTGAATACTAAGATGAGATAAACTTCCAGTATGAATCACAAAAGCTGCTGGAAGTTTCAACATTCCTCTAAAACTTCTTTACTTATCTACTTTTTACATGAAACGTGTAATTCTTAAAGAATTTCCATCTTCTGTCCAGGCTAGCATCAAATTTCTGCAGTTCTGGTTCTAATTGATGTCAGTGATGACATTACATTAATACTTACACACAGAAAGAGAGAGCTAACGCTGTTTTTACAAACAGTCCTAAGAATAAATATGTTTTTGTGTGTCTTTCCATGTGGTAATTTACTAACAGTCTGAAAATTTAAATTCAGCTTATACTGTACAAGACAATTCACATTTGAATGACTATAAGAAACCAAGAAACACACTGAAGTAGACAAAGTTGTTTTGCTCTATGATGGAAGAAGAAATTATATGCCAGCATAAGTTGGATGGAGGAGTAGAGAGATTTAGAAGTGTTTGCCTTACTTTAGCATACAGGGCAATGGCCTTTCAGACAACAAATGCCAGTTTAAGGGACAATCAGTGTGGATGAGTGAGGACATATATTTCCCATCATCTGAAATCTTCATGAGAGAATCAAAAATAGCCAAAGCCTGTTCAGATGTGACATTCATCACAGCATTGAGTGGGATGCTGAGCCTGAAGGAAAACTTAGCATATAAGTTTGCTGGATCATAAGGGCCATGCCAACCCCAAAGATTCAACTTGGTAAGTCAGATAAGGGCCAACGTGACAGTAGAAAGATATGAAGATGAATTAGGAAAAAGGAGAGCACTAAAATTTGGGAGCAAAACAGGACAAACCTTGGACCTAGTGGATTAGACCTCCTGCTTAGGGAGCTCCAAATGGTCGGAGGACTCCTAAACCTTTGTAATAGAAATTGAACGAATGTGCCTCTGCGGACATGCAAACTTACTAGTCAAGGTGTAGGGAAGCTGAATTAATATCATTTAGATTACACACCTAGTGGAGGCTCAAGTAAATCTAGAAGGAAACGAAATTTTTAGGTATGATCTTAAAACAAAATATTAAACTTTTTTTTATTATTAGTGTTACCTATAGCTTTAGAAAATTTTGTGGGTGAATGTGGTTTTAATGAAATTTGGTAAATAAACCTTTTTTTTTTCTCTTTCTTTTTAAGTGACCTAAACTGATTTAGGCATTACTGCAAAGCAACCAGCCATTATTAGGTAACACTTATACAAGACAACTGATATTAAACACTGCTCAGCTTCTCAAAACTTTCTCAAGCATAATTAAACAGTAAAAATTTATTTCTGGAAGTGTTGTGACTGAGGGCTGTTAATGCAAGAATTTCTGTGAAGGAAAAGACTTCTCTGGGAAACAGCAAAAGCCAAAGCAAACGAGCCATGGTAATAGGGAGAGTGTATGAACTGGAGTGCCTGTGAAGAGTTTGTGCCAGCAAGCAAATATTGTTCTGGTAAAAGAATTTCAGTTTAATTACTTTTAGTAAGTCTAATTTTCTTCTTTCGTCCTATGTAAAGAGAGAGATTTGCACTTGACAAGACAAAGGCTAGTAGCTGTTACTAGTCTGCAAAGGTGTGGGAGGCAACTGGAGTCTTAAAGGGTGGCTGTGCTGAGCTGATACACACCTCTGCTAAGATAAGTGAAACAGACTACCTGCTGCAGGCAGAAGCATGCTTTGGCTTCTGCTGGGCAGTTTATGTTATGAATAAGAAGACTTTAGTATCTTTTTTTTTTTTTTTTTGGAGGGGGGTGCTAGTATCGTCTTCAGGTGCTCTTCATAACATGGGTCTTACAAAACCTAAGGCATAGTAGGTCTGCAGTATGTTTGCCAAATTTCAAAGCAAGCACTTACTTTCAGCCTACCTTGAATTCCAGCTGACAGTAACTGTGCTGCTGTGCACTGTTGAACAGCATCTCCCTCCCAACTAAGGGTGGCTGCATTAGAGCAGTGAATGAAGAGATCTTACTGTTATGCTTTATTTATATAGGACACACTGTTTATGGGGACCATGTAACTCTAAAGAGGAACTATGCAAACATACATTTACTAGAGAGCTTGAAGTGTGTTTTTTAATGGATGTAACAATTTCTGATGACAGCTGAGGCCCAAATGTGTATTTCTGTGTGAAATAGAGCAAAGAACAGTAACTGTCTGTCCATGAAATATTGTACAATCCACTGGGAAACATTTCCTTGGAAAACTAAAAACCATCCAAAACCTAGAGAGCCGTAATGTCGGAAGAACATAGAAACAACTTTACAAGCAACACCTCCAATACTTTGTGTCTTCTGTAGCTTCCTGGAAATAAGTCTTTTTCTACATACCAGATTTAGCTTTTAGTTCCCCCTCCCCCCTTTTTTTTTTCTTCTTGTAAAGCCACTAAAGAACAGAAATATTTTTGGACAAGCAGGAAAACTATGGATCGATGCACATAACTCTTAAGTAGTGAAATTGTAAGGAAAATAATCTCACAATGTTCTTAAATATTCTTGCTTCCCTTTCCCTGTTGAAAATGGCACAGTTAAGTGTTAATAATCACAACTGCATCTTCCAAAACTAAACATGGGGTTAAGATTTTTTTTAAAAAAAAATAAGTAAACCCTGTTCGAAACAACTTCCTACTCTATTAGTTTAATACAACTTCAGTCTGTTCTCTAGTTAAACATTAATATCTTCCCTCTAGCACCCTCTTTTCCTAAAAATGCAGCTAGACAGCGCCCCCCCCCCCCCTTTTCAGATGCCTCCTTAATTGGCTCATTAAGGTTACAGAACACATCTGCCCACACTAACTGAATCACAAAGCACTTTAGTTGCCTTTTCTCACACCTAGATCCACCAGACTGAAAGGAACTTGCAATTACTCACTCCTTAGGAATTGAGCTCTGTGGGATACCCAGACCCCAGAAGGAAGTCCTGTTGATCACCTCATTTATGCATTAACACATAAAACCTGTCTAAAGTGCCTTTAACAGTCTAGTTTGGTTGTAGCTGATAAAGATGACTTGCCTGAATGACAGTATAAACTACTAGAGGATTCAGTGTAGGGCTGAGGGCCCCGGAAACTGAAAGCTCTTTTTTTTTCATTGTGAGATACAAATAATGCTTATTAAAGTCAGTGGAAGTTACTTTATCCCAGAAAATAGGACTCTCTGTAATAATCTCTTTGCATTGTGTAGCTTTTGATTGCTATATATCTCAGATTGCCATCTTTAAAATGGGGATAATAAAGCCTAACTACATTCCAGCTACAGCTGTTGAGGTTGTCACCTTTCACAATATATGTCAGAGATGTGCTAAACACAACATTTTCTCAACAGTTTTCCCAGCTTCCAAATAAAAAAAACATTACATTTTTGTTCTCAGCTTTATATTTACCTTGAATTTCAGAAGGAAGCCCCTTTCTAGGCTGCAGAATCCATTATCCTTAGTTCTAATTCAGCAACTGATTTTGCCCAGGTTATTTGATAACGTGTCAGACAGAAGTGTGAGGACACTTGTACTTTCACCGACTGTGATGACTGACATTGCTAGTGAACAACAGTGATTTCAAGCATGCACTCATTAATGTTTTCTTCTTTGTGTGGCTTATTTTTGGGGGGGTTGGGTTTTTTTTTCCTGATGCACTGACCACAAAATCTCTTTGGAAGTTCTTCCAAAAAAGGTAGCTGTTGTACTCTAAGCTACTGTAATGACACCTCTGTTCTGTTAATGTCACTGCTACCCACAAGCATCCATCTGACTCACTAATAATAATGATGAACTTTTCAAAATGAAATAATGTGTTGATTGCTTGGAGTGTATTTACTTTTGGTTACCAAGTCTTTAATTAAAATGAGAAAATACTTTTTTCATTACAAATTACTTGTTATTAATTAGTTTTAAACTAAGTTGGAATGACACAATCACTTGAACAGATTGAAAAGATGGATTTTAAAATTTAATTTTAAAAGCTGGTTTCTTCATGTTAAAAATGGCCAGAATGTCTGAAAGCAAGCTTGGTAGGATGAAATTTCAAGAAAAGCAACAAAAGATAGGGAAAAAATAAAAAGCCCTTCAAATTTCTATCTGAAGTTAATTTTATTGGTTGAATTGTAGGCCCTGGTAAAAATAGTGTTGTGTGCATAAATATATACATATTTATAAAATGAAAAAAACCTGACAGAGCTTCACTCGTCATGCTACTGAAACTATAATTCCAATTGCAATAGACTACAGTAGCAGAAGAAAAAAATATTTCAGCCATGAAAAATATTAGGTGCCTGCTACTCATTGATGAACTGTACTGGAGCTATTCATTATATACCTATTTATTTTTTTACCTATAGAATCATAGAAACATAGAATCATTTAGGCTGGCAAAGACCTTTGAGATCATCAAGTCCAACTGTTAACCCAGGACTGCCAAGTCCACCACTAAACCATGTTGTCAGGCACCACATCTACACATTTCTTAAATACCTCCAGGCATTGTGATTCCACCATCACCCTGGGCAGCCTATGCCAGCGCTTCACC
>JAVJGI010000014.1:87547296-87577051 GCA_035590275.1 Ibycter americanus
ACTAAGGTCCAGGTAAACAACATCCACAGCCTTTCCCTCATCCACTAGGTAGGTCATCTTGTCATAGAAAGAGATCATGTTTGTCAAGCAGGACCTGTCTTTCTTAAATCCATGCTGGCTGGACCTAAAGCCGCGGTTGTCCTGTACAACCTGCTTGATGGTGCTCAGAATGATCTGCTCCATAACTCTCCCTGACACCGAGGTCAGACTGACAGGCCTGTAATTCCCCAGATCCTCCTTCCTGCCCTTCTTGTCGATGGGTGTCACACTGGTTAACCTCCAGTCTTCTGGGACCTCTCCAGTTTGCCAGGACTGTTGATAAATTATGGAGACCAGCTTGGCAAGCTCTTCTGCCAGCTCTCTCAGTACCCTTGGGTGGATCCCATCTGGTCCCATAGACTTGTGCGCATTTAAGTGGAGCAGCAGATCAAACCATTTCCTCCTGGACAACGGGGTCTTCATTCTGCTCCTCCTCATCCCTGTCTTCCAGCTTCAGGGGGCTGAGTACCCAGAGGAAGTTGGTCTTATTATTAAATACTGAGGCGAAGAAAACATTAAGCACCTCAGCCTTTTCCTTGTCCTTTGTGGCAATGTTCTGCACTGCATCCATTAAAGGATGAAGATTATCCTTGGCCCTCCTTTTGTTTCTAATGTATTTGTAAAAACATTTGTAGTTATCTTTTATGGCAGTGGACAGCCTGAGCTTTAGCTGGGCTTTTGCCTCTCTGATCTCGAGTTCCAGCCAAAGCTCTCTGTTCAGCCAGGCTGGACTTCTCCTGTGCCAGCTCATCTTTTGGCACATGGGGCTGGGTGCTCCTGTGCCTTTAAGACTTCCTTCTTGAGGAATGTCCAGCCTTCCTGGACACCTTTGCCCTTCAGTACTGCTTCCCAAGGGACTCTTTCAACCAGTCTCTTAAACAGGTCAAAGCTGGCCCTCTGGATAGTCCAAGGCAGCAGTTCTGCTGATCCCGCTCCTTGCTTCTCTGAGAATCAAAAATTCTAACATCTCATGATTGGTATAACCAAGACACCCTCTGACCACCACATCACCCACCAGTCCTTCCCTGTTCATAAACAGCAGGTCCAGTGGGGCATCTCCCCTGGTTGGCTCACTGACCAGCTGTGTCAGGAAGTTACCTTCTACACACTCCAGGAACCTCCTAGGCTGTTTCCACTGTGTTGTATTTCCAGCAGACAACTGGTAGGTTGATTTCCCCCATGACAACAAGGGCTAGTGATCTTGAGACTTCTCCCAGTTGTTTGTAGAATATTTCATCTGTCTCTTCATTCTGGTTGGGTGGTCTAAAAGAGATTCCCCCCCAGGATATCTGCCTTGTTGCTACCCCACCCCCCCACCCCCCCAATTTTACCCATAAACACTCAACCCTACCCATCATTCAACTCTAGGCAGACAAAACACTCCCTGACATACAGAGATACCCCGTCACCTCTCCTTCCTTGCCTATCTCTTCTGAAGAGTTTGCAGCCATCCACTGCAGCACTCCAGTCATGTGAGTTATCCCACCATGTTTCCATGATGGTAATTATGTCATAGTCTTCCTGCTGCACGATGGCTTTCATCTCCTCCTGTTTGTTGCCCATGTTTCAGGCATTGGCATAGATGCACTTCAGCTGTGCTATTGATCTTACCTCTAACCCTGGCATGTCACACCCAGGGTCATCGCTAATGAGCTTGGTTATAGTCCTTTCCCCCTTCAAATGTCTTTTAAAGCTCCCTCTCACTGAGCCCTGTTAACTCATGACCCAGGATCCTTTTCCCCTTTGAGACAGGTGAACCCTATCAGTTTCCAGCAGGCCTGGTGCCATGTAAACTGACCCATGATAAAAAAACCCTGATATTTGGCCATTGACACGAAGCCCAGAGCCAGATATTGATCTGTGTGGTCTTCTGATTATATACCTCATTGTTCCCTGCAACTGGCAGGATAGAAGAAAACACTACTCATGCTCCTGATCTTTCAACCAGTTGCCCCAAGGCCCTGAGGTCTCTCTTGATTGCCCTCAGACTTCTTGTCATTTGGACTTCATCATTGCCCGCTTGGAAGACCAGTAATGGGCAGTAATCAGAGCGTTGTACCAGACATGGGATTTTTCTAGTAACATCCTTTACCTGGGCCCCAGGGAGGCAGCAGGCTTCCCTGTGGGTTGGGTCTGGTCAGCATATCGGGCCCTCTGTTCCTCTCAGAGTAAAGTCACCAGTAACAACCAGCAGAAGATACTACAAGAGTTATAGGAAGTAAAAAACAAAACTGAAAAAAAACCCCCATAGGGTGTTGCCTTATCTTTTGTCTGGCCAAAGACATTGCTGGAATTAAATTTCTAGGACCAATGCACCTTTATTTAATCTACCCTTCTACAAATTAAAAAGAAAAGAACTTGCATTACAATGCACAATTCTCAATCCTTTATATAATTCTATAAGTACCTTTGAAGCTAAATTCCATGAAAGTCTGCATTGTGTTTGTCTTTGAACATGCCTGGGATCTTCATGAGTACAGCTGGGAGGGCTACATATGGATATGACAAAGCACAAACCACCAGCCTTCATGTAGCTTGTATCCCTGCCGCTTTGCACGAGACCTGAGCAGCCTCCGGAATGCCCATTCCTGGAACTTTCCACATTTAGGAATACAAGTCCCATTAAGTAATAGCACTACAATTTTTCCTTTCCACACCATAACTTAATCCTTATAAAGATTTCCTCTTTGGGAAGGCTGCCCATAGCAAGGATATGTTTCTTACTCATTGAGCTACCAGAGGTCCGTATGTGCTGGTGTGCTAGCCAGGAGGATTGTTCTAGGTGAAACTTTTCTATGGAAGGAGATCTGCATGCAGCTATGGTCAGAGGAACATCCTATCTCAAACCAAAGCTGCAATGAGAAACAGCTCCAGGTTCATCATTACCTCTGCCTCTTCTTTTAAAGATAAAATGTACCTTTCCCTTCCCTTTCTCTCACTAATCCTCCTCCTCTCTATGACAATGCATCTGATTTAGTAATTACCAGGTAAATACCAAGACTATCTAATGCTCATATCAAAGCCTAGGACAGCATCAGCCCTAGCACATGTGTAAAACAATTAAGACATTTGCTCTTCAGAAAACATGAGATACTATTATTATTATATCACATCTAATGACTCTTCAGCCCTAGTTCCAGCCACATGTCCAGCCAGGGTCTCCATTAACTGACCTGCCATACTTTCCTATTAAATGCAAGGAAAATGTACTACCGCTTCTGAATATAGGATTATATAATAGCTACCTTTTATAGCTCTCCTTGCTGACGATGCCTGGGAGATGGATTGGGAAAGATATTTGACAGCTGTGCTCCTCACATCCAGAAGCAGCAGAGTTCAGAAATTATGTGGATTCACCAGAAATATAAGCTTAAGAAGGTTTTCTTCCCTTAGACACTCTTCAAAGCAAGCTTTAGCTGGTCAGATTTGAGAAAACCCAGAATGCGTTACTTTCAATGGATTATCATAAAGGCAGTAAGTAGACAGAGGCCTACAGGGCTCAAGAAACATTTTAAATTATTGGTATTTTAAAAAATCACTTTGAAAGAAGATTTGATGTTTCCTTCTATCTAGATCATGTAGTTGAGAATAAGGACAGGCAGCTGTCAATCTTGATGGAATGGCTAATGAAGAAGACTTGAAAGGCTGTGACCTTTTTTGCTGAAGTTCTTGTTTTTTAAGGTCAAAAACTCTTCACAAAAGGCACAGCTGTTTTGGGTGACCACTACTGAGCGTCGTATGTTGATAAACTCTCTTTATATTGCATAGTCCGTCATAGTGTCTGTCATAGAGTCCAGATGCCAGGGGTTGTCAGGGAATAACAAGGGTGGGGTTGTCCCTAATGAATGGAGAGCCAGAAGCTGAGCAAGACCCCAGCCCAGACAGTCTCCTCAACAAAGAGAGCAGTCCCACTTGGTCTGAATGTGATGGGCTGAGCTGCTAAAGGACACACACAGAGCAAGTGATGAACCAGGTCTGGAGTCCTGCCAGCGGGGTTCAGTCAGGAGCAAGTGGTGACAGGCCCATAGAAACATAGCCTTGACACAAGGCTTCAACATGGGTTCAGAGTCCACTCAGGAAATATAAGAGAAGCCTGATATAGGACTGGAGACAAGCTACAGTGTACATGCAAGGGGTCTACCTGGGAAACCTCCAGCATCTGTCTGAGATACGTCCAAGAGACAAGGCTGGAAACAAGCATACTGGTCTAGCCATTATGAGACCATAATTGGTGTCTTCAGACACCTGGAAAGGATCACCCAGCACAATGGCTTGCTCTATTTAGGGACCTACAAACCAGAAGCTATTTTTCCTCTCTCTATGAATGGTCTGTGCTCATCCTGGGTCTTGGTAAGCTCTGGTGATTTTGGAACAGGCTGTTGACTACCAACAAAGAGTGGGGTTGATGAAGTGTGTCCACATGCCAATGTTTGGAAAGAAGAAGTGACTCTCTTTTTCATAATGTGCCAAATATATAGGTTCAAACAAACCCTGGAACTGCCCTGGGGGTGGCTGATACAGCTATGTTTACAGGTTCAGTTCCGGTTCCTTGTCCACGATGTCACTCCTCCTCTCAGCCTCTGGGCCAAGAAACCCTGGAGAAGAGTCAGATAAGGGCTTTTACCTTCTACTGTGGTTAAGTGTGTGCAGGTCACAGCATGCTGTAGAGCAGTTACTGGAAAGACAGGTGCATCTTTCCAATGATGCTGCCATGGCTGTAGGATAGCTATCTCATTTCAAAGAAGCCTAGTTTTCTGATCTTGTTGTAATCAAGGTACATAATCCATGGTGTGAAGGCAAGAGGGATGTTTAAATCACTATGTCACCTGAGAATAGATCAAAAGAACTTCGGCATTCCCAGGAAGCCCTGACATCATTTGAATATTGGTCAGGGACAGGACTCAGGCTTAGCTGATTATTCACCTGTACTTTCACTAAGATATCTAAAGGCAAAAGAATTAATTTCTTCAAAGAGAAACATACTCTTCTGATTCTTCTTTTTCACAACACATGGAAGTAAATTCATTTCTGAAGTGACTGAAGATAATATACAGTCAAAAAGCTGAAGATACATAAGTGGTCCAAAGCATTTCAAAATCTTAGAAAACTCCAATGTGTAGAACTGAGAAGATAAAACCTGTCTGCTGCTCTGAAGTTGTTCCAACCATCAAATCTGTGGCTTGATTTTCAGTGGTGTGAGAATTGCTTTGGCACACATCATGTCACAGAGTTGTGCCACATCTCTCTCTGCTTCTCCTGCACAGTCAGCTGCATCTCTGTACATCCAAGAAGAGTCTTACACACTTCATTCCAACATTTGCAAAGCAGATGGCAGGACTTTAGAGTGAACAGCAGGGCTCAAACCTGAAATTCTCCAGTGTTACCCATCTCCACATTCATAGTCAGACTGGTGCTCAGATGCAATATGGGTTTACAAGGTGTCTGTAATTCTGAAATTTTTTTTTTACCTGCATCCACTTATTTTGATCCAGAAGCCATATTCTTGGAGAACACAGGGCTTGATCACTGCTCTTACACAATTGTAAATGCATTTCAGTAAATTAAGAGTATTTTCTTTATTTCTTATGTAGTAATGGATGTTTGACTCTCTGCATTTCTTTTCTATTATTTACATTCAATAGAATATGTTGCACAGAACAGATTTAAAGTGGAAAAGTGAAGATAGCAGAACATGAAATAATTACATGATTATCAGTGTGAACATTCCTACTTAAGAGCTTGTAATAAACACAATGGATAGAAATGCAAACAAAAACCTTTCAATTAGATTTTACATTCAGTTAAACATGCATTTTCTTTTTTAAAAAAAAAAACCCAAAACTTCAAGATAAACAAGAAATTATGACATCTTATTTTGTTATAGAATTATTGAAAAGTCCTGGGTAAAATCTTAACTTTAACAAAAATAATATTCAAGAAATGCATGTAAACCATCATAGTTTTGAAGAAATAAGCCTAGTAACTTCAGAATATCATTGCCTACACAACCCAGTTTTTGAATGCTGTAGCCTCTTCTTCAGATGATAACAACACGATCTTTGTTTCTTTTCAGATTTAAAGCTTTTTGTGAACACACAAAAAATGAAACTTGCTTTCCTTTCCTGATCCATGAATAAAAAGTATGTCAGAAATACTGAGACCTGAGATTTGTAGAAACGTGTGATGGTAAAACTGAGAATAACCTAACTCCCTCAAAAACAGATTAATTCATCAATATTTTCTTTTAAGTACTCCAGGATTTTTTGAAAGCAAAATATATTTTGTATTTGTTTTGTATCCAGCATGTTTAAATTTTATTGAAAAAACAGCAATCAAATTTTAGATTATTTTTTCTGCACTTTTAATTAAAATTGTTTCTTTTCTGAAATAATATGATAAAAATAACTACAAAAAATCTTTAAAATAACACCGTTTCTCAACATTAAAAATACATAAACTGAAACAGCCTAATATAAGTTAAGCTATATAATGCTTAAGTATGTAAATAATTCATATTTCATAATTCAGCAAACTGATTAATGATTTTTAGGTAAGGAGACTAAAAAAAATAAAAGTAAGACTCGAATCACTTAGCAAAATCTAGAGGGTGGGAACTGATACATCCTGGTTTTGCCTAAATTTTGAACCACATCCATGATACCCATTCAATCCTGAGAAATATTTCTCCCCACTTCCATAATCACATAATTCTCTTTATATTTCAATTCAAACCCAGAATAAAGGATATTTTCTTTATGAGAAAACCATATCTAAAATACACGTAACTGTCTAGATATTAGCATAGATGCAGAACTGAGCATAGGTAATTATGCTAAGAGCTGGGGTAGAGTCAGGCTTTTCTATATTTGTTCTGTTTGAAATTTCTTTTTGCATACCTGTTCAGTTTCATTAGAAGAGGAGGAGCGTTACCTGAGAAGAAAGGCATGATGGTTTGATCAGTGTTTAGGGATGAGGAAGATAGAAATTCATTTCTCCAAGATTAATGAAATCTAAACCCTAGTCTAAAGTCTAAGATAACCATTGAACTCTTTTGTCAAATACAGGCACCAAAGTTTCTGCTTTTAAGTAGGCTATCTAAGAAGACAGAGGACACAGCTGAAATCAATAATCTTTTTATATGTAGTATTTTTATATATCTGTTCTGGGGGAAAATAAACAATTTTACTTCAGATTGACTAGGTGATCCATTGCAGCCTTCAGTTAGCTGCCTGGGAACTATGAAATGCCTAGTTCTGCAAACTACGTAACAAAAACCGATGCACCTTTGCCAAGATCTGTAACTTCAGAGGCAATAACAAAATTTGGCATCAGAATTAGCTGGAATTAATGTCAGAAACTGATGATTGTTTTCAGTTGTTCAGAAAGAATAAGTAGTTTTTTGCATGGAGAAACCAATAAGGGAAAACAAACACAAACCCTCACTATTATCATCGCTATAGCATTCTTTAATGATTAGTGTCCTAGATAATGTCTTTTCTTCTCAAGGTATTTTTTCCCCTATGAATTTTCATTCTCTATCCCAGCTGCTAGCATTTTTACCAGAAACTTCTAAATATTACTAAAGAAGCAAAATTACAGTTTCTACTTTTAGATTACATGAGTAGGTTTTCAAGCACATGTATTGACTTCTGGTACTAATTGCTAGCTCAGTGTAGGATATAACAGGCCAAAAAGCACAAATAAAACTTAGATATAAAACAAGATATAAATGCACCCCACCTTCTTTATATTTCTAATAATTAGCAAACATACTTTGATTTTGTGCTAATGTGGGATGTTCTCCTGAACGCTCTTTCCTGTTTCATTGCATGGGTTGAATTTTCTTTCTGTATTTAAATTCTTTTCCTTAATTGCCACTGTCTTGCATTACAGAAATAGCACTGCAATGATTTCCACATGAATGTACAAAAAATTTAAACATTTCATTGATTTTAAATGTCCTGTAGTTTCTTAAGTCCCAGCTGTAGATGCTGCCAAGTTTTCCAGAATTTTGAAGAGTTCTTAAATTTTGGAAGTATCTGAATAATCTTAATTTGCTCTGAATTTTTATAATCTATTGCTCATTAAATGCTAATGCAAAGGTACATCGAGCCTTTTTACTTGATTTTATTCATATAAAATTCTAATATCAATATACAGATGTTTGATACTTCCTCTTTACCAAGAAAGGGAGTCATTAGGATTAAAACTACACATTTGGCACCCTTCCGCTATATCACAATAACATCTATAGGCTCTACCAAAACACGTTGGGCTTTACTGTACACATTGTAATGACATATGACCCTACTGACGGTCCAGTAAAACAGGTAGTATTTTATCTACCCCACACCCCACCCCCCTGACCCCCCATCCCCACCCATGGGACCCCCAAAGCTGGGGGTGCCCCGGGGAGAGGGGATGGAGAGGGAGCAGTGTTGTAGAGCTGCAATAATAGGTAATTTCAGAGAAATTTAGAAAATAAGTACTAGTGATGTGCAGGGTGGGGTTACTAAAGTATGAGTATATTTTGCTGTACAGAGAATTGAAGATTATGGTCCTTTTAGTCATGATACTAGTATGAGAATACTTCTTTCCAGGGCAAAGCCATCAGACACTTTCAAGCAATAATTAGAAAGATATAAAAAGCCTCAAAAGACTCTAAAGGTTAACTTCACCTCTTTAAATTCTTTTCTCCTCTGTAGTATTTCACATTTCTCATGCTTATGGTCTGACACAGTCTTATATATGGAGTATAAAGAACAGGAACCTGTGTATTGTGGATGGGTTGAGATGCAAGTGAAAACTTGAGTTTGACCTTAAACATAGCAATTTTATATTTGAATCCTGGCTAGATGAATGGACCCTCACGTTGTGAAGTGTTTAAACCAGAAAGGAAATGTCTTTCTAGAATATAATTTGACCTCCAGTGCCAGGTATGAAGGAAGAACGGAATTCCTGAGCCTTTCTTATGTAGGGAATTGAATGTGGCTCCAGCATTAGACTTTGGTGCCATGAAGCCCTCTGAATGCATTAAATACTTTTTCCTCATCTTTCTGATGTAGATGAATAGAAAGAAGCATTCTGAAAGAAGCTTGGTTATAAATAACAGTTGATGAGGCTGTAACAATGAGGCTGCATGGGTGGGGGAGAAGGATGATACTAAGTAGGAGGAATAGGGAACATAAACAGGAGCTGACACACTTAGATACTGATTGTGGAAAAAATGGGTTTTACAGGGGTTGGGTTTTTTTAATTGTGTTTTGGGTTTTGTTTGTTTTAAAGAAAACGTTATCCCTTGTTCTTTTCTTACTAATCTCAGCTGATATATTGCAAAATAATTAAATAGCAGAAGAGGATATAAGTAACATTAAAAATCCTGTCTCTGATGGTTAATATAGTGTAATTTGGAGCAAACCTTGCTGATGGATTAAAAAAATGATCAGCAATTCATATGTAAATAGAGACACAGGGAAAGAGACAAAGTTCAAGACAAAACCTAAACCGCCTCCTCTTTTTCTTTTTTTTTTTTCAATCTAAACACACTTACTTAACTCTAATCTTTTAAAAAATGTGTTTATAGTATGGAGAATATCACAGTTTGCAGTTTTTGCTGCTTGCACTGTTTTATCTGATTTGTATGTCAAATATGAGGACAAGGAGGACTGCTTCTGGGGGAAGACAGTATGGGCAGCAGAAGGCTTAATTCTGTGCTTCATTTGTGCAATTACATGCTTTAATTATATATTATTGAAGTAGCCAAAAATGTAATCCCTTCCAAGGAATATTATGATTTTAAAAGTGATTCTTATCCCAAATTTATAATTGTTTTCCAGAAAGTGAATTTCTTCCTAGAAATATTTCAGTTTTGTAAGCAAGGTCTTTTCCACCAGAGAATCTTCAGGTACACATTCTCTATCCATTGTTACTGTTTACATTTATAAAAAGCACTCACACTCATTAGCATAAAGAACTGATTTGGAAGCTAAAAGGAAAGAACTTTAAAAGCTCTGTTACCACAAATATATACCATACTTAGATACAAATTCATAGACAAAATACAATATTTTTGCATATATGCGTATATTCTTTTATTTACCTGCATACACTCTGAAAATATGTGCAAGATGTTAGTTGCCATAACTTTCTTTTGACTCGCAATATACCACATGGAACATTTAAACCAGAAACCAGTACTGAATACCGAACATTTACTGGAAATTTTAAATGTTATGTTGAATTATTTAGTTTTCCTTATTTGTCAACAAACAGATGTTTTAGGACTTGCTTTCCTATTCTGTCCTTAATGAAAATCAGCCTTTTCCTCCCCCCACCCCCCCCACCCCAAAGAAAGTGCTTCTCAATAGAAAATCTGTGAGACATTAATCTTCTGGAAGTGCATTTCTATGTAGCAAATGTGATGTAAAATTCTCTCCAGAAGAGCTTTTTTTTTTTTTTTTTAATCCAGCAGTAAAAAGACATCAACAGATGCTAGTAAGGCAATTTTTCAAGCTAGTAATTGTTATTTATTTCTTGAAATTAAAATCAAATAATAGTCAAACAATGCTTCAAAAGCGAGATTTTTTAAAACATATTTTCTTTGCTAGATAGTGCATGTGGTTCACTGGACAGTATATAAAGAACAGCTATCTCTGCTGGTGCTGTACTTGGAGGCAATTTGTTTTTAGTTCTCTGAAAAGATAGCTTGTGCATTTCTGAACATTTCATTTTGATCCACTAATTCTCACCTGTTATACTGTGATTATATGGATGAATTGCAAAAAGGCTGTATCAGTTAAATCGCCAAGTTAGGAACACAGTGGTTTTCCCAAGAAAAAATATTTCAATTTAAAATTCATCAGAAGCTGACTGTGTGCACAAATATTTCTCATGATTTTAAAAGGCTACAGATGGGCTGTTTGAAAGACATCTAATGATGCAAAGTGCTGGCCATCACCCCTTTCCTCCAAACTATGGGGACTAACCACAGGTTTCTGTTTTAAGCAGTCACCTAGCCCCTTCTCCTGGAGCATTACCAAACTTCTTGGTGGTACCTAGCACTCCACCTCTCTGTACGGTTTCCTGGGTTTAAGCTTGTCTCTTTTTGTAATTTCACTGGCACAGTTTCCAGGCATTGATTTGTCTCTTAATTCCCCTTAATGGCAAAGGGATCCTGTGAGCCAGCTGCAGTAGACCTGCAAAGATCACCACTGACTACAATGATCACCATAGCATCTTCAGCCAAATCCTGGAGTTTCAAACATGTCTTGTAGCTTATTTCTGCAGACCCAGATCTAGTACTTGAAGTGAGGAAATGGACTTTTAGAGGATGCTGTAAAGCAACAACAACAAAAATCACTCTGCAAATTGGAATATAAGAACAATATCCCACCTTTGGCAAAGAAGTAATTGTACACAAAATCCTGTCTTAGCTTTCTTTTTAATTGTACACAAAATCCTGTCTTAGCTTTCTTTTCCCTAAAGATCAGTTTTCTCCTCTTGAAGCACCAAAACCTTTCCTTGAGACTCATTTCTCCAAGTCTAGACTTCCTTGAGCTTTGTGGAGTGTCTCTCTGTGTTAACCATCAGTCTGAAATGTCCCTCTTCCCCACCACTGTAGAGAAAGACAGTTGTCCTCAGAAGAAAACTATTCACATGGTTTTAATTATAACACTGATATTTTCTTTTTGCTGTTGTTCCCTTTGTGGTTTAAATTCTGTTTATCCAGTTTCCTCTCTACACGCAAACTTTGCTGAAAACTGTTTTCCCTACCTCTTAATCTTCTAATTATGATAAAGTGTTCCTGTTTAATGGAAAATTGTGAATGACTTCATTCTTGATCACACAGCCACAGCACCATGGTTCACAGCAAAATATTTGTTCTATACAGATAATATCTAACCTCCACAAAGCCTACGGTGATTTCTGCCACCCTGAGTAGGTGGTGAGTCAAAACATATGAAGCTGTCCTACTGATTTATGCTTTTATGTTCAACTAACTCATGCTCCACACTGTCCCCACTCACTATATATTCTACTGTACTCTTTGGTCTTGGAAAGTCTTAAATGTCCAACACACATAACAGAATACTGTCAAACTGACATTATGAGAGGAGAAAAGAGTTTGAGAAAAAACGAAGATGAACTTTTGCAAGTGGTGAAAATTATAAGCTAATGAACATGGATAGTATGAGAGAAGGATAGGTCTGTTGAATATTTTTGCACTTAAGTGTAAAAATTGTTATTTCTATGATTTGTAAGTAAAAGAAGCAAAAAAACTCAACAAACCAATAAGAATTTTAGAGCAGGAGAAAGGGATTGAATAAATGCTCTAATTATGAAGAAGAATGAGACATATAAAACAAATAAATACATTTTTTCCTACTATCTTGGCATTGTTTAAATATTCTGGAATAAAATAGCCTTATTTTCTGAATTTTCGCGTTTTATCACTTAACAGCCAGACACATAACTGTTATCTAATAGATTAGATTTCATACAATTTGTTTCTGTACAACCAGATTTTACACACACACTCACACATACATGTGCATACCCACACAATCGTCTGTTGTGTGTAAAGGTGTCTTTATCTCACTCATTTTTTACCTGTCACATTACTGTTTTCATGCTATTTCACATACCTTTTATCTGCAGTTTTATTTACAATTTTACTTTTTGTTTTCTGAAGATGGGATGACACAAAGCTGGTTTCAGAAGATAGAAAATTAACTTTGAAAGTCCTTATTGCAAAGCTGTGGAGTCTGAAGGCACAGATAGGATACCTGTAACTTTAAACTTTGTCTTTTTCAGTAGCAGGAAATCCAACCTTTGTCAAATTTTGTATAAAACCAGATCTTTCTGTGGTGCATGTGTATATGTTTCAGATATACACTATTTATCCTGAAGAAAAGTGCTCAGATATTCAATATAAAGCAAAAGTTATCTTATACAGAACACAAAAATGTGTATTTGTTGTTGTATGCATTCTATGCATTATAGGTTAGCTATATATAGGTAAGCTTGCCCTGACATATCCATATAAAATAAAGTTTTTGTCATTGGTGCCTGGGGCAGCATTGGTGATATAAATGCGTGTGATACAGAACAGTGACAGAAAGCAGCACAGATGATGCTGTTTTTAGGGAGCAGAAAGGGATATGCATATCTATTGCACAACTTGCTGCTGCAGCTAGAATATTATTCTTTGTCCCTAGTACAACTCTTAGGTAGTTTTTGCCTCTGACCCTTCAGCTACTGTCAACCTGGAGATATTTTACTGCTTGTTTCTGTAAGGATTTCAACATGTACTCCAAAATTATGATCCCCCAATTTCAGCAGACACTTTTGCCTTACCACTGTAATTTCCTTCTGTTTATTTACTGAGCCCTTCAACAGGTTTTCATTCTCTGCTTTTAAGCTACAATTAAACTTACCTGCATATAAAAAAAAAAAAGGGGGGGGGGTAAAAATGCAAAAGGAGATAGGAAAAAAGAAAGACAAAGTACTGCATTAAAAGAGAACCAGCAAATGCATGGCTAGGGTCTTCCCTGTTTTGTTTTGTCTCACATCCATCCATCCATCCTTGTGCCTGTGAAATCAGAAGCGATCATATTTTCATTCTACTATCTCAATGGGGCATCCCATTGCATAATAGGGCATCTCCCCCTACTATCCCAGGAAGCAACAGAGATCTTACTGCTCAGAGGCTGGTTCTGCACACGTACTCAGCTGGCTTCCATTTAACTACCATTTCAGTAACTGACAAAGAAAAATGGTTATGTTTGCCTTCTCCTTGCATAAGCATAACATTAGTCACTGATATAACTCATGTGCAGTTCTTCACGTTGGCATGTGCACTGCTAATACAATTCTGCTCCTATCTCCTCCCGTGTTTTTCTGTCATAAAAACAGTGTCTGCTAATACAGATGGCTTATGAGCTTATTTAAGTCTTTGAATCTGCTTCTCTGTTGCAAAAACTCTGTGGATCCTCATGTTGCTGGCAAATAGAAACCAAGATTTTTTTACTTACTAAGTATTTTAACAAACATTACTTCCTTTCCTTCAGCTTCTTTTCCTTACCTGCATGTACACATCTTTATTTTAATTGCTCAAAATTTGCCCATTATTTTCATTATAAATTCTTCTATTTGTTAGGATGACTGCTGCCGATTTTCATCAGAGATGAAATATATCCAGAGTTCAAAAACAAAATACATGATGCAAAAACTATTTCAAAAAGTTTTTTTTTTTTCAACATCCCTTTGATGTCTAAGGACATTTAAATACATTAATAGGTGAAGACAGTTCAGGTTAATAAAAGATCTTCTCCAATGTCAAAACTAACACAGCTGAGGATTTTGAATCTTTTCAAGGGAAACAAAAACTTTGTGTTTTTCTTTTACCTGTAAAGTTTCTTCATGAAGATACAATTACATATGCACACATTTAACAGGTAATTCAGTTGATCTCATTTGAATAAATGGGGCTAAGAGCTACAAGAAACTCCTCAGGTTCCCCTTGTAGAAAGATATAAGGCAAGATTATTTGCATCTAAAATAGGAATTTAAAATACTCCAGATGATCTGTGCTGTAAAGGCACTTGTGCCTCTCCATTGACTATGAAAGGATGGCTAAGACAGCTAAGGTGTCTGGCTCAAAACTGAGCATCTCTCTGTAGACACTCACAATTAGATTAATTACTTTCCACCTGTCATATTTCTCAAAAAAGAGAAAAGAGGAAGAAGATAAAACTTCCCTTTCAACTCCAATAAAAACTGGGTTTAGGTACTCAACTCTCTATCCTTGAGAAAACTCCCATAGATACACGATAAAAATTGTGTTCCTGCACATCTGGTATTATATGACTGCACCTGCTTTGATGTTTTAGTGGGGATCGGGAATAAGCTTTTGAATCAGGTCTCCACCTTAATCGCTGTGCTCTTGTTTGCACTGTGGGACAGTCATGGAGTGTGTGAACTGGATTCCTTTCAGATGAAACTAGGCTAGACAGAATGCTCCAACACCACGTGTAATTCTAGCTACAAATAGGCTTTTAGACCATGGGACTAAGTTGAGATCTAGCTACTCTAACAAAAAAGCCCTGGTGAAGCTTGGATGACTGGTTCTCAGCACCACTTTTTCACTTGATCCTCTATTGATCTGCACAGCTTTCTGCACAAGTGCAGCTATTGATAAGGCTTTAGACAGAGGAAAAACAATGAAATTTCTGATTACTTCAGGAATACTAGATAACAATCATTTAATGTACGCTGTCCCTATTGTATTGTACATACGGCAGATTCCGCTCCCCCCCCCGCCCCCCCCCCCCCCCCCAACTACCTCTATTTAACGTCATTCTTTGTTATAGCCTGGCATTACTGGTGTTTAACTTCCATTATTTTTTCTTAATTTTCTAGGAATGAACTCCGAGCTCACGCTTTCCATTCATTCAATCTCTGTTGTAAACTTTGAACGACTAATCTACTACCACATTCCATAAATCTATACAAGAAAATCTCTCAAGTCAATAGATCTTTGAGGAATTACACTGGAGTGAAGGAAAAATGGGCCACTGCTGCGTGATGCTTTTTGTTTTAATACTGTACTTTCAAGGACTATGTAGCGTACTTCTAAAGACACTAACCAAAAATGCCTCCATCTGATGTACTCTCCTTTTTCGCCTATTCACAATTCTCAGTGTTCCTTACCAATAATCCTTTTTTTTGGTGCAGAACATAAAAACTGGAACAACTTGTTTACACTCCTTCTTACCTGCCTCTCTACCCTTGAACATCTCCTTTTAAAATATTCTCTCTTTCTTGTAATTTCACTCAAAATATAAATTCCAATTTATAGATTTAGATTGACAATTGCATTAATGTATTACCCAACCTATCTCCAAGAAAACAAAAACATTCTTAAATTTTTTGACCAACTGCAACTTCAGTCCTCTATTTTCCTGCATATATTAATATGAGTTTCTATTTACACCGTTAACCTTTTAGCAGAAAAAATATATATATTTGGAGACAGAAATAAACACTTCTGCTACTCACAAGCTATAAGCCAATCTTAACAATAAAAGAAATATTGACATTTCAGTTGTGAAGTGTATTTGTCCTTCTAGGAAAGCAAAATCTTTCCCTTTGTATACACAGGCAACAGAACAGGATCTAAAGGGTTTTGTGCATACAAAAATAAGGGAAAGAGAAAAAGTAAGGTTTGGTGATAATACAAAAACCCCCAACAACACCGCTACAGTGGCCTACAAACATCCCATATTTTGCTCAGACCAAGCAAGCTTTTCTTCGAGAGAGCATAAAATTGAAGTAAAAATGCATTCATTTTCTATTCTTACAGTTTATACTGTCTTGTATTTTAATTTTTATTAATTTAATTCCTGGTGATTTTTTTGTTTTGATAGGCTGATTCTGAGCTGAATGATTTTATGAAAACGCACCTTTGATATAAAACCACAATGTTATTCTAGATTCTCAAACAGATTTAAATCAACTGAAAAGCATATGTTCCTCTTGGTTTAAAACTATGTAATCAAAATAAAATGTGCTTTGGTGTTGCTTTTTCTGTAGTGAGCCCTGTGGAATCATCCCCAAATCACTATCTGGAGGTATTGCAGATCTGTGAGAAAGGGGATAATTTCTGCCCAAAATAGCATGGACTGGAGGATGTACCAAGCATTATTCATATAGTTCCTGTTGATTTCTGGTATAGCTGTTTCCAGCTTTTCTGGCTGTGTAATTCAATTGAATCAATACTCATAAAGAAAAGCTTATCCAGCCGTTTTGATTCTGGAATACAGTGATGAAGTGATCTTGCAAATGTGAAATCCCTAAAATCAGTGACTGTTTCCTTAACCCGTTGTTTTATACACATATAATGAAAAAATAAATTAAAGATAAGAGTTTTCAGAAATCCTAGCAAATTTTGCATTTGAATGACTAACAAATTATATCTGTGAAAACCATTGCAGGATAGCAGGGCTAGTCCTGCCTCAAGTCACCACATAATGGTACCCTAAGCTGATCCATCAAGCCTCCTTTTCCACCCATCATGCTCTTGAGGTGACTGAGAAAGAACATTGTTAAGAAGAATAAAAAGCGAGTGCTGCTTTTTTCTTGGTTTTCACAAACCTCTCCCAAGTTGTTACTTGCCCATTTCACATACATTTCAAGGATCCTTAGTTTATCTCAAGAAGCCTACTGCTGCAAGTAATAGAGATATTAATTTTGAAGATTTAGATAGTCTATGCTCATAAGTTCCCTTTCAAGATTCATCTACCAAAAGTTTGTAAAAAAGAACAGTCAAGCATTTTAAGGTGGGTTTTGTTGGTTTTCTTTTTCCTTTGATGTTCAGATTTGTGAGGAAAGAGAGAGCAGCTCTCTGATGATCTGCAAATGCCTGATTCCTGAGAGGAATCTAGTTGAATCAATGTACAATGCAGAGCAGTTGAGACAGATCATTTGCATTAAACAAAAATTACGTGGATGACCAAGAAGAGTAAGCACATTTTCACACACTGAAGAGGTAAAGTATTGAAGTTACTGTTACAAAACACAATGCATGGGAGACCTTTTCATGGGTTCAAAGAAAAACAGGTTCCTGGAAGACTTTGTGAGGATGGAAAAATAAAAAGTCAGTGTCAGTTTTGACAAGCTATGAACACCCATTGCCAGGCTGCAGCAAGGCTGGGGTGTGCACAACGGCTGGGCAGCAGGGCAGGCTTGGGCAGGGACCTCCCCCTGCAGCCCCATCCCGCTGTGCCCAGAAGGGCCCATGCGGCTCCAGGACTGCTGTGCACAGCTTGGGGGGGGTGCTCCAAGGCTGAGCCAGGGCCCAGGTGGGCCAGGTGGGGTGGGGGGTGAGCAGTGGAACACGAGGCTGACGTGGCTGTTCTGGAGGCCGGGTCCCAGGCGGGGCCTGGGTCCTCCCTTGATGACACTTTTGGCCTGGGACTGTTGTAGTACACTAGAGCACCATGGATAAAAACCATTTTGGTCAAGAAGTATGTAAAAAGGAGCGTAACATTTTGCACAGTTGATCCATGAGTATTCCTGTGTTACTACTTCAATTGCCTTCTCACATCTCCACTTCTGCAAAGCTTAATTATCCAATGATATTCACTATATCACACATACAAATTTGTATTTAATGTACTAAAATAGTGTGATATGACCTTGTTAATGTGAGCCAATTTGAAACCGTGTTTTGATTAAATTTTAGAAACTCAGCTTCCTACTGCCCAGTAAGTGGATAGAACTTAATTTTCTGTTATAACATTGATTAAATCTTGAGTATCTTTCAGCTACCAAAACATATGGTGTAAGTTAAAACAAGAAGAGACCGAAAAACTTCTGGGGCAAAATTGGTTAATTCTATCATTTTTTTGCACATCAGAAAGATTTAAATTTGACTTTACATGATCATATCTGATTTTAATTTTCAGAATATAAAAATATTTTAACTTCTTTTCAATAAGATCATGACATGGTTTTTTTCAACTTCAGTTTACTGTAGAAATTTATGTCTTCTTATTTAATTTATTTATTTTTAAAGCTGTAAGACAGGGGAATACACGTATCAGGTCAAATCTAAAAAGCCATGCTAGATGGATTCCTCTTAGATGTTCTCAGATTTCTTAGGGACATGGAAATTGAGCCTTTTTCTCCTTCATAAATCTATTTTGACCTCTGACCAAATACAAAGACCCATGATAAATATCTGTTCCATTAATATAAAGGAAATCATAAATTGTGGTCATGAAAAGTTCTTAGAGGCAAAATAGTGAGATCTCTTTATGTGATCAATATTGGTCAGATAAGGAAGGAGGAACTTATATATACTTCTGTCCTGGATTTGGCTGGGAGAGAGTTAATTTCCTTCTTAGTAGCTGGTGCAGTGCTGTGTTTTGGATTTGGTGTGAGACCAATGCTGACAGCACACTGACGGTTTTGGTTGTTGCTGGATAACGTTTATACTAAGCCAAGGACTCTTCAGTTTCTCAGCGCCTGCCAGCGGGAGGGCTGGAGGAACACGGAATGTTGGGAGGGGACACAGCCAGGACAAGTGACCTGAACTAACCAAAGGGATATTTCATACCATGGGACATCATGCTGTGTATATAAGCAGGGGGAAGAAGGAAGCAGGGGGACACATTTGGAGTGATGGCTTTTGTCTTCCAAAGTACCTGTTACATGAGATGGAGCCCAGCTTTTCTGGAGGTGGCTGAACACCTGCCTGCTGATGGGAAGCGTCGCAGAAGGAGTGGTTTAGGTCAGTGTGAGGTTCAGGCTGTTGTTTGGAAAAAAATTCAAAGTGTGCTGAAGAAGGGAAACTGCTATTGAAGCCATAAGAGAAGGAGCAGGACCAGGCATAGTCTGGGTCTTTTCTCTTTTCTGAGGCCCTTGATTCCTACTGTGCATGTGTGATAACACTGCCTCGCTCACACCCTCTGTCTCAAAAGGAACAAAACCCAAAAGATACGAACTGTCTATGGGCTCAGGGGAAGCACACATCCAGTGTTGTAACACCTCTGTGTTGCATCTAAACTGATAAAAAAGGCTTGCTTATTGAAGTTATCCATACGAAAAAACTGTGTGACTGTAAGAGTATAAAATCTTGAGTCAGAGAACGTTCCATGGAGCTCTCTCTCAGCTGGCCTGAGATCCTTTACCATCGTCATGCTGCAGCTCATATGTCTATTTACTTTCTTTTGCCTGTAGCTTACTACAATGATTTAATGAACTCTGTAGTCTATTTTTTTACCTTTCTGTGTGCTTATTATAGTACTATTGAAGGTGAACAACATATGATAACTGCCTCCATTATATTAATAGGGATAGTGGTTTGCTTGTGAGCATTGTTTTATGGTGTTTATTAAAGTAATCGTATTAATCACACTGTGAGTCCTAGTGTTTGCACCGCCTGGGCCCATAACTGGTAAAGCTGATTCCCTGCTCTGAGAAGTAGGCGGGAAGTCTGTCAGGTCACGACAATCAGGTCACTTAAGGAATCACCACCAAGGTTTTGAGCGAAATAAGTGTAATATGAATTTGTGGAAATGTGACTATACAGGGTTCGATGGCAAGGTTCACTCCATTACTTATTAAATGGATTAAATGCACAGAGATAAATGAAGTTAAAATTGAATCTGAACAGATCTGACAATAACTTACAGAGGTCAAAAGCATAAAAGGGCAAAAGAGATCCTCCCATTGAGTCATAGTGTTCCGAGTGAACCACCTTGCTTTCTAGACTCTCAGAGAGTTTAGGCACAGCTAGATCCAGTTAGTCTCAGACTTGGTGAACAGTTTATATATAATCGGAGAGATAATAGAAAGTGGGATAAGAATAAGGGAGATCTTTCTGCTGAGTCACAAGCTTCAGAGTAGACCCCCTTGCTTTCTAAACTCTTGCAGGGTTTATGTGCCCCTAGATCTACTCCTAGTCTGACTTGGAAAATGGGTTAGATCTAGAGAAATATAAAGAGTAAGGGGAATTCTACCACTGAGTCATGCAGTTCAGAACAGACCCCTTTGCTTTCTAAACTCTTACAGAGTTTAGATGTGGCTCAGTCCAATCTTAGTCTCAGGCTTGGAAAACTGCAGTATCTAAAGGGGAGAGACAGGTGAAGAGAGAGGATTTGTTCACAATTCACGATTATTGATAGGATTTTAGCAACCAAAATAAATCAATAGAATTTGTTCAGAATAGTCTAACTGATTCATGATTGTAATACATGACAAAGGTATACGTTAAAAGTTTCCCTCTAGTTCAGTGAAATACTCATGTCTAATACATTTATGTTCCTCAACGGGCAAAGGATTGAGCCTTGAGGAGCAGGGGTATCAGCCCAGGCCCCGATACCAGCTTTTGGCGACAGTCCCCCTAGTATTGCAAACCTGGTAGTTCACGAGCTCTGAGCAGCATCCTGCTCAGAGGGGGATGCTGTTCGCAGCCCGCTGTGGTCCAGGAGAGCTCAAAAGGGTCTCATCTTAGGACTGCTGTTGATAAGACTGTGAGATGAATAGCTTTAGTCACCTGCAAATTTCCATCCTGGCCGCAACCTGTGTTGGTAATTTTCCAAAATTTCCAAGAACAATGCTGTCATTCCACTAGGGTTACCATACAGGTTACAGTCCAGGCAAGACCATTCTGGAGTTGTCAGGGAATAACTGAATGTCTGCATTCTTGTTCCCTGCTTTGACTAGTCAATGGGATTTCCAGTACACACAGTGCCATTCTCTACCTTAGCCAAGTAAGAATTACTGGTACAATCAACTCATTACTCAAGATGCCAAGGCCTAATTGGCAACTCCCAGGGTTGTAGAACAGCCCAGAGAATGGGGAGAAGTGCACCACCACAGTGATGTCGAATGAATTCCTTGTCTTGCTTTGCTTCCCTGCGCGACTCTTGCTTTACATGTTAAATTGCCTTTATCTCAACCCACAAGTTTTCTCACTTTCACCCTTCCGATTCTCTCCCCCATCCCCCTGCGGGGAGTGAGTGAGCAGCTGTGTGGGGATTAGTTGCAGGCTGGGGTTAAACCATGACAAGCTCTGTGTGTGTTTTTGTGCATAAGCACTTCTACTTGTCCTGGTATCACACAGCAAAAAATACAAATAAATGCCTCAATGATAGATTGAAGGAACACATTTGTCTCTGAAACAAGTTTTTCTTCCTGTTCACAAGCATGTATTGTTCCTAATCAAAATCAGAACTCTTTCCAAACAATGTTAAAGAGTAGCAATTCCAATGCCTACTACTGCAAGGTTACAGGAGATGAGCTCAGTGATCAGTGCTTTAATCTTTACCTTGACTTCAGATTTTGCAGCTCAATAATAGAGTTTGGTGTTTGTTGGGTGTTCCCCCCCCCCCCCTTTTAGTGTTAGAATTAGATGAGAATTTACTGTGTGGAAGCTGTAATCACTTTGCCCGGTTTCATCTGAGTATTTAGATGATGATTTAGACAGAACCAATTTAATAAATGTCTGACTGATGTGTCAAAATATTTATTCAAGTGAATGCATCTTGCTGAAAAGGTGCGTGTTTACAGGCTTGTAAGAGCAGATACATTTAAAGAATTATTTAAAACACATATTTCCTGGTTGAAATGGAGACTAAAGAGTTTCTGAAGTTTCTCCTCACTTTTCCCTTTTTTTCCTATTTTTTAGAGTAACAATTCAGGTTTCACTAAAAGTCTCAAGAAAACAAAATACTTCTTAAATGTTAAAATACAACACCTTATATACATACAGCAGATGTTCAAAGCTTAAATATTTCTTCTTTTCCAAAATAAATTGCTTTATAGGGATGCAGATCACAGCTGGTCTAAAACTCAATATTCAGAAATTTTAGCTTACCTGTATTCACTAATTCCCTCAACAAGCATTTATTGCCATAGTTTTCCATTACTTAGGAAATGTTTTACGTTTATTTATTTATCATGGCTGTAATAAACAGTTTGCCAGAGTTTTGTTCCTCTTGTGCTTCATCTTTCATAGATGGTACGGCACCACAGAAAAAGTAATGCCTGTATTGCACAAACACAAGTTAAACTGCAGAATATGAGTACCAGCCTAAAACAGTTACAAAGTCATAAAAGGCAGTTTTAACAATGCGAAGTAGTCTATCACATAAACATTATTACCACTTTAAGGCAGTATTACTGCACAATTTCAATAAGAAAATATAGCAAATACATAAGATATTTGGGAAGAAAAGAAGAAAATATGCCAACAGATCACCAAATATATTTGGGTTTATGGGACATAATAATTATGCTGAGCAGTTGTGACGATGTTCTGCAACAACAGAGAAAACTGAGACATGTGCCTTGAGTAAGGAGTTGGCATCATCAACCGTTTTGTGCTCTGACCTTGCAAACACTTACCCATAGCTGAAGGTCCTCTGTCATGTCCTGCTGGTAAGATTCTCTGTCATTCCCAGTACTCATTCCTCCTTTGGTGATCCTGTACTTGCTTGGGAATCCATGCAGCTGGAGACATGGGCCAATTGCAGCCTCAGTTTTTCCTTTTATTTGGTAGATGGTTTGGATGAACAGAGATACAAGAGACAGGCTTCTTTCTGGCTACCAGCTGCTTGGCTTCTGGTAGCAGAGACAGTAGACTGCTTTAGGCTTCAATCTAGAGCAAATCACATAGTCTCCTTGACAAGCAAAAAGTTATATGGGTCTCAGAGCAGGGTGAATAAGAAAGACAGCGGGAACATTCATTTTTCCTCTCTGAAATAGGTGAATTTTTAGTCTTTCACTTATTTTACCTAGCCTTTGATTAATTTCTGTCCACAACAGCCTAAGCAGATCTCAAAATTTCTTAGCTAGCCACTGATGATGTATAAAAAATGATTAAATTTAGGTAGAATTTACTAGTATATTCTTGAAGCACCTTTATGATGAGCCCTTACTGCAAGTAGTAGCAGCAACTAGTCCATAGACTGAAAAACATAAGGATGAGCCTGCCAGGGATTCCTAAGTATTTCATAGAAAGTGTCAACCTTTTTTTAAATACTGCCTGCTATTGGGAAGTTTCTTAATTTATTCTCAACAGTGTTTGCTATTCCCTGTAGAATTCGAGAGCATGTAAATTTACCCATCAGTTTACTGCTTTAATCTGCAGATAATGCCTGTGCAAAGAGGCAGGAAAACCTCTTCAGGAAATAAAAATCAAGTACCAGATCCTCGAGCTGAAAAATTTATTATAGGTTCTTGCTGACAGGAACTAATTTGCTCAGCTGCTAAGAAAGGACCATCTCAGTTTAGTCCTACACCTGTATTCCATCAGTAATCTTTCTGGTGTCATTTGAACCGCTGTGAGAGTCTGACATAAGGGAGGGGAACTCACCCTGCATTTCTAACAGCAGTTGACTCACTTGAAGTTTTACATTGCCAGTCCAGAATTCCCCACACACTTCAATAAACTGTTTTCAATAGTTGTCAGCTACCACATGGTGCATGTTTCCTTCACAAATGCTTACTTTGGCCACTAGTAAAATATATAAAATATTTATCACACCTCATATTTGTGAAAACAACAGAAATTCTTACTTTTAAAGTATATCTGTAAAGTACTTCTTCATCCTTTAATCCTCTTACTTAAAGTTTTGTGTTTCCTTTTGCTGTTATATACAACTGTGATATGCTTTGTCTTTATTTACAAGTGAGAAGCAGGAATGCTGCAAAACTTTTCAGGTAAATGTGCTGGGAAAATTAATTTTCACATAAAGCTTGTTGCAAACTAATATAACTGGCTGAAACAGACTTTGGTGCATGGCGTTGAAAAAACATCTTTGATAGCTAAGGAAAAGATTTTAAATCCAACTTTAACTCAGTTTTTGTTACTGTTTATACTGTACTGTTCCCTCAGAATTGCATAGGATAAAACAGTAAATGAAATAATTTTTTTCCATGTCAGTGAAATAATCCTCTTGCTGCCATTCAGCTCGGATTTACCTTTATGTAAGGTGACAAGGGTCAAATTCTAGGTTAGCTGAACTCCAACTTTTAATCAAACGAATATTAAAGAGCTTCCACAAGACTTTATAATTTGACTGTCTTTTGTGTGATTAAGCAATCATCTACACCAAGTCTTATTTCAAAGATCGTATCAGTGGAAAGTGGGAAAATGTAATCTTTCTGTTCAGCAGTCAAAAAAATAAGGCTGCACCCAAAGCAACCAAAACACAGAATGAGCTAGGAGTTATTTAATAATACATATGAGTTTCCTTACAACCTGATATGAAAAGCATTGCAGATACTAATGTTACATCAATCTTTTCTAACTGTCTTGGAAAATATGTGCCATGTTTCAATGAAAACAGCTCACCAGCTGCTTATGTAAAAATTATTTGAAGAAAAACAAGCACGGCCATATGGCACTCAAGCAATACAGTGGGAGCATGAAGAATAATTTTTTTTAAATTGTAGTAGATAATGGTCATGCTAAGTAGGATGTCAAGTATCGACAGCACGTTGCATTAATAGTTAATGTCTCCTTTTATCTTTTAAATATCTACATTTTTTAGCAGCTTGTATGTTGGAAATAAATTAATAACTTATTCTGATGAACAATTCAATTTTGTGGAATGACGAAATGTTTAATGTACTGAAGAAGTTGCAAACGTTCCCTAATTAAGGATATTTTAAAAACATTATGCGTGCATTTGACTAGTGTCATGCAATTTCATAGTAAAGAAAAGACTACCCTTAGAGGCATCAAGTAGTTCTATTTGTGGTTCTTTTAGATACTCCCATTGCTTAATAGTTAGCTGAAATTTTCACCATGAAGGCAATGAAAAATCTCTCACTAAAAATGTGGAAAGTCAGCCAGTAATTCAATCAAAATCTAACGTGTTTCCTCTGCTTTGGGGATGAAAAACCCTTCTCCAGCTCTTCTTCTGTAATAGTGTAATTTGACACTTTTACACAAGTATATGATGTATTAAGGGGTGGACTCCATGCTCAGTTCACTTTCCTGGTTTTCCATCACATCCACAGGAGTGGTAGTACTAGTCAGCTCTGTGCTGATTATTCTCCCAACATGTTCAGACACTTACGGCATAGAAATAGACAGCACAGAAGACTGGGTTTGGGGTTGGGTTTATATGAGATATATATATATATGTTAGATATATGTTTATATGATATACACATATGTTTATCTCATATAGATATATCATATATATATGTGTGTGTGTGTGTGTGCATATTTGGAAGTTAAATGTTTATTTCTGGGGGGGGGAAAGCAAATAAACCAACCAAGCTGATGTCATGGTTTAATCCTGGCTGGCCACCAAGCCCCACGCAGCCGCTTGCTCAGTCCCCCCACATTAGGATGGGGGAGAGGATTGGAAGGGTAAGAGTGAGAAAACTGCTGGGCCGACATAAAAACAGTTTAACAGGTAAAGCAAAAGCCGTGCATGCAAGCAAAGCAAAACAAGGAATTCATTCACCACTTCCCATGGGCAGGCAGGTGTTCAGCCATCCCCAGGAAAGCTGGGCTCCATTAAGCATAACGGTTACTTGGGAAGACAAACACCATAATACTAAATGACCCCCCTTTCCTTCTTCTTGTCCCAGCTTATATACTCAGCATGACATCATATGGTATGGAATGTCCCTTTGGCTAGTTCAGGTCACCTGCCCTGGTGTCCCCTCCCAATGTCCCGTGCCCCACCAGCCCTCCTGCTGCCCAGGCCTGAGAAACTGAAAAGTCCTTGACTCAGTATAAACATCACCCAGCAGCAACTAAAAGCATCATTGTGCTGTCAGCATTGGCCTCACACCAGAGCCAAAGCACAGCACTTGCACTAGCTACTAAGAAGAAAATTAACTCTCTCCCAGCAGAAACCAGGACAACTAAAAATCTTACATTTACTCCTGAAAAAAGGTTCTCGATGTGAATATCAGAAGTGTCAATATAGAAGTTCTGCAAATATTTTTCAAACCTAAATGCATGTACCAAAGATATTTACAAAGTTACATCATAGGCAAGCCCAGAGCTACCCGCTAAAGGATTAAAACAGAGAAGGGAAAGAGAAGCTTAACAAGAGCCAGTGCTGAGTCATCAAGTTGGAGAGGGAAGTACAATGGGGCGATCAAGACAAGCAAATTAATAAATAACACTTTTTAACAGCTTGTGTGTGTATATTCTTAAGTGCATATGAGCACTTGCTTTGCTTCTGTTCAGTATTGTGTACGTCTAAATATTGATTCAGACTGAATTCTTTCTCTCCTGCACTCTCTGCTGGGAAGAGACGCAGACTCACATTCACTTAACACAGATCTATAGATGCTGGTGTACATTTACCCTACAAACATGGGGTGAGAGTTTTTGTGAGGTGCCTTTGTTCTGTTATGATAAACTCCCTCAGGTTCTCACCCTGGTTCTTAAGCTGTTTCCTCTGATTCCAGAGGAATAAAAAAAAATAACAGTGTAAGGGTTTGTTTGCTTTCATCTGGTCAGAGAATCAAAATATTCACTTTCCATGCATTACAAACTGTATTGTTTTTTGTTGTTGGTTTGTGGTTTTGTTGTTGTTTTTTTTTTAAACTGCAATGAAGCGTATTTATGGTTGGAATAAAACAGTTGTGCACAGATAGAAATAGTAAATCTCCCTCAATGGTGTAAAATCCTATAGTATCTGTTAGCCTTAAACAATTTTGATAGAATGGTCAAACCTTAGAAAATGTGCTGAAGTAAAATAATCTCAAGTGGGAAGTGGATTCCTGAATCAACAGTCTTCCTCTGAGACACAGAATAATTGGAGATACACTAATTGGCTGGTAAACCAGGATGTTCTGGTTTCTCTATGGAGTAAATCCTATTATGTTTACTATATCCATCTGTTAGAAGTTGTATTCTTGCCTGCTGAATAAAAGAATGTTTTGAATTTTATTCAGAGAATAGCTTCTATTTTCCTTCAGTAAAGGATTCCAGAGCTAAAAGTCGTTCACTAAGAATAGCAAAAACTTTAATTCTCACTGTATGAATCCAAACACTGAACTAATTGTTTCAGTCTGTGAATAATACAGAAGACTAAATGAATAAAAACCCCAACACATTTGATAAAGTAACATGGACCCTTCCAAACTTGAAATATATTTTATAGTTGCTTGTGATTACAGGGAATTGGCAGTAATAGGCAAAGGGTTCTTCTGGCCTGTGTTTGCCACTCTAATCTTATATGAATCTGAACATGTGATTTAGTTGAAAGCATGTGTTTTATATTTGACATTTGGTCATGACACCCATATGTGAATGCAAACCACTTATCTTTAAGATTTATCATTATGTTTCCTTTTTACATTGCATTATTTCTCTAAAGAAATGCTTATTAATTTTGGTAAGTTCTATTCCACCAATACCTTGTAACACTTATCAAAAAGTTTTATCTCAAGCTTGTATTTGTGCATTTAGAAGAAGAGCTGAGTTCAATTACCTGAATCTTAACCCAATTGTCAAGGTGTAAGTTCCTCTGAGGTCACTAGCATGGCAATCTCTTCAAGCCATATCCTCCTTACTGCATCATCTTACTCTTACTGGCAATAAATGTAACTCAGATGTTTTTCAGCTAACTGCTGATATCTTGAAAGCATTGGACATCTGTACTAAAACATAGGTAGAAACCAATCTGTCTATTTGCATCCTGGTAGCATTGAATCCACGGCATGTCATGACCTCTCCTTGAGCTGTCATATTGAGCCTCACAGAGCTTTCCAAAACATCAACTGTTGACAACAGCGTCTATTCTACTACTGTCAGGAGAAGTGGAATACCACATTCTCATCATGTATTCAACCAAGTATGTTGCTTTTACTTTGGGGGCAACTGTACAAGTAATGTGTGAGCATCAAATGCATCTTCTTTTTAGAACACATTCAGAGGCATAAGCTTGTGTTTAAAGGTTAGTGCATTAACTCCCTGATCCACTTCCACTACTTTCATTTATTTATTCATGGAATTGTTGAGGTTGGAAAGCACCTTTTGAGATCATCTAAACCAACCTCCTGCTCGAGCAGAGTCAGCTAGAGCTGGCTGACAAGGACCATCTTGAAACAGTAGTTTTCATTAAACAAGTACAGAAGAGTAAACCATTTCACTTTGTATATATACAGTGAAATGCCAAGGCCTTGGAAAAGGTGACTGACAGTTTCCACCCATTATAAATACATGGCTGTCTGAAAATCCTTTGTATATTTTTATAAATAATTCTAAAGAAATGACACATTTGGTTCATCTAAACCACAGAAATGCATAGACTCTTCTTTATATTTAGCAAATGAGTCTTATTTAAATAAGAAGTTGTTTCCAGCATTCTGTATTGCCTCAGTTCTATGAAAGTACACTCAGTTCTACTGTTACTGTGTCAGTTTCTGAAATTTACTTTTGTTAAAACCTGATTCATGCCACAGATCAAGATGGTGGAGAATTCCATCTTTTTGATCCTATTATCTTTCAATCACTTTCTGTTGCTATCTCCAGGGCTCTTAATGATGTTAAAAGGAAAGAACTGAAAGCTTTTTCATGCTCAGGAAACTACATTTTAGTTCCCAGTGCTGGTGATTGTGTCAAGCTTTTGTCAGCTTTGATTAGAAGTGAACTCCCAGATTTCAGTAAACCAGGTAAAGGTGTCACCCTTTATAGAGGTTGTCCATTTGGGAGGAAGATAGTGCTTGGCTGATTTGACAGACAGTGTCCAACCATTACAGGGTATTAGCAAGAATCTTCTGGCCTGCAGCATGACTATAGTCTCCTGAGGTCACTACTAATATGGCTGTGTGGGATTCAAATGTAGGGCAAGAAGTAAAGCAAATTTAAAGGTTTCACCTTGGAAATATAAATTCCTAGGAACAGTGAAGATCCACAATATATTTATGCCTCACTTAACTGCCAATTTACAGGATTCTTTAATCAATTAAAAAATAAATCTCCAAGCAACCAGATACTTTTTTATTCCCTTAGTATTTCTTCAGTCATAGAATGATAGAATCATAGAATCATAGTACTGTTTAGGTTGGCAAAGACCTTTGAGATCATCAAGTCCAACTGTTAACCCAGAACTGCCAAGTCCACCACCAAACCATGTTGTCAGGCACCGCATCTACACATTTCTTAAATACCTCCAGGCATTGTGATTCCACCATCACCCTGGGCAGCCTATGCCAGCGCTTCACC
>JAVJGI010000014.1:87577151-87633690 GCA_035590275.1 Ibycter americanus
GTCTAGATTGTTGATAAAAACATTAAACAGGTCTGGCCCCAATACTGAGCCCTGGGGAACACCACTTGTGACCAGCCACCAGCTGGATGTAACTCCATTTACTACCCAGGATCCTTTTCCCCTTTGAGACAGGTGAACCCCATCAGTTTCCAGCAGACCTGGTGCCATGTAAACTAACCCATGATAAAAAAACCCTGGAATTTATCTTTAGTTGACACCAAGCCCAGAGCCAGATATTGATCTGTGTGGTCTTCTGATTATATACCTCATTGTTCCCTGCAGCAGGCAGGATAGAAGAAAACACTACTCGTGCTCCTGTTCCTTCAACCTGGGATCCTTCAACCACCTCAAGGCCCTGAGGTCTCTCTTGATTGCCCTCAGACTTATTGTCATTTGGATTTCATCATTGCCCACTTGGAAGACCAGTAATGGGCAGTAATCAGGGGGTTGTACCAGACATGGGATTTTTCTAGTAACGTCCCTTACCTAGGCCCCAGGGAGGCAACAGGCTTCCCTATGGGTTAGGTCTGGTCAGCATATCAGGCACCCTATTCCTCTCAGAGTAGAGTCACCAATGACAACCACTTTTCTTCCTAGCAGACCTGGTCGTGATGTGTGGGTTTGACCAACTCTCCCTGGGAAATTCCTCCAAATGGGACGGTCTGTCATCCACATTATAATTTTCCTGGCTTTCAGGTTCCAGAGACTCCAAACAAATTACATAAAGAAAAGTCCTTTCTCTCCAAACAATTTACATAACTAATAACTACATCACTTCTTCTTTAAACCTGTTATGAATCATTTGGCAGAAAATAAGCATGTAAAAAGTTATAATAAATACAGGGAAATATATAAAAGCTGAAAGTTGCCAGATTAAATGGCTAACTTCTCTAAAATGTCTTTGATTGCTAGATTTTTTAATTCGGGGGGTGGGTTTCCACTTTTGAGTTGGGTTTCCACTTTTTTGTGAGTTGCTCAACTATTTTTTTCAGTTTGTTGTTCTGTTGTTTCTCAGATTTTAAACTGTGGAGGTATATGTTTGTACATGATAAAAGTTTTGGCCATGTAACAGGCTCTTTTGAGTTTGTGGTGAAAAAAAATATTCCTTATAAATGGGTTTTCCACTAAACCACATTACTCAGTCTGCTTATATTTGCTTTTATTAGCACAAGAGCTGGAACAAACTGGAGAAAAAGGGATAGAGAGTACTGGCTGAGACCTGTCATATGCCAGCTGCAGTGAAAGGACATTCTTTTTATTTCAGGCAACACCAAAGGATCAAAAGCACCAGCACCACTTAAAAATGGACTGGTACATTGTGAGCTTTTTGAAATTATAATAATCCAGACAAAGGGAAATAAGCTGTGGTATGCTAGTATTAGAGCGGATTTGTGTAGATAAATAATATACTGCATTACCTTTTGCAGAAAAAGTCTAAAAAACAAGCCTAGCCCCTAAATACAATAACTTGTTATAGACTAATAACCCCACCATCAGGGCATCAACAACTTTAGAGCTAAATTTTCTGCCAAATAAATACTCCAGTGAAGGAAAATTCATGTGCCTACTCCTGGCCACTGATTTTCCCAAATAGATAGGAAGCCAAGTCTCAACAAAATCATACTAAGAAGATGAAAACAAATTTCTGAGTATGATGCTCCTGGAAAGCTATTTAATGCTCAGGAAACTAAAACTACAATTTTATCTCGTCCTCCACCACCAACAATTGCATCTGTAATTATATCAGAGTTGGAAAGATATAATCTGTTGAGAGGTCAAAGTTTCTCAGTCTGATGTCCATATGG
The DNA here is from genome assembly GCA_035590275.1 of Ibycter americanus. Taxonomy (NCBI): domain Eukaryota; kingdom Metazoa; phylum Chordata; class Aves; order Falconiformes; family Falconidae; genus Ibycter; species Ibycter americanus. Next base: position 87,578,957 of record JAVJGI010000014.1, read on the forward strand.
AAAACAACAAAGAACAAATGCAATTCAGAGCATCCTGGTGTTTTTATACTTACTATATCATGTATTGTAACATCACTCATTAAATGGGTCTGTTCTGTCCATTCCTGCCGTTATTCCTGTGGAAAGGCAGCTCAGATTTGGTTATGGGGAAATAAAGTCATAGAGAGCAAAGAACATCAAGGAGAACAAACTGTAAACATGAAAAATAAACTTTGAACTATAATTTAATAAAATTGAAGTCAACATTATCCTTTAACTGCAGAGTTAGGTAACTAATGGCCAGCAACTACCACTTAGTTAAATGGATCACTATTACTCTTTCTGTTGGGTTGCTTTTTTATAACCATATTTTCACAGTTATGTTGTCCAAAGCTCTTGAAGTCAGAGAAAACCAATACATAAAACAGTAGCACTGTAGAACAAACTTATGTTTAACACTGTTCCTGCTAGGTATTCCCCCTAGATGCATTAAATAAAAAGAGTTATAAGTATCTTTGAAGAACCTATTCTGCCTTGTGGAACATAATCTGTTCTGATTATTTTCTAGCCTCTTCAAGAGACCAGGAAAAGACAAAGCTTTGATAAAGCAGCTATTACCAACACTAGAGAACCCAGAGTATCAACAATGCCTGACAGTCATTGACATCAAACTTACTTGATAGATCAAACTACATCCTAACTTAAGTTTTATGTTTATTTTGAGGAAAATCATAACCAGTGAAGAATTTCTGGGTCAACCTAGGTAGACAAAGGTCAGGGAGATTGGAATAATTGCAACAAAGAGACTGTCTTTATAGTGTTTTGCTACCAGTTGTATTCAGAAATAGAAACTTTTCCCAGATGTCAGGCCTGTCAGTCAATAAATTGGTCAGAATATTCAAGCCAAGTTATTTGTTTCTTTTTCAAGATGCACTAGTGTGTCTCTGACTAGCAGGCTTCCTCAGCACTTCATGAATAACACCTCTTCCTCATGGTGCCTTTCCATTTGTGATACTATTCCTTACTCAATGCCCTTTACCAAAAAGAGGGGATTAAGGCCCAGAGATAACAGGCCATCTGAGTAGCATTGAACGATAAGGTGTCTCCTTTGAAAACAGTACTAACAAGTAATTCTAATGCCTGCAACAGGTACAGGCAATTCAGCATTTAGAAACAGAATAATCATCAGATCAGGAACTAGTAGTTCGGTCATCTAGTACTGGGGGTGGGGAACGAAATTTCAAATACGACAGTAGAAGAACAGTAGTAATATGTTTAAAGCAGTGATATGTAAAAAATATATAAATACACAAGTATGTATTAAAAAGTAACAGAAGAAATTTGTACTTCCCACAACCATCTAAAGTCTTGGAAGGAGTTACATTCATAGACTTATCTTTAAGAAATTAATATTTTTACTATTACCTGATAACCTTATTTGTGTATATTCTCTTCAACCTTGGAGTTCAAGTTGTCTAGGTAATACATTAAAAAATACAGCACATACTCTAAAACATGCGTGTTATATGACAGATGTTTCTTTGTTGTATAAGATGAAAACACTACTTTGAAGAGAAAATTTGAGCACAGACTTCTGAACAGAACATCAGTGTTGCTTTGGCACATTACTATATGAAATGAAAAATAATTTCACACTCCTAGTACAAGCAGGTTTCACTGATATACGAAGCATGGTGAAGTTGTCAGCAGCAAGTTGGGCTTTCTTAAAAATACATGTTAAAAATTCCAGGTCATAGTTATCCTTTTCCTGTGTTCTAGTCCCTTATTTTAAAGAAAGCATTCTGTAATGAAGAATTAGAATGTGGGATCCAGCAGAGTAAAAAAAAGAACCAAATCCAGTAGAAGCATTTTTGTATTTTTTTCTGATATTTCGTGACGTTAGGTCAGATTAGTTTTGTTAATCCCACCCTGGAAATTAGAATTGCATGGAATAAAAAAACAAAAAAGTGCCAGCAAACACTAAGAAAAGTAAAAATATACACTGTATAGAATAATGCGTTAAACGCTATTTTTATTTGCAATAACCACTGCATATTGTACTAATTGAGAAATGATACATTTCAATCATATCTAATTCACTAATTAGAGGGGGAAGCAGGAATATCTACAGCTACCATTTGAAATATGTACCTTGCGAGGCTTTATAGATGATAATGGCAAGTTGTGTCTTTGCAGATTCTGTTTCTCCATCAGATGATTTGGAAACAGGAATAGAAAGTTTTGCAAGTTAGCAGAGCTGCACTGACTTCCACCTTTAGTGGATGATTAGTGGCCTTTTCCTTCCATTCAATTGAAAAAAAGGAATGGGGAGTATCATGTGCAGTAGAAAATAGACACAGTACAGAGGGATGGGGAAGGGCAAGGGAGCCCTAAGAAGAAATTTGAAACCATATTTAATATGTTAGTTATTTAAGCTGAAGGCAAAATTTAAGAAATACTATAATTTCCACTCTTCAGAGTATACACCAACATCGTGTTCTATTCCTTATGGATGTCAGTGTGTATTCATCTACTGGGTGCTGCAACAAACCCAGATTTCAAAGCAAAGTAAAACGTGCATCTCCTACCCAAATCATTTTGGGCCAATATAATGGTAAGCAGGAAGGTTTATGGCACATAACAATCCTGCATAACAGTCTGGGGTTTTATTATATGTACTAAGTAGAAGGAGATCACTTTATGTGGCTGAACATCATACTGAAAATTAGACAGTGAAAACCACACATTATTAGTAAACTATGAATTCTATAGGGAAATAAATTCATTTCAGTAAGAAAAAAATGCAAATCAATAATTTGGGGATGCCTTAGTAGATATCAAATTGATAAAAATCTTATTTGCATTTGTTGCTCTGCAAGTTTTGGCTGAGAAGGAGTTAGTTTTCTTCACAGTAGCTGGTATGGGGCTATGTTTTGGATTTGTAACCAAAGCAGTGTTGATAACACGGGGATGTTTTAGCTATTGCTGAGCAGGGCTTGCACAGCATCGAGGCCTTTTCTGCTTCTCACCTCTTCCCACCAGCAAGCGGGCTGGGGGTGCACAAGAAGTTGTGAGGGGACACAGCCGGGACAGCTGACCCCAACTGATCAAAGAAATGTCCCATAACATATCATGTCATGCTCAGCAATAAAAGCTGGGGAAAGGAGGAGGAAGGGGGGGACGTTTGAAGTTATGGTGTTTTGTCTTCCCAAGTAACCATCACATGTGATGGAGCCCGGCTTTCCTGGGGATGACTGAACACCTGCCTGCCGAGGGGAAGCTGTGAATGGATTTCTTATTTTGCTTCGCTTGTGCATGCAGCTTTTGCTTTACCTATTAAACTTTTTATCTCGACCCACAAGTTTTCTCACTTTTGCCCTTCTGATTTTCTCCTTAGTTTCAATGTGGGGGAGTGAGCAAAAGACTGTGTGGGGCTGAGCTGCCTACCAAGGTTAAATCACAGCAACTGCTATTGGCAGCAGAGGAATTAAATAAACCTTTGCAAAATTTTAAACTTGAATTCATCCCATTTTTATATTAGTATAACAATTCCAAGAAAAACTTAAATACTTAAGATTTACGATTCAATTTACACACTATAGTGTTTAGGGTTTCATTGTTTCTTATATATTTAGTTATTCTGAAGTAAGTTTTCACAGTTACATTAACGGGAAAAGACATGTTTCAAACAAAAATGTTCACTGAAAGAACGCAGCTCTATCAGTGGAACTCTTTTTATCTTCATGGTTTCAAAAAGAGCAAGTCTTAGTGCTTGTATTATTGATACCATAAAACAAGATCAGGATGCTGTGCTCCAGGGATCAGACATGTTTCATATCAGGAGGTCTGTAGACACTGCAGAAATTAGCAATGGAAGTGATGTTCTCAAGGAAGTTCTGGCCTTAGGCATCACAATATTTTTCACCTGGCAAACCACATTTTTTTTTTTAATCCAAATAAAAATTAACCCTTAATAAAAGAACTGTCATTATTATTTCAAATGAGATGGAAATTAAAAGAAGAATAAAATTAATAAGCATCTAGTAAAATGAGTCACAAACAAATAGTGGATATTGAGGAATGTTTTGGTTTTTAATATTCATTGGATTTTGGAATTGTTTTCCACTGTTTCGACTGTGATAAACATGGAATTAGAGATTTTGAAAAACTCCCTTTCTGTTACAGAAACACCACAACTTTTACAATTTCAATTTAACAAGTTTATACCTGATAATATGAAGTTTGCCAAATACTACATTGAAAAGTTAGAGTCAGGGAAATCAAAGCACTACTTATTTTGGGCTGTCTTTATCATTATCCTTCAAAATTACTGCTGTAACACTTGATTTTTGCCACCACTGCCCTAAAGTCATAAAACTCCCTTTGGTCTCATTGAACAAGCAACAAGCAGTAGAGGTAAAGTTTATATTTGATAGCTAATGTAATTTCTATAACCAGAATTTTTAAATAAATATTAATACTCCTTAGAGTGCTACTATTTAGTGCAACAAATAATTGTCTAATAAATACTCCTATAGCATCGTATCTGGGAGTTTTTTGTTAGTTTTTTTGTGTTATTTGTGTTGTTGTTTGTTTTTTGTTGTTGTTTTGGTTTTTTACGTATAAATGCTTTGAGTAGTAGTAGTAGTTGTGTTTCTTTCTTTGCGAGATACCTTTTGAATCTTGAACTCACGGAACATTTTTTTATGTTTCTCTGTAAGTCTTTCTTTCTTTACTTCATGCCATTGTATTGCCTAATGCTTTCCTGCAGGAACTATGTTTTAGTACAATTATATGAAGCTAAGTTTGATAGTTGACGGAGGAATGGGCGTTGTCACTCAAAGAACTCAAAGAACATGGAGAATGCCATTGTTAATCCAGCTTCATTTTGGCCACAAGTCACAAATGCCAGGTTTCTTCAAAGACTGGAGGACATCTATTTAGAAGCTGAGCATTGATCTTTTCCAACCATTTAGCGGATCACTGGTGAGTAAAACAAATTCATCTTCTGTGGTAACAAATTCGTCTTCTGTGGTCTATCATTGAGTCCAAAGAAGAGCAAAGAAGCTGGTAAGGGTCTAGAGAGCAAGTCCTATGAGGAGTGGCTGAGGGAACTGAGGTTGTTTAGTCTGGGCAAAAGGAGACAGGGGAGATCTTATTGCTGTCTATAGCTACCTGAAAGGAGGCTGTAGTGAGATGAGTGTTGGTCTCTTTTCCCAAGTAACAACCAATAGAACAGGAGAAAATGGCCTCAGGTTGTGCCAGGGGAGGTTTAGATTAGGTATTAGGAAAACTTTTTTTGCAGGAAGGGTTCTCAAGCACTGGAACAGGCTGCCCGGGGGAGTGGTTGAATCACCATGCCTGGAGGTATTTAAAAGATGTGTGGACGTGGGGGTTAGGGACATGGTTTAGTGGTGGACCTGGCAGTGTTAAGTTAATGGTAGGACTTGATGATCTCAAAGGTCATTTCCAACTGAAATGATTCTGTGTTTCAATGATCTCCTGGAGCTCTTCAAGTTCTGCACCAAAATTTATTTCCTTCTTACTTATTTAACCAGAGTTGAGCCTAACATCGGAATATAAACTGTATCCTGTTCATCTAAACTTGTTTGTGTCTATTGAGGTTCATAATAATGCTTTTTAATCTCCAAGGTAGTCTGGAAGGCAGAATTGCACATAATTTCTCAAAAGTGCATGGTGAATTTTAATATACTGTTCCCCTTTATTAAAAATACAGTACTTCTAATAACACTAATGGAAGATCTGCAATAATTAGTAGGAACAAACTATTGAAGTCATTATTATTGTGATTTCTGAGAGGAGTTGTACCCTTTATGGGACTGACTGTATGTTATTTAAATCAGATGAATTTTTGCAGTGACATCTACAGAAGCAGAGCACACTTTCTCTCCAAACGTCATACTAAACTAACGAAGAAATTTTGAGAGTTGTAAAGGTCTTGTTGACCTCTCCGTATTTGTGCCTTTTGTTTAGTTTTGATGAAAATGATTAAGGATTTTTCAGAGAAAATTTTATTGGCAACCCCGTGTACAAAAAGGCAGTATTTGAGTTTGATAGAGAAAAGAGTACATACTACAAAGACTTCAGGGCAATTTTCAGTTGCACTCTGGGCAATTAGACACCCACCTTTAATTAAGTCAGTGGAGCTCAGTGACTAAGTACCACTCAGGAGTTTCAACATATCATTGAGTAATTGATAGAAGAATGAATTAAAAATGGGTGTAGGGTAGACTACATTTCAGTTGAAAGAAGATTTCTGGCAGTCTGAAATGTCTGGACTGAAAAAGTACTATTGAAATTTCTGTAAGGCAGATCAAGAGAAGAGCATGGTAATGCAGAACAAAACAGGAGAAATGAAGCTGTTGAAGTGTCTAGTTGATTAGAAATCTGTCACTGAGGAGCAGACTATGCTAGGACTTTTATGTGAAGAGTAAGATAATGTCGTTAGAGGTGCTTCTTCCCTCCCCACTTCTCCACACTGCATAAAAACAGGCTGATGATGTGGCATTTTGAGTGTTGGGCAGAAGATGCTGCATTTTCAGAAGATGCCAGGAGCTCCATGCAATGGGAGGCCCTGCATCGATGACAGGGCCACCGAGGTGGAGAGATGCTAATGGCTGAGGCTGCACAGCACATCCAGGGAAAGAGGGTGGCCATTGGCTCAATGTGCCACTTGCCTCCTCCCTTTGTGATTTGTGAGTCCATCTCACTACATCTTACCTTCAGTGTGAGTTTAAGTCCTGTTGCTACCACAGAGTAGAAAAGCTCCAGCAAAGTTGGCTTTCTTTTTAGTGGGTCCTTCCCCTACTGGAAAGAAAAAGGGAAGACTAAATGTATACAGAATAATTTCTTTAGTGCCAACAGCCTCTGGTAACTACTTATGCATGTGTGCATATATAAACAATCTATTCTTTGAATTTGTTTGTTGGAGTTCCAAGAAGATAATATCTTAATAGTTAATAAAGACTTCAGAAAAGATCTTGGAAATGGTTGGTATAAGTCATTCCACTTCCATGAATATACTTACGTTGTAAGAAACAGCATTTCTGAAGGTGCTAGGAATCACCAAAAATAGGACTGGAAGGAACCTCAAGGGCTCATCTCCTCCTACATTCTGCCCTAAGGCAAGATAAATTCTACTTAAATCATTCCTGACAGGTTTGTTGAAGATGTTCTCAAAAACCTCCAGTGATGGAGACCACACAGCATCCCTTGGCAATCTACTGTTTTAAGTGGTGCTTAGCTTTCCTTAATTTTTGATACATTTTGTATTATATTGTATTTTATATATTGTATTGTATATATTTGTATTGTATATAATATTGGCCTACCTACAAGGAGAATATTATACTATGTAAAATATGAATAAATCTATTAATAAATGACTTAGTGATATATTGTCTCAATACTGGTTTTTTTTTTCCATTTGAATGAATAAAATGTATAAGATTTTAGAAGAGGTATAATAAATGATAATATTTTTATCACTTCATAAAATAAAATAAAATTCTTTTCCTGGATATAGTCTGGTCCATTCACTAACTTCTGTTTAGATTTTGGAGTATCAGTAAAACACATATAAAGATGCCCTGTGCTCATTGACTCAGTTCTAACAGTTAATAAATTTGATCTGAAATAAAAGCCAGTGGACAGTTTACTTATTTAAGAGCAGTTCTTTATTTTGAGGAAAAAAAACCCCACCTCTCATATTTCTTATATAATAGCGAATAATTTCCTGTTTAAGCATTTCTTTTGAACATTCAGAATTCTTTAGAGGGGTGCACATAGGTGTTCATACAGGCAAATTATTAAATTATGTTGCTAAGACTATATAAGACTATATACCCAAGGAAAGTTAGATGAAACTAGTGAAAAAATGTAATCTTCATCTTAAAGAATCTAACCCTGCTTATATTTATATCAATGGATGCAGGAAAATTATTTATGTAATGTGAAGTTTTTTGGTGTTTATCTTCCAAAACACCAAAGCACATTCTATACTTTAAATTTCCTACAGAAGGAGTTCACTTATGTAGTGATTTTGAATATGTAGTATATATTTGAATATAGAATATTCAAAATTGTCCTTTGAGTCTCTGCTATATTGATATTATACACAGAGATGTTTGTTTCAATGCTGATGCTTTCAGTTTTAGCTGCTGACAGTATCTGTTATTGATAACCTTGTTGGGAAGGAATTAGACGAACAGGATTTGCAGCCTTTTTTAATTCGGATTTTTGTCAGATTTGCTAAAAATGTAAAATTTTTACAAACAAACAAAAAAATTCAAACAAGAATTCAGAGCATTGTTTGCTCACATAATGCTGAGATATTTATAAAAAGTCCAAGACGAAACTAAGGTAAGTATATGGTGCAGCTACTTCATAATGTTTTTGCTTAGGTTTTGTTTATCTAAGTGGAACTTTTGCACAGGAGTTGAAAGGAGGAAAATAAATGCATAACAGTCATAAAAGAAGACTTAATATCTAGGTGTTTCATTTAATATTGCCTAAAGTATTCATATTTCTGTCTCACGTTAAGACATACCTAGGCAAAAGCAAAAGACATGAGGTGAACAAGCACTGATCATAGAATTTCAGAATGCATTCAATAGGAGGAGAAATATTTCTGTAGTTATCTATTATGGCTTAAGTTTTGAAGATGGTGGTTGCCTCATTACAGATTAAAAGACAGGGGGAAAATGGGTATATTTTAATATTTTTCAAGTACCTTAGGATTTTTATGGTGGAAATTTGAATTTGTGTAACTGAGCTTTTTCAACCCTAATTTAAAGTATTGCAGATTAAGTTCTGTCACAAACTGATGGAAGTCTATGTGATTATTTGTGAAAAGAAGGTTTAATCTCAATTTCAAGTGCCAGGAACTCTAACGCAGCAATAATGCTTCAGTAGGCACTAAATATTTATTAGCATATGTTTCCTCAAGTAAAGAGAAAATATTTTTAAAAATGGAAAATCATAGAGAAGTCCAGCAATAAAAATTCAATATTATAAAAAGAAATTCAAACATCAAATGGTGCCTTATTTGAATAAAGTGAAAGGCTTACTTAATTCATAATGAGCTTAGTTACTATGATAAGGTATTATTAAGGTCAAATAGTTTACAAAAAATATGAGATATTTTCTTGTTGAAGTAGATAGGATGAAAATGTATATTTTTTTCCTTTGGACCTTGAACAAAAAAGTGTCTGCTTGTGGTTAGGAATTATGTTCACTTTATGAAAACATGTAATAAGGAAATTCCAAACTTTTTCATAGAATGGTGTGTGACTGACACGTTTCATATACAAGAACAACGACAAAAATAAGGACAATGTGAAGATAGAAAAGTTTTGGCTCAATCGGATAGAAGACACATATTCTTGTTGTTCATATTTCTTTTCAAAAATTCCCTAATTTATTTTTATTTTTACTTTTTTCTCTGAATTTTTGTACCACACCAATTTACTTTGCCTACGTTTTCTTCACATTTTTAGGCATACATGGAACACTGGGGGTTCACGGACCAAGTTTCTCAGTACCTTATGTTGCTGACTCTTGAATTATAATTTAGAGAACAAAAGAGAACGTCTTTGAACTAAACTCATGTAGGTTTTTGGAGTATCTAGTCAAAGACTATTTTTGAGTATTAAGCTGGGTTCACTGTTCTATGGAGACAAGGCATGCCAACATTTAACTTTGTGAGATAAAACTTCCAAAGGGCTATTTAAAACAGCAGGAGATAATAAATAGAAAATAAAAATGGGGATGAAAATTTGTTGGTGAAACCTAAGGTAATTTAACTTCTTGGACTTAGAACACCATCTAATTAAAGATGTGTATAGAGAAAATTGAGTTGGAACAGAATTCAATACCCTTAAACAAAAACAGGATAGTAAACAAGGGGAAAGAAAAATAGCTAGAGGTTTTTGATCCAAATTGATATCTTTTAAATAAGCAGAAGTGTTTTCTAAATGAAACCAACAGATCCCAAAATAAACTGATGTCAGTGAAAAAAAGAGAAAGGAAATAAAAAGTGAAGAACACATGAAACAGTGGAGGGAGAATCTCTGTAACAAATGTCTAGAGACACTCAAATGAGTGTCAAAGAAATAAGTGAATTATATTAGAAGCAAGGAACCTGCAAGGAAATAGGAGGATAGTATGGATTTGCGAGAGTGTAAAATAAGTAATAGGTTTTCACGGGCATTATGCAGTTTTCCTTGACTGACATTTGCATTGATGAGGATGTTGAATAAGCACATACCAACACATTCATGATTCCTTTTAGGTAATATTGAAATCAATAGACTACTGTTAAATGACAGTATATTCAGTCAATTACATTAATTTTCTTTTAGTTGTTGGGGTTCTTACAGTTCTTCAAATATTGTTCATTAAATGCAAGAACCACACTCAGACTTCAGTTATGCATAGTTAAATACACCAGCTTACTCTCAGCTAACACTGATAGATTTTTTTAGCAAAAAAGTTTGGGCAAATCTAGGTTATTTTTTTTCTGTCCAGTTCTTGTTTGGTGCTTTTGTCAAGAGAGATTATGAAATTAGTTTCTAAGCCCTTGTGACTAAGGTGCCATAGCCAGTCTTATGAATTACGCACTTATGCACCACATGCACTGTGTATATGTGTGTATATAATATACTGAAGCACATATTTAGTACTTCTGGTTATATGAATGGAAAGGTAAAGAAGGATATTGTCACTGGCCTACTGCCAAGAAATACGTCTCAGATTTCAATACGTAATATTTCATACAGAGCTGTGGGACAGTAGCAAACAAGTGAGTTAGTAGGTTTTGAAGGACCTCCAGAGGTTTGCACTTAGCCTGGAAACTTGGAATTAGCAACAGTGAGAATAGTTCTGGTTTTATTAAGCAGAGCACTCCCTAAGCCCAAACTTCAGACAGTAGTGTTTATCTTAGGATTCTCTATAATAATTTTGCTGGGATTGGTGTTGAGGATGCAATTAATGATGTAGAAAAATGCCCAAAAAACCAACCTTGACAAAATGACATATCACAAATGTATACGTTAGTCATAGAAAGCTATAAAGACTTCTGGAAGATTTAATAGTAAGCAAATGCAAGCGGGATAGTAGTCAAAATTCACTAGAGGCACAGCCACAGCAGCATATATAATGAGAGATGATGTCAAACGGTTGTACACATTGATCATGTTAAATTAGCTGAACCAGCTAGGGAAAAATACCAAGGCCATACTGTCATCAGTGTAAACTAGTGACCATCAGTGATTAAGAAAGAACTTGTGTTAGACTGTATAAGAAAAAATGAAGTTAACAATCACAGCATTGTAATGATGAATATAAGAATCAAATTATATCGCAGGGGATGAGATCAAAAGTTTGGTGATAAATGTTAGAAATATGGGATGCATCAAAGGACCCTAAAACTGATTTACACAATTCAAAATACAAGTATATATTAGTGAAAAGGGTTATAAAATGTGTATTCTTTCATTTTGCAGTTTTGAAATAAGCTGGTATTGGGGGAAAGGAAAAAAGAAAATTAAAAGTTACGAAAATAAATACAACTTTACATGATATTTAACTCAGTGTTGTACTGAAGCCAGCAGCTTACAAGAAGTTCAAACAGGACATGAACATGGGTGATTAAAACATTGATAACTATTTAGGTGGAGAAAATATCTAAGAGTTATTAAATCTTATGATCAGGATAATAAATCAATAATTTTCTCCAGCTAAGTAGAAGCTTCATCTGCAAGTAATTTTTCCCATTTATGTTCTCCCTCTTTCTGAAGTATCTTATGCTGACTGCTTTAAGCATGGGACAGGAGGAAGGCTGTACTGCAGTATCTGATTGGGAAAGATAATCGCTATAGGAAATGAAGAGGAAATATGATATTGCTTCTTCAGATAACGGCTTGAAATGCCATCTTCTTTTAGTATTTCCTTTTTCTAATTTCAGAAGAGATATCCAGCCTCCTCTAGCTTTTACAGTAATATATAAATCGGAGTTGTCAACCCTGAATTGCCTAATCATCTTTGCCTGTCTACTTTTAGGCACCATTTGCTAACAGTGTAGTCACTGCAGTATCCTGCTGCTTTCCAAATTTAAAAATTGAAGAATACTACTAAAATAGCACTAAAGAGCACTACTGTCTCTTCCTCCTTCTTCACTGAATGGCAGAGATTTGTTTTATAAATAACAGGCAACACCGTCCGCAGGTGCTTTTGCAAGATCTTAGAAGCAGATGTTATCTGTTTTACAAAAAAAAAAATAAAAAAAAATTTAAAAAAAATTGAACAATTTGTGTATGACAAAATGTTTGTTTGGAGACTGTGGAAGATGCATTTGCCTTTAAACACTAAATCAGAGGACATTAAAAATATGCTTTTGGAAATCTGGGGAAAGGTGAAAGGCTATTTTGCATGGAACATAATAAATGAAACACTTGTATCTAGAAGCAAAAGTAGCAGCATACATCACCAGTGAGGGTAACAATTTATCTTCCTACAGCTTTTAAGGGTAGATAAACCAGTATCTTAGTAAGATAGTAACAAGCTTCTCATCTGCCTTGACTTCTTTTGAGGTAGCAGCCATCCACACTGGTACAGATAGCTAGCTGAATCACAGCATCATGTCCTTTCCTTGCTTAAAATATGTATGGTACTATCCACCAGCAGAATCTAGACTAAAGTGATTACAACTGTTGCATTCCAGCTATCTATTCTTCCCTTTCCCTTTTTTCTAGTTTCTTTTTTCTTTCTTTCTTTCAGAATACAATTTGTTTCAAAGGTGAGAGTTTATAAATAACATCCACTTCATACGCATACAATGCACCTGCAGCATTTCCCACTAAAGAAAACAAAATGAACTATACTTAAGTAATGGACTATCCTGAACCTATAACAGGGTTTGCAATTTGGTCATGTTTTTGTGGGTTTTACATTTATGTGATACATGAAGAAGGAGACTCCCTCAGGTACCATATTCCATTTGATTGCAGAAAAGGTAATTTTTAAAAAGAGTCTTTGAGTAGATACTGTGTCATCTACGTGATTTACATATTACGGTCTCTATTACAATGGAAAATTACTAATGATAATAGCTTGCTTTCTGCGGGAAGAATGTAGGAACCATCCTGACAGTGGCTAGCAAACACAACCTTATAAGGATTACCATGATTACTCTACACATTAATCTACAAAACATTATTAACATTTTGCTTTATGCTGGTTGAGAAGGGTAGGTTGGTAAGATTATGCTCACACAACTAAATAGATAATAATGCTTTAAAATTATTTCCACATTCTTTTAATAACTCTTCTTTGATTCTCATGGATGTACGGCAAGAATAGAACACTATTTCCATTCTATTCCTTTCAGTATTGTTTCTGATATAATATTTTGTCTAAACCCACACAGCTATTTTTATGCAATTATTTGGTGTCATTGTACCTATTAAACACTCTGCATGTACAGCCATCAGATAACCGAGAGGCAAGCTCCATGTTAATTTATTGTACTTGGTACCTTCTAACAACTGGCAGTAAACTAAAATCTTGCATAGTATCTTTTTTAGTGTGGGACTACTTTTATTTGAAAGCAGTCTTCAAAGCATACACTTTGATGATTTTGCATAAACCCTATTTAGAAAGAGACTTGTTATATCCATAAAACAGATATGAGCCAATATAGAAAATGCAAAGCCAAATGAGCATTGAAGCTTAATAACTTCATGGAGAAGATTTTTTACTTTGATTTAAATCTGTTGCATCTGAAACACTTGATCTGGGTCTGGCTGGGATGGAGTTAAGTTTCTTCACAGCAGCATCTATGATTTTGTGATTTGTCATTAGACCAGTGCTGGTAACACACCGTTTTGGTGCTTGCTGAACAGTGCTTACACAGTGTCAAGGCTTTCTCTTTCTTTTCCTCTCTGCCCCCTGCCCATCAAGGCATCTAAGAGTGAGTAAGAGGTTGGAAGGGGAAATAGCTGAGATAGCTATCCCAAATTGACCAAAGGGATATTTCATACCATATGATGCCATGATCACCTACACAAACTGAGTTGGAGGAAGAATAAAAGTGGGTCATTTTGGCTTTCGAGGTGGCCATTGGGAAAATATGGGCCCATTGCTGAATGAGGTGGGTGCCTTAGTGATGAAGGACACAAAGGAGGCTGTTACTGAATGCTTTCTTTGCTTCAGTCTCTACTGCCAAGGACAGCCGTTGGATTTCTCAGACCCTGGGGCAAGACAGAAAGTCTGGAGAAAGGAGGACTTTCCCTTGGTCGAGGAGCAGCATGTTAGAGATCACTGAAACAAATCCATGGGCCCCGATGGGATGCAACCCCAAGTGCTGAGGGAACCAGCAGATGTTATTGCTGAGCTGTTCTCCATCATCTTTGAAAGATCATGGAGGACACGAAAGATGCCTGAGGACTGCAAAAAAGCCCATATCACTCTAGTCTTCAAAAAAGGGCAAGAAGGAGGACCCAGGAAACTAGAGGCCAGTCAGCCTCACCTCCATGCCTGCAAAGGTGATGGAACAGCTCATCCTGGAAGTCATGTCTAAGCATGTGGAAGAAAAGAAGTCTATCAGGATGGGTCAACATGGATTCACCAAGGGCAAATCATGCCTGACCATCCTGATAGCCTTCTATGATGGAATAACTGGCTGGGCAGATGAGAGGACAGCAGTAGATGTTGTCTACCTTGATCTCAGCAGGCTTTCAACACTGTCTCCCATAACATCCTCATAGGTAAGCTCAGGAAGTGTGGACTAGATGAGCAGACAGTGAGGTGGATTGAGAACTGGCTGAATGGCAGAGCTCAGAAGGTTGTGATCAGTGGCACAGGGTCCAGCTGGAGGCTTGTACATAGAGGTCTTCCCCAGGAGCCAGTACGGGGTCCAGACTTGTTCAACTTATTCATCAATGACCTAGATGAAGGGACAGAGTGTACCCTCAGCAAGTTTGCTGATGATGCAAAACTGGGGGGAAGCATGATACACCAGAAAGCTGTGCTGCCATTCAGCGAGACCTGGACAGGCTGGAGAGCTAGGCAGAGCGGAACCTCATGAAGTTCAACCAAGGCAAGTGTAAGGTCCTACACCTATGGAGGAATAACCTCATGCACCAGTACAGGCTAGGGGTTGACTGGCTGTAAGGCAGTGCCACATTCCCACCAAGAATAAGGGAGGAATGACTCAGATTCGTTGATTCTGTTGGTTGGAATAAAGTATACACAATACCAGAGGTCCAAAGGTAAACAAAGTCTTTTATTCCACAGTAAGGCTCATTGGTACAGAACTGTGGGACAGAAATGCTTATCACTTGCCATGCATGTAAAGTTTTATGTCTTGCACTACTTACAAGAAAAAGGTAAAAGAATAATGAGGGGAGAAAAAAGGGGGCGGGGGGTGGGGGAGTGGAAGAGAAGGGAGGGGAGAGAGAGATATATCATCAGTCTTGAATCCAGCACTGGGCCTGCTGACAGGTGGTGTTTCTTGTAAAATTGCTCATGCAGAAGTCCCTTCTTCTTTTATTCTTACTCTTCTTCCCCGCAAAATGACACTTGCCTTCCTTTTTTTTTCCCCCTTTTCCATCAGTTTGGACCACCTCTTATTAAGTCAGCCTTGCTTGCTATGTAAATTAACACAGATGTTCCTTACAGGTGTCAAGGGGCAACACTTTCTGGTCTTGAATTGAGTCAGTGGTTGTGGTATCCCTCTGTCGCATTTACCTTTCCCCCAGTGACTGCAGATTCCTGCTGACTCTGCTGCTTCTTGGGCCATTGTTCACTGTCCTGGTTTCAGCTGGGATAGAGTTAATTTTCTTTTTGGTGCACTAGTGCCGTGCTGTGTTTGGGATTTGGTGCAGGAACAGTGTTGTCGGGGACTTTTTGGTTTCTCTGGCCCTGCTGGCAGAAGGGCTGGAGGGGCATAGGAAACTGGGAGGGGACACAACCTGGACAGCCGAGCTGAACTAGCCAAAGGGATATTCCATACCATGGGACATTATGCTCAGTATATAAACTGGGTGAGGTTGACCGGTGCTGCCAATTGTTGTGCAGAGACTGGTTGGGCATTGGTCAGTGGGTGGTGAGCAGCTGTACTGTGTGTCATTAGTTTTCTTCTCTCCCTTCTCTTTACATTTCATTCCTCTCCCCTTCTCTCTCCTTTTCATTATAACTGTTGTTGTTATAATTATTGCTGTTGTTGTTGTTTTGTTTTTATTTTATCTCAGTTGTTAACCTGTTCTTATCTCAACCCTTGAGTTTTGCATTTCTTTCAAATTCCTCCTCCCCAGCCCTCTGGGAGACTAGGGATTGAGCGAGCAGCTGTGTGACACAATTACCAGCTGGGGTTAAACCACAACAGTTCTTTTTGGTGCCTGATGTGTGGCTAGAATGGTTGAGATAATGACAGGTCCAACCAGACTGTGTTAGAACAAAACTGTTGTCAGTGTTCATTGGATTGGATTAATAATGGTCACATTCAAAACTGGCCACAGTGCTGATTTCTCTGCTCTTGAAGTTGCTGTCCATGGTCTCAGGTTGTGTTATTTAATTCCTTGCAGTATGTTTTCCCCATTGCGCTGTTTGTTTCCTTTGGGACCTGGGCTAAAGTTATCATAGTGTTGTACTATATAGTACTGGTTTATGATATGATGGACTAGCTGGTTGTAAAACTAATCTGGTCTGTGTACGTAGTGTTGCCGTCCATGTGTGCTACATGGTCCCTTGCGGGGAATGTCAACAACTTCACCTTTGGTTTTGTTATCCTGGAGAGTCAGCCTATGGGTGAGATCCACACCTCCCCCTCTCCCCAGGGCTAATTACTAAAGCATTTCGGATTTCTGGAAATTCTGAATGTCTTTGGTCCATAGGAAGCACCATAGCACAGGTCCTGACCCTATTGCTAGGAACACTGAATGTGGTTTTCACCTCCTGGACCTCGTGGAGATTTACATGACCAATTGTAACTACTCTGACCTCTGTGGCAGAAACAACAGCTGCTCCAACCCCAGCAGCTACATGAGCCCCCCCAGCAAGCATTGCAGCTAACCCAGCCCCCATGGCAGGTGCTGCAGCTGCTCCAGCCCCTGTGGCGGGTACTGTAGCTACCTTGGCCTCTGCACTGAGTGATGCAGAAGACCAATGCGTGACAGTATCAGTGGCCCCTATACAAAAGAAGAAATGTAAATGCAAAGAAGCTCATTTGGGAAAGGAGGAGGATGAAGCAGAGCCACCACAGGATCAGGATGAAGAAGGCAAACCAGATGTAACCTCTCAATCCCTATCTCTGAAAGAACTGTGGGATATGTGGAAAGGTAATGCCTGCCAATCAGGTGAACACATTATCACCTGGTTGCTTTGATGCTAATAGTGTATTCTGGAGTGACAGGGGGATCCCAACAGCTAGATGTATTGGAGGCTGAAATAAACTTGACTGGGAATGAGTGGCAAAACCATCCTGTTGTGACTGGTTCAGAGGTTTCATGCATCCTCGGCATAGACTGTCTCAGGAGAGGGCTTTTCAAGGACCCAAAAAGGTATCAGTGGGCTTTTGGTATAGCTGCCTTGGAGATGGAAGAAATTAAACAGGCCTCTACCTCGCCTGGTCTCTTGGAGGGCCCTTCTGTTGTGGGGTTGATGAAGGTAAAAGAAAAATAGGTGTTGATCACTACCACAATGGTGCACCGGCAGCAATACCGCACCAACAGACTCCCTAATTCCCATCCATAAATTGGTTTGCTGACTAGAGAGCCAAGGAGTGATCAGCAAGACCCATTCACTCTTTAATAGCCCCATATGGCCAAAGCTAAAGCCTAATGGAGAATGGAGTTGAACAGTGGACTATCATGGCCTCAATGAGATCACACCACCATTGAGTGCTGCTGTACCAGACATGCTAGAACTTCAATATGAACTGGAATCAAAGGCAGCTAAAGTAGTATGCCACCACTGATATCGCAAATGTGTTTTTCTCAATCCATTTGGATGCAGAGTGCAGGCCACAGTTTGCCTTCACTTGGAGGGGCATCCAATACACCTGGAATCGACTGTCCCAGGGGTGGAAACACAGCCCTATCATCTGCCATGGACTGATCCAGGCTGCACTGGAACAGGGTGAAGTTCATGACATCATCGTATGGGGCAATACAGCAGAAGAAGTTTTTGAGAAACGGGAGAAAATTATCCAAATCCTTCTGGAAGCCAGTTTTGCCATAAAACAAAGTCAAGTCAAGGGACCCACACGGGAGATCCAGTTTTGGGAATGAAATGCTATGGTGGATGTCATGAGATCCCAATGGATGTGATCAACAAAATAACAGCTACGTCACCACCAACTAATAAGAAAACAA
The DNA here is from genome assembly GCA_035590275.1 of Ibycter americanus. Classification (NCBI taxonomy): domain Eukaryota; kingdom Metazoa; phylum Chordata; class Aves; order Falconiformes; family Falconidae; genus Ibycter; species Ibycter americanus. The sequence continues at coordinate 87,597,328 of JAVJGI010000014.1, forward strand.
CTCAGGCTTTCTTAGTGTTGTGGGTTTGTGGAGAATGCACATTCCAAATTACAGTGTGATTGTAAGCCAGTTTTGTCACATGACTTGAAAGAAGAATGATTTCAGATGGGGCCCTGAGCAATGACAAGCCTTTGAACAAATTAAATGGGAGATAGTTCAAACTGTAGGCCTTGGGCCAGTTCAGATAGGGAAAGATGTGAAAAATATGCTCTACACTGCAGCAAGGGAGAATGGTCCTACCTGGAGCCACCAGCAGAAAGCACCAGTGGAGACTCGAGGTGCACCCTTGGGTTTTTGGAGTCAGGGATAGAGGGGATCAGAGACCCACTATACTCCAGCTGAAGAAGAGATACTGGCAGCTTATGAAGGAGTTTGAGCTGCTTTGGAAGTGATTGGAACTGAAGCGGTGTTCCTCTTGGCATCCCGGTTGCCAGTTCTGGGCTGGATATTCAAAGGGAGGGTTTCCTCTACACATCACACAACTGATGCTACATGGAATAAGTGGGTCACACTGATCCCACAATGAGCTCAAAGAAGACATCCCAGTCACCCAGGAATCTTGAAAGTGATCATGGACTTGCCAGAAGGCAAAGATTTTAAGAATGTCACCAGAGGAGAACGTGGCACATGCCGAAGAGGCCCCATTGCGTAATAAATTGTGAGAAAATGAAAAGAAATACGCCTTGTTTACTGATGAGTCCTCCCTATGTATGTAGGAAAGCATTGGAGGTGGAAGGCAGCTGTATGGAGTCCACTATGACAAGTCATAGAAACTGCTGAAGGACAAGGTGAATTGAGTCAGTTTGCAGAGGTGAAAGCCATCCAGCTGGCTTTAGACATGGCTGAACGAGAAAGGTGGCTGATACCTTACCTCTACACTGACTTGTGGATGGTGACAAATGCCCTGTGGGGGTGGTTGAAGCAACGGAAGCAGGCATTTGGCAGCGCAGAGGCAAACCCATCTGGGCTGCTGGATTGTGGCAAAATATCGCTGCCCAGGTGGAAAACGTGGTTGTGAAGGTACATCACATAGATGCTCACGTACCCAAGAGCTGGATCACTGAAGAACATCAAAACAACCAGCAGGTAGATCAGGCTGCTAAGATTGAAGTGGCTTAGATGGGTCTGGATTGGCAACATAAGGGTGAATTATTTATAGCTTAGTGGGCTCATCACCATCAAGGCCATCAAGGAAGAGATGCAACATATATATGGGCTCATGATCAAGATGTGGACTTCACCATGGACACTACCGTGCAGGTAATCCATGAATGTGAAACGTGCTGCAAGCAAGCAAGCCAAATGGTCAAAGCCTCTTTGGTATGGAGGATGATGGATATAAGTATGGGAGGTCTAGCAGACTGACTATATCACACTCCCACGGACTCGCCAAGGCAAGCGCCATGTGCTTTCAATGGTGGAAGCAACCACCATATGGCCGGAAACATATCCTGTGCCCCATGCCACAGCCGAAAACACTGTCCTGGGCCTTGAAAGACAAGTCTTGTGGTGACATGGCAACCCAGAAAGAACTGAATCAGACAATGGAACTCATTTCTGAAACAATCTCTTAGACAATTTCGGTTGGGCTAACAAGCATGGCATTGAGTGGATATAGCACATTCCTTATGCACCATCCTCTAGGAGAACTAAACAATAAAATGGACTGTTAAAGAGTACACTGAGGGCAATGGGTGGTGGAACTATCAAACACTGGGATACAGATCTAGCAAAAGCCACCTGGTTAGTCAATTCCAGAGGATCTGCCAGCCAAGCTGGTCCTGCCCAATCAAAGCTTTTGCATACTGTAGAAGGGGATAAAGTTCCTGTAGCACACCTTAAAAATATGCCAGGGAAGACAGTCTGGGTCACTCCTGCCTGGGGCAAAGGCAAACTCATTTGTGGGATTGCTTTTGCTCAGGGACCTGGGAGAACTTGGTGGGTAATGCAGGAGGATGCGGAATTTTGATGTGTGCATCAAGGGGATTTGATTTTGGGTGAAAATATACAATTAATTGAGTTGTGTGATGTTAACTGTTACATAATAGGATATATTGTCACCTCTATATGCCTATTAGTACACTGGGTATGTTGTGGCTCCCATCTTTACCACTTTGGATTTGAGGTTCTGAACTTGACTCCTTTTCAACTGCCACACCAATGAAAAATTACTTTCGTGAAACCAAATCAGTGCAGCTATAATAGAATCAGAACTGGCTTTAAAATGCAACAATCCAACACCTTGTACCATTTTCCCTGCCCAGAAAGGCTGTTATAACAGATGGATCCCAATGTCATGGACTCAATAAACTCAACAGACTTTAGAGGGATGGCTCATAGACCAAGGGAATGATACCTGTATATCTGTTAAAGGACAGGAGAGGTGATTACATATTGGGAAATGTAGCATGATGTGAATGGCATGGAATAAGGGGTCTATATGAAAGGACTGTTGTGGTTTAATCCCAGCTGGTAGTTAAGTGCCAGAGGAGTGGGGAGAAGAATCAAAAAGGAATGCAAAACTTGTGGGTTGAGATAAGAACAGTTTAAAATTGAGATAAAATAAAAACATATTATTATTATTATTATTATTATATAGAAAAAATAACAACAGTTATAACGAAAAGGAGGGAGAAGGAGAGAGGAATGAAATTTAAAGGGAAGGGATTAAAAAGCCCTAATGACACACAGTACAACTGCTCGCCACCCACTGACCAATGCCCAACCAGTCTCTGCACAATAATCAGCAGCACCAGCCAAGCTCACCCAGTTTATATACTGAGCATAATGTCCCATGGTATGGAATATCCCTTTGGCTAGTTCAGCTCGGCTGTCCAGGTTGTGTCCCCTCCCAGTTTCCTATGCCCCTCCAGCCCTTCTGCCAGCAGGGCCAGAGAAACCAAAAAGTCCCCGACAACACTGTTCCTGCACCAAATCCCAAACACAACACGGCACTAGTGCACCAAGAAGAAAATTAACTCTATCCCAGCTGAAACCAGGATTCATCCTTTGGCAGGCCGTTCCTTCTTATCAGTCTTTAGCTGGTACAAAGTAACGTTTCATTTGATCTTGGGACTGTTTGAGACCTTCCTCAGACAGGCTCAGGGGATCTCCACCCCCTATACCCTTCACGAGTTTCCTCTCCTGCTGTTGTTTGCACCCTTCTAAGCTTTCCTTGGTGTTAGATAGTTGGTTTTCCCAGTTTGTCTCCTACAGGCAGCTCTGCAGAGAAGGATGTGTGAGTTCTGCTTGACAGCAGGTTGCCCATGAGCCAGCAGTGTGCCCTGGCGGCCAAGAAGGCCAGTGGGATCCTGGGGTGCATTAGGGGCAGCATGGCCAGAACGTTGAGGGAAGTTATCTTCCTCCCCTACGTTGCCCTGGTGAGGCCACATCTGGAGTGCTGTGTCCAGTCCTAAGCTCCCCAGTTCAAGAGAGACAGGGAACTGCTGGAGAGGGTCCAGCAGAGGCCGACAAAGATGATGAGGGGCCTGGAGCATCTCCCTTATGATGAAAGGCTGAGAGAGCTGGGCCTGTTTAGCCTGGAGAAGAGAAGACTGAGAGGGGATCTTATCAATGTCTACAAATATCTTAAGGGTGAGTATCAAGAGGATGGGGCCAGGCTCTTTTCAGTGGTGCCCAGAGACAGAACAAGGGGCAATGGGCGTAAACTGCAACACAGGCAGTTCCATCTGAACATGAAGAAAACTTTCTTTACTTTCAAGATGACAGAGCACTGGAACAGGCTGTCCAGAGAGGTTGTGGAGTGTCCTTCCCTGGAGATATTCAAAACCTGCTTGGATGCAATCCTGTGCGACACGTTCTAAGAGAACCTGCTTTAGCAGGGGTTTGGACTAGATGATCCCCAGAGGTCCCTTCCTACCCCAACCATTCTGTGATTCTGTGATTGCCTGGAGACTAGCTACATGTTGGTCTGCTTATAGTGATGAGTGATTTCTTTGTTCCACTTGTATTTTTGTTTCGGTGTCATCACCCCCCTGTTTTCCTTCACATATTAATCTGTCTTTATCTAAAACCATGAGTTTTCTCACTTGTGCTCTCTCTATTTTCTCTCCCCATCCCACTGAGGAGGAGGGAGCAAGCAAGTGGCTGTGTAGAAGTTTTGCTGCTGGCTGGCAACATCCTATCACAATACTATTGAATCATACATCCTTTTAATCTACATTGTACCATGACCATGGTGACTAATTTCTTTCTGAATGAATCTGATTAAATTCTAGGTACCACAGCTGTATGGCCTGAGAAATTCAAGACAAATTGTTAATATAAATAAAGATGAGGGAACAGAGTTTAACCTCTAACTGTGGAGAACATACAGAGCCCAAGATAAAAAGTATAAAAATACTGGTAAGCCATATTTGAGTAAATTAAAATAAATTATCAACATGCAGTGGCTAATATACCATATCTAAGGAATAATAATAATAATAATAAAGAAATAAGTCAAATTTATTTCAAAACCTTCTTTGTTTCTTGAAATAAGTAGAACATTTAAGCAAAAATTAGTCATGTGATTGTGGATCTTGTGTAGTGATGCTATTCTTGCAATAGTTTAGTCTAGGCTATATTTACCAAGCATTTAAAATATGCAGATTTTTAGAATTTCACTTCAGCTTTCCCCCTTTGCATCATAAAAAAGAAATGTTCCATATTTGAATTATTACTGATTAACTGAAAATAGCATTACCCTAATTTACTGAAAATCTTTGCTCGCCTCTTAACTTCTTTTTACTACTGATGTATTGCTATTATTTGCATGTTGTCTTTTTTTCTTAAACAAATTGACATGTTTGGCATAAGAATTTTACCTTAATTAGCATGGCATCAAGATCCAAATGTTCTGATAAAATTTTCCTTTAATTTCCTCTGATGTGCCATTAGCTTCTCATTATGTATATATATACCTAAATGCTTGATTCTGTCCTTATTTTAGCCTAAATTTTTGAGTGTCGTCAAAATCAAGTAGATCTGGCTAGCAGTGCTTTGAATATCTCCTTGAGCAGGGACCACTGGTGACTTCTGACATGAGCTTGTTACACGAGTACTCACAGTACACTCTTCCATTTTTCTCAAACTAGCACAGGAAAATTCCCCCAGATTTCTGAAGGCGGTTGTCCCCTCTGCTGGAATTCTTTGCTACTTCCTGAGAAGCAGTGAGGTTTTTGTGGTTGAACTTAGGTGTTACAGTTGGAAATTGCCAGCAGTACCTTTTGGCTTAGCTGACAAATCGCATGGAGGAAATAACAATAAATAGCAGCATACTCAGCTGACCTGTAGTATACTGCAAGATGCAGAGTAGCCTGAACTGGTGCTGATCTTGCAGTAAAATCTCTGTCTGCTTCTTCCCAGGGGAATATAGTAGAATGAGACTCCGCCAATTACTATGTCTCCATGGAATATTATAGGACTATAAACCTTACTGTGACCAGCCTCTGAGGGGATATTTTAAATGGAACAGAAAGAAATTAAGATTTCTGAGAAATAAATTGAACTCACTAATACAGTTCTCCTTGAGGTCTGTAAGAACATTGTGCATATATGAGAAATACGTTGGTGCCATTATCTTTGTCGATTTTACAGGATCTTCACAGGTTACAGGTAAGCACATATAGCATACACATAACTGATTAATTTATTCTGAGCTTCATATTGCAGCTTCGGCCTTGGAATCTGCTTATAGACACTAAGATAATAGTAGCAAAAAGACTGGTAGTCACGTCCATGATCCCTCTGTCTCCCTCCATATCTCACGCACATACAGCCAAACTGGCACCTTGAGTGAGTTTGCACAAGAAGGTTGTCTCCTGTGAGGTGAAGATGCTTTGCAGATCACATAGTGTGAGGAGGGCAAGAACCCCAGACAAGGGTATGCACCCCTGAGCCACTGTTTCTCCCATCTGCCTTCAGTAACAAAAATGAGACAAGGTCAGACGCCTGTTCTTGCAGACGCCAATCATCTCACAAAACTCCACAGAGGTGTCTTTCCCTAGCCACCCTCTGCCCACTTCAACCTGAAGTTCTCTGGCTCTTCTAAACTTCCTTCTTCCTGTCATATATCAAAATAGCAACAAACTTAATACCTGTAGCGAACACTCTTAGCTTTTACTTTCTTAGTGGCTTGTTCTGTTTTCTTCCATTAATGCATGTATTTGTTCTTGTCTCTTTCCTTCTGCCTCAGTCAGCTGTGCATTTGGTATCCATACAAATTTAATACTGTGCTACCAAGGCAAGCTCTGGCTTAAATAATCATAAAGGTTTACAGTGAGAGTGTATCTCAGTGCTTTTGGTTTCCTCATGTTCTGGTACAGCCAGTATATCGATATAAATAGACCAACTTCTCACACTGGAAATGCCATATAGGGAGTCACATATTAGCAATTCCTTCTCTCATCTCCATAGATGTGACTGAACATCTGTTTTAAAAAACAGTGTGGTGTCACTTCCCAAGTGAAGTCTGACTCATGGATATGGTCACTTGCACCTCAGCAACTTCTGGACACTGGATATGAGTGCCCCCTCACAGTCCCACACCGGCAGAGCCATGCTCAGAATAAGCAGCCAAAGGTGCAAAGGATGACAGACAAAATGAAACAGCAGTGATGACCCTGACAAGGAATGTGTTAGAATATTGATCAGGAGGATCAATGTTAGAGAATATCTGGAAAGAGTCGGAAGAGATCATGCATAAAGGAACAGCTTGATAGACTTATCTTCTCCTCTAGAACAAAGAACAGTGGATTAAAACCCAGATGAGACTAAAATATATCTGCAACTTCTATCAGAGCTAAATAAAAAACTGTATCAACAAATAGTATTCAAGTTTTACCTAAAATTTTTCCATGTGCCTAATTTTCTTCTGGACTTCCCTGGGAAATGGTCATTTTCACCTATCACTTTGTTGTGGTTTAAACCCAGTGGGCAGCTCAGCCCCACGCAACTGCTCACTCACTCTCCCGCAGTGGGATGGGGGAGAGAACCAGAAGGGTAAAAGTGAGAAAACTCTCATGTCAAGGTAGAGGCAGTTTAATAAATAAAGCAAAAACTGCACATGCAAGCAAAGCAGAACAAGGAATTCATTCACCACTTCCCATGGGCAGGCAGGTGTTCAGCCATCCCCAGGAAAGCCGAGCTCCATCATGCGTAGTGAAGACTGCAAGACAAACACCATCACTCTGAACGTCACCCCTTCTTCCTTCTTCCCCCAGCTTTTATTGCTGGGTGAGACACCATATGATATGGTATATCTCTTCGGTCAGTTGGGGTCAGCAGTCCCAGCTGTGTCCCCTCACAACTTCTTGTGCACTCCTACCCTGCTTGGCTGGTGGGGTGGTGTGAGAAGCAGAAAAGGCCTTGATGCTGTGCAAGCCCTGCTCAGAAATAGCTAAAACATCCCTGTGTTATCAACACTGCTTTGGTCACAAATCCAAAAATTAGCACCATACAGGCTGATACAAAGAAAATTTTTATCACCGCCAAAACCAGTACATGCATATAAGGTATCTTTTCCTATTCTGACTGATTTTTCCACAAAGCATTACCTACAAATTCTACAACCTGAGCAATGTCTTAAAATCTCAGGGATGGTAATGGTGAGATACTTAAAAAAGCATCTGTATTTTTGCTTTGTTTGTTTTTGGGTTTTTTTTTAAATTATTCCTTATTTGAAGATCATTCAGTGTTCCTCACGGAAGGACTGGAAGTAAGTCCTGTATTTGCATGAGGCTTTCTGAATAATTGGAGTGTATATTTGCATAGACAGAAACTTTACATCTCTAACTTCATATGCGGTTGTGTGCACAAATGAAAAATTCAGGTTTCTTGAAAATCCAATAAGAAATACCAATCTACAAATCTACCAAAAATCTAATTTTTCCCCAATAAAATAGAAAAAATAAAGGTCAGAACATTTTAAAGCTGAATTGTTGTTCTAGAATAAATGTCTGTAGGCACACCAAACAAATGGTTCAGGTTCTTTTTTTAATTAAATGACCATTCATTTTACTCTCATAAAACTGGAATTAATATTTACATTTTAGAAAATAAATCAGAACTTTGTGACATTTTACCTGCCCTCTAAATACATAACTAAACTAATGTTCCTTATGCATTTACATTCAAGAGTCAGTGAAATATCTTTTGCCATGACAGTTTTAATTCTTTAGAGTTCTGTTCTAATTTCTATCACAGATGAAAAGTAAGTGCTCTTGATAAAAAGATAAATATTCACACTTTATCATCCTCTTCTCTGTGTACTTCAAATGAAATTAACTTTGTGCCACTTTTATCTGCATACTCTTGCTTATCTCAGTGGACTAAGGTAAACGGTAGAAGAAAAATCTGAGCATAAACATTTCCTTCAAAACTAAACATGCTTACTTTACATCTGATCCTTCAAATCCTGAACATCCTTCATATCCACATTTCTGTAGCAGCTGAGTATGCAGAATACCTAAAGGATTAAGTCCATCCTCTCTATACCACATTTTGTGCTCATCCCTCACATTTCTTTTTAAGAATATATATTTTTTTTAAGAAAACCTGTAAATTTTAATGCAAATACAAAATTATAAATTGAATATTTTCAGTTACAGTTTTGGAAATATTCCTTTTGTATTTGAGCATACTGATAGTGAGCGTTTCAAAGATTTGCACATCTTTACAAATCTTTGCTCATTACTTCTTATTATTAATTCAGAACAGAAATGTATAAATGGTTAATGAAAGGAAAACAACTCAATAGTTTGTTATAATCACAAATTATTGTCAGCATTATAAAGGGACTGAAAATGAGAAAAAGCAAAAATAACAAAGAACAGACTTAAGAAATTGTACTCTATTTCTGAATCATGTGTCTAGTAAAAAAAAGTTAAACATACATTACACATTACCTATTAGTTTATCTTGTAAAGATAAAATAAAATTAGTGTTTCTGAATATTTTTTAACTTAGAGACTAAAAGTTTATTCAAGTGCTTTCACTGCTTTTCCAACATAAAGGTTAAGCATATTTTGACCTCCAATTTGAAAATAAAATAGTGGTAGGAAAAGATATTTGGTCTGGGAAATCATTAAATCATGGATCAGAAAGTAACTAACTAGTCATGCTCTTTTATTTCATGACTCCAACAGCAATAGGCAGTTCCAAAGGATTTAGTCCTCCTGTACTTGTGTTCTGGTTTACTGTTTCCATTTGGACATTTTAGCCTTTTTTTTTTCTCTTTCTCCCCACCACCCCTCCCACCCCCACCCCCCAAACCCACCCACCCCTTACTCTTCTGTTTTTTTAGTTTAATTTCCAATCTATTGTAGGAATGTTAATTGTTGTCCTCCCATGACATTGGGTATAGAAGCATCTGTAGAGTGAGTAAACAACAGCTACTAAGTAATCATTATCGCATTTGGATTTAATTTAATTTTTGTTTGTTTTCTTTCTTTCTCTATAGGGTGAAGAAGGAACACCTGCCTAGGAAGAAGCATCCAGAGATAATTTATCTCAATTACTTCTCCAAAAATTATCTACTTAGTTCTGAAAACACTGTTATGAGGCATTGTTATGCTAGGACGTTTCAGAACTGTTAACTTGGAAGCTATCACACCTCAAAACGTTGCTTCATTTCTCCAAGTCTTCATTCTTTTAACAAAAAATACCTTCATTATGTATATACATATAATTGCTAAAATTAAGATAGCGAATTCTCCATCTGTATTGGGTCTGGCTGAGATGGAGTTATTTTTCTCCTTACCAGCCCTCATAGCACTGTACTTTGTATTGGTAGCTAGAAAGGTGTTGATAACACGCTGCTGTTTTGGCTATGGTCAGCTGTCTCCCCAACATTCCCCCCACCTCATCCACCAGGGGGTGGGCAAGATCTTGTCAGCCAAGACAGCTGACCCAAACTGACCAAAGTAATATTCCATACCGTATGATGTCTGCTCAGCTATAAAAGCTAAGAGAAAAGAGGAGGAGTAGGGGGATATTCATTATTATGATGTTTATCTTCCAGAGCAACCACTACATGCATTGAAGCCCTACTTCCCAGGAAGAGGCTGGATATCCCCTGCTGATGGGAAGAGAATAAATCTTTGTTTTCCTTTGCTTCTGTGTGTGACCTTTGCTTTTGCTTTATTAAACTGCCTTTATCTTGGTGAATGAGTTTTTTTTCCCTTTCATTTTCTCCCCACCCTGTCCTGCTAAGGAGAGGAGTAATAGAGCAGCTTGGCAGGCACCTGGCATCCAGCCAAGGTCAACCCACATCACATGCTATCTGAGAATGTAATTTTCCTAAACCTAAAGTCTGTGTTTTCTCAGCATTATTATACCCTTGATTGTGGTTTACAGTTATTAAAAAAATACTCTATTTTTGTGTAGATTACTTAAAATCTTAGAATACTTGGTCTGTACATAAATGCATAGATAATTCCCTCTAATATTGACTCCTTGGTTGATATTGATGTGAGTCAATATTAGACTTGATGGTTTCTCAACTGTTAATGATTTATCAATCGTACTCAAGGGCTTCCAATACTTTTGTTGCAAAGCATCTAAAAGCAAACTGAGAAGGCTGTGTTCCCTACAGGAGCGTCTTAGCAACTTTGTGAAATATCTAGCAGACGACCTGCAGTGGGGAACTAGCTGACTCTGTGTGGAGACTATGGAGACTAAAAGGAGGTCTGCAAAGCAGTTCAACACCAACATGAATTTGACCACTGGAATATCAGGTATTGAAGAATGAAGATGCCCTGCTCTGTATTAAAATAGCTACACATAGCCCTTTAGACAAAGATATATGTAAAAGAATAACAGGACATAACCATCAGGAAGCTCTTCAGCAATGAAAAAAATCACCAAGTGACTGATTACAGTTAGAGAGCAACGGTTGAAATAATATGGGAGAGTCTCAATAGTACGCTTTACAATTTCTCCATAAACTGCTAGTCTAATAATATGGAGGATAGTATGAACTAATACACTTTTCTCACACTTAGCAATGAAAATTCAACATTCAAATGTTAACTGCATCTAACATTGCATTTAGATTGTGCTTTAAAATCCATTTTCTACAGTATTGATTTTACAACTAATCATTAATTTTTCTCTCTGTTACCAGTTTGCCATAATTAGATGCAATAGAAATAAAAGTAAAAAGTAAATATAAAGGGTGCAGTGGTGCTTTGCTGCCAACATCCATACTAAGAAGGCCAATTTACTAGCTGTTACCTTGCCAAATAATTATTTGTGCATAATCAAACAATATCTCAGATTGATGCAATGGATAACAAATACTCTCAGACAGTTTCTTGAGCATTTCCTTCCAATGTCTGAAAAACATTAAACAATCCCAAGCATACCTTGCAAGGCAGGAAAATAAGCAGCCAAGCAGAAGATTTTCCTATCTCAACAGAGCCTTTGCAGAGATGATCTCAGAACTACAGAAAAACACTGTGCATATCTACTGTCCTCTTATTAAGGTGTCCCATAATCCATCGTCCTATAAAGGTATTTAAATGACTTTTTTGTATGGTAGACTACAGCAATGATTCCCATGGTCTTAACCACAGAAAAACAACATTACTGATCAGGCAGTAAAATTTAACTAAAAACCATATTCCTAAGTGTTTGGGAAATACACACTACTTAAATCCATGAAAGCAAACACAGAAATAATAAAAAATAAAGGTACCTGCAAATTTTCAGTATGAAGTTTTAGGTTCTTATGCAGAAAAATGTCATCAAGGAGAAATGTAAAACATGACTTCATGTTAACTTTATTATTTTTGCATTGCTCTTTCAAAATACCCATCTCTTGCAACATTTGTGCTGCAAAATTGTAAAAGGAATACATGCAAGCTTGAATGCTAACAATAACATTGCATGTTAAACTCTTACCATTTCCATCATTATTACATATGCTTTGGCTGTTTGAAATGTCCGAGCATGGAAGCAGGAAGGAAAGAACAAAGCATATTTTTGATATGTACAAGGCTAATAACATGCTGCCAAGTGTTTGACAATTTGAAGGATGTGAAAGTGTTACCTGCCAGTGTTTTGAAGATCCATTAGAAACTGTTCTCTGATAGACAGAAACTGAATGTGTTTACCTGTTTTATGCTGAAGGTGTTGACCTAGTGAAATGCATTTTTATTACCTTTCTTTCTGTGGATGTATTTGTAGTATATTTGCAGCATCAGTAGAGGAGTTCCCCATTGAATTTATTTTGTGATTACTAACAGAGCAAATAGAAACCTTTTTTTCTCTTCTTCTTAGCAGAAAATTAAACAATGTCACAATTTGGAATGGGTATGAACTGACATTTTCCCAGTGGTTTTTACCAGAACATAAAGTTTGTCTTTTGTATTTAATTATACCCTGTTCTGTTCCTAATGTAAGTATCATCAAAGTTTTGGGTTTTTTTCCTTCCGATCGTTAAAAGATGGTGGACCAAAAGCAATTAATCCACTGCCCATTCAAACAGAAGTAAGATGGAGATACAGGGTTTCCACAAGAATTTATGAGACTGCATCTTACTGGTCTTCTTGCTTCCCCATGAAAATGACTTCAACTGTTCCCCTGAGATTTCTTTCCATGTTTTTGCTATACTACAAGTAAGATGTACAGCTCCTCTTCAGTGCTTTGTGTGACTGGGAGGTAAAAATGCAGACAGTTATTTCAAATGGGAATAACAACTGAGGACTGCAAAAAGCATATTTTTTTCCCCCAGAGACAGAATGAATCTTACCTCCAATAATTTGTTAAATTGCTAACATTTTTCATAAGATTTACTAAAGTACAGATACACTGAAAGCTTGAAACTGGATTCTACATAACCATAAATCCACATCTAGTGAGGAAAATATTAATGCAAAAATAGGTTTATTTTTTCTACCTATATTCCCATTTACTGTAAACACTAATGACAGAAGACATGATTAAATTTAACTTACAAGTAGTTGTGAAATATTCCTTTAACTAAGCAGATCAATTTGTCCATGACACAGGTGTTTTAGAAGGGGAAAAGAGAGTTAAGGTTTATTTAAATATCTTTCTGACCATAGAGCAGTTATCTCATTGCTAAAAGGGCTGATTAGTCAAAAAATATGCTAATACAGAAAATATTCTAATACAGAGAGCTCTAAGAGTTGGGAGGGGGTGTTTGGTGGTTGGTTTTTTTTATTAAGATTCTTGCTATTTCTGTCTAACGTAATGTTCTTTTCAAAGCTACTCTTTACCAAGAAAAAGAATTATTGGGAGATTCTTAAGAAGTCTCAAAATCTCCTCCAAATGTTTGAGAAATGAATGTTCTGAAATAAAGAATTTGAAGCATTGTGAAGTTGTATGTACTATTTTGGCAATGATTCAGCAAAGTACTTAGGGAGGTAATTCAGGGAGACTCTAATTTTTTAAAAAAATAGTATGTGATTTGTACCTTGTACTTTCTCAACATGCAAATGTTATTGTAGTGTAGCTCTACAATTATAGTTCCTTTCAAGTATTCCAGCAGGTTTTACCATGTTATACAAAATAACATTCTGTGTCATAAGTTATTTTCATGAATATGCAGTTCAATTGTGCATTATAACTTTTCTTACAAAATGAATGCTACAATGAAAGGCTTTGCTCCAAATTCTTATAATAAAAAGCTTGTTTTTTCTAGAAGGGAATTAGAAAAAAATAGTGTCTAATTATTGATAGATTAAAGGACTCCTAAAGTATGTTTTTGCAACAAAGAAATGGAATCTTGCTTTTCTTGAATTTTTGCTTTAAACCTGACTGGCTCTGAGGAAAAATAAATTAAACAAATGAAAAAAACCAACCCCAAAAGCACTCAAAATCCCAATCAAAAAATCCCAACCCTGTATTATTTTCTTTTTAAGGTAAGGAGATCCATACGTATCTTGGTAAAGTTCTTCAGTAAGGTATTGATTGCAAAGTAAAATTTGCCTGTAATTAAGGTAAGCAGCTTCCAGTATACAGATGATGGCAAATTAAAATAATGGGGAGGTGTAGAATATAGGTATCAAGAAATCTTACTACTATTAAAAGGGAACACAGTAGTGACAATAAGGAAAACAGTAGTGTTTATACAGGAATAAAAAATTGCATTCCTGAAAAAAAAACCAAACCAAAACAAACCCCAAACCTGAAAAAAAATATTTCCTGTGCATTATTACCCTATTCTAACCTCAAAATTTCTGATAGTGTTGTATGAAAAGGCAGAAATTCAGAAGTACTAACGTGGAAAAACCTGTCAGTCCGACAATATTAACTCAGTGAGCTGTATACTCAGGCATACAAAGGCAAATTCTAATTGACAGTAAATGAAATGACATCCTGATAAACCTTCAGATAACAGTGGGAGATTAGAGTAAAATTTGTTTCCTTCCATTCTTTTGAATCCTTCATTATCTCATGTGCAAATTCTCCCACCTAAAGGATCTGCAGAGGGCTATAACAAGATGCTTGCCCTCATCAAGATGGGGTCTGCGTGGTTATTGACTTTACTTGGTCCACATGAACAGTAAGGAAAGTTTTTATCTTGAGACAAACTTTGTAAATTGTTGTGCAATAGAGGTTTGCTGACAAACAAAATATAGGCCAGTGTACCATATCTTTTGCAGACAGCATACTACAAGCTATTTATAACATCATCCCTGCACTGCAAGTATTTTGTTGTGATATAAGTTATCTCAGTTTTATGGTAAGCACCACTGAACTTCAGTGGTATAAAGGTTCAGCAGCAAAGTTGTTAGTATAATTCTTGGCTGAGATGAAGCTGGTCAAATGCCAGACTGACCAAAGTTGCCTCAAGGTCTTTTTTAAGTTCCTCTAATGAACAAGAGGAAAAGCAGAAATACTGGCATGATGGCTATCAAAACAGCTTTCCTTCTGCCAGGCACCCACTCCCTGCAGTTTTCTCTGGCTCAAATCTTTCTTTGTTTATTAACACTTGTAGTCTTGCTGTGTCCACTGTGTTAGGCAGCTCTGCCCACATGCAACAGAAAAAGCAGTTCCTGATCCCAACCTCTTTTCAGACTGCCACAAGAAAGGAAGATAAAATCGGTGAGCTATTTATATTCTTTTTACAGTTTGTTTATAAAGATTGCTACTGGACATTTTCTTGCAGTTTCTGCACCAAGCCATTATTGGCTAATTTCTTGCAGGTGTCACAGAAATCCCATTTGGAGGCTGGATCTCCCTTTACATAGGATTAATGATTTTTTTTAAAGATAAAATGGATAAAATATTTCTATCATATTTTCTGTTTATTTTTCTGAACCAGCTGCTGCTAAAATCAACATACCCACTTCAGACACTTGTACTTTCTTGTTTACCCCAATTATTAACTGTTGAGGTCTTCTTAATGGAGTTGTGGCTGCTAGTATTAAAGCACAAGTACAACTTTTCATCCACCAGTCTGTAGTTCTGACCTATAATGCACAACTGGATAGATCTGGAGGGTAACACTTTAGAGTTGAACATGCCAGACAAAGAATCAGACCAAAAAGACACAAGATAAAGCAGGTGGTCAAGCCTGAGTACAAGAGAACAAGAAGAGTTGTACAAATTGAAAACAAACCTGATCAGAAATGACAGTCTGAGACTTTGTTGTGGAAACTAGGAAGTCTGGAAGAAGAAACTGCAATAAAGAATCTTGTAAGACAACAAAAACACCCCAACAACTAACCAACAAAAGTTATTAAAGGATTACCCACAAAATTGTTGTAAAGAGATTCATAAATTATGTTTTAATTAACCCTTAATTAAATCTGGCACAAGCAGAAGAGACACTAGAAGACGCATTCTGATATTCTAACAGTACCATGGTAATTCTATACCCTTTCTACAGTTCTCACTGTTTGATGTTTTGTTCTGTATTGTAACTTCCTAACATATTGTTTATCATACAATTTTTAACCTCTGTTCTAGGTTAGGCATATTAAAGTACAAGTTCTTACTGAAGTAAATGCTGTTATGGTAACATTCTGAAACATTTCTACTGCTCTTTCTTATTTGCGGAACGCTTGTGGGTCCTTAAGCATTTAAATTCATGAGAAGACCAGTTACTTTTATACAAGCTGTCACAGCACAGGCAGGTCAGTAGGCTGTAACAAGGCTTCTACCATTGGTCAGCTTCTACTGTCCGTGCTGTGTCTCTTTCCTCCACAGGCCAGGCCACACTGCTCCTCCTCTATCCAGCCCCCCTTCCTACCATCCTCAACACAATTTAACTACTTAGCGGAATGAGCTACAGCTGCACATCATCCATGTCAATCAACTCACTGCCTCCGAGGCAAGGCCACAGCTGCATATTATCAATGCTAATCAACCCACTGCCTTCATTCCTCTACACAAGGCAGTTCCTTTAAGTTCCTTAGTCACTGATCTCCATCCATTGCTTCCTAAATTCTGTCTCTTTGCAAAATTGGAAACTTATTTCCCTGTCTCTCCTGAGTAGATGAGGTATAAAGAGGAAGGCACGTCAAGATGTACTGTGTTGTCCCTCTGGCGCCTAAACTTCTCCTATTTTGTATGGAGAGTTGCTTATATTTACGTTTTTTTGTTAATTCAGACAAAATTTGGGGAGAGTAGTATACATGCAGAATCTAGGACTAGAAGAATGGTTATACAGGAATTGCTGACATTTCCTTATTTCTCTTTTGGAGAAAATATCTGACTTAATTGGATATTTACCTTTTAATAGTTTTTTTTTAGCCAACTTACATAGAAGAAAGGAAAATCTATTGTATATTTGGTATGCAAACTGGGACAGCACATTGGCAAAAAATTTCTGTAAAATAATTTGACTATTTTGACTGCATGAAGAGACTTGGACACAAGGAAGTCTCCACAGAGAAGATGAAAGGGTTTAGTATTAGCAAGAGAAGTTCAACAAAACACTGAAAGTGTTCAGAGGGACACTCATCATAAGCTTGGTCAGATGAGAACAAAAGGGAAAGAGAGAAAGGGAGGGAGGGAAAGAAAGGAGTGAGGAGGGAGAGGGAGAAGTGACTACTCCTGAAAATTGAAGCTTATTTCATTCAATAAAGGCAAAAGAGCACCAGGGTCACTACGTAGTGTCCAAACAGTATGCAGCAGAGGGAGATTTACCATGTGTGCCATATTCACCTGTAATTAAACCTACAGCATTAGTTACTGAATATCTTTTTTTTGGTAAAAGCAATGTGTTTGTTTGTGTGCATACATTAGGATGCCTTTGAATCCAGTCAGCTGTGAAAGCTTTTCAAGATTCATCCAGCTGTGAATGCCAAAATGGCAAATTTTGATTCCTGATTATAATGCAGGCTCTCCTTTGGAGCTATACTCATGCTCAATTTGGAATACCACCGCATAGTATAACAAGTTTTTTTGCTGCAAACCATGTCAAACTTTACTAGAGAAAGAGAAAAAATAAAATGTGATAAATATGAATAAATTGTTACTGATGGAGAATATGAAACATTCACCTTATTATGATTAAAAAGTGTTAACATTTTTTGGTTTTGAAAATAAAACCTAAAAAACCAACCCACAAACTTTTTTCTCTCCTATTACTTACATGCTGTACTGTCATTATACAAGTACTTCAAAGGGAATGGAGGAGGATATTAAAACAATTTATATGCACAGAAATATATTTAAATAAATATATTTAATAATTTTAAGCTGAAAAAGGAAATTTTAATGTTCTGGTTAAATTAATTTTTTTTAATGAGAAATATGCAAATGAAAAAATATTGTTTCTTACGATGAATGTGTAAAGTCTTGAAGAACTCATTACTTGAAGGCAAATAAATGTATCATTTATCATGTAACTCAACTTGAAACAATGATTTTGGGTTAGTTGTTCTGAAGTAGAATTTATTTATATGAAACCTTAATAAACTGGAAAGATGCGGTTTCATGCAAGTAACTCACAAGGCTTCCTTTGAAACAGAAGAAAAATACCCCAAACCTCAAGGTGTGTAATAGCATAAAGGGACATCTTTGCTTCAGAGAATATTTTATTCAAGCTGAATAGTAGCAATTTAGCAGAATATAAGCAACGTGGCTTCTTGATAGGATTATATCAAGATCCTCTGGTTTTTTAGGGCAACAGCAACCTCTCTTCTTCACCTGGGAAAGGATCCCAGATCGAGCCACTTGTGCTTTCTATTGTAGAGGCACCATTTATGCCAAATGAAGTATTTCTGTCTGTCAGTTCTCCTCAGCCACTTCCTTCATCCAGTCTCTAGCTAGACCTTTCAACAGTAGCAACATCTGAAAAAAGTAAGCTTCTTTTAATTTTTTTCTGTCTTTTTAGTCTTTGTACGTGGCAAATTTAAAAACACAATGACCCATTAAAAATCACAATTAAACAGCTTAAGGCAGCATTTCAGCTTAAAGCTTTTTTTTATGTCATACTGCACTAAAAATTTGAAGAGTAAGCATGAAAAGAGTCTGAAGGTTAAAGAATGACAATATTTAAGAGTCTGATAGGAAAAAGACTTTAACCCTTGAGACAGCATTTGTCTATGGTGTGGAGGCCAATGTGAGGACCTCTGTACCTATTGAGCCCTGTGTTAAAATTGTGCAAAGCAGATGAAAGCATAATTTAGAGAGGCTTGTGGTGGGGTAAAGACAGGATCATGGGATGAGGGACTGCACAGGGTCCAGAGGTACACTGCTGTTACTGATTAAACTGGTAAATAATGACCTCAAAAAGTTTTGAGCAGCTGTTGGTGTCAGAGATCAGATTGATCTTCAGCAGGAAAGAGTGACGGGTAACAGAGTTTAAAATGCTCTGGAACAGACCAGAGCCTGAAAGTATTACACCCCAAATGCTCTTGAACTGCAGTCTGGTTTGCTCTGTTTTATTTTGGTTTTGGTTATCAAACTGTCCGTAAACTAGACTTGATTTCAAAAACATGTTAATTATTCATAGATGCTTGCTGAATAGTTTGGATAACTACTTTTGAGATAATGCTGTTTTTCTTAATATACTTGCTTCAATTTAATGTCTGTTGTTTGCGCTGGTTTTGGCCACAAAATTAATAATTAAACACAAGTTCAAGAGCAGATTTGTAGGATGTGGAAACAGACCTCTGACCTCAGATTTTTTATTGGGAAACCAATCAGTTAAATACAATGGAGGCATCTGCCCAGTGGTCATCAACATAAATAACATAATAAACTACTGAGCTGTGATGGAAGGAAGCATCCTATAGACAAAACACCATTCTGAATAATATTTCTGCTTTTCTTTAGATTATTTCCTAATGTTTCTGTTATTTTATTTTGCACTTTTATGCAGATCAGTTTTACAAAAAGCATCACTTACATGCCTCTGCTGGCTGGTCAGTACCTTTCTAATTTATCAGTCATGTGTTGCAGTCTCTGCTGTGGAGTTGTTATTGAAAATAGTGTGTAAGATGGGTGGAAGGAAAAGTAGTCATTAGGTGTGAGCATTTTTTCTGAGAAAGCACTCAAGCTTTCAAGGTTCATGCTGGACCTTGTTCTTACCAGCAAGGAGGGGCTGGTGGCAGATGTTGAGCTCCAGGGCAGCCTTGGTTACAGTGACTATGAAATTGTGGAGTTCAGGATCCTCGGGGTGTACAGCAAATTCACTACTCTGGACTTCAGGAGAGCAGCGTTTGGCCTCTTCAGGGATCTGCTTGGTAGAGTGCCATGGGATAGAGCCCTGTATGGGAAAAGGTGCCTAAGAAAGCTGGTTAATAGGAGGATCACCTCCTCCAAGCTCAGGAGCAATGTGTCCCAACAAAGACAAAGTTGAGCAAAAATGCCAGGAGGCTTGCGTGGATGAACAAGAAGCTCCTGGACAAATTAAAACACAAAAAAGAAGCCTGCAGAAGGTGGAAGCAACAACAGGTAGCCTGGGAAGAATACAGAGAAACTGTATGAGCAGTCAGGGATCACATTAGGAAAGCTACAGCCCTCAAAGATTTAAATCTGGCCAAGAACATCAAGGGCAACAAGAAAAACTTCTATAGGTATGTGGGTGATAAAAGGAAGACTAGGGAAAATGTGGGCCCTCTCTGGAAGGAAACAGGAGACCTGGTTACCTGGGATATGGAGAAGGTTGAGGTACTCAATGACTTTTTCGCCCCAATGTTCACCAGTAAGTGCTCCAGCCACACCACCCAAGTTGCAGAAGGTAAAGGCAGGGACTGGGAGAGTGAAGAACTGCCTGCTACAGGAGAAGATCAGTTTCAAGACCATCTAAGGAACCTGGAGGTCCACAGGTCTGTGGTACCTGATGAGATGCATCCACAGATCCTAAGGGAACTGGCAGATGAAGTGGCTAAGCCACTATCCATCATATTTGAGAAGTTGTGGCAGTCTAGTGAAGTTCCCGCTGGCTAGAAAAGGGGAAATGTAA
The DNA here is from genome assembly GCA_035590275.1 of Ibycter americanus. Classification (NCBI taxonomy): domain Eukaryota; kingdom Metazoa; phylum Chordata; class Aves; order Falconiformes; family Falconidae; genus Ibycter; species Ibycter americanus. The sequence goes on from JAVJGI010000014.1 coordinate 87,617,720, forward strand.
CCCTCATTTTTAAAAAGGGAAATAAAGGAGACCTGGGAAACTACAGATCGGCCAGTCTCACGTCAGTGCCCAGCAAGATCATGGAGCAGATCCTCCTGGAAACTATGGTAAGGCACAGGGAAAATAAGGAGGTCATTTGTGATAGCCAACATGGCTTCACTAAGGGCGAGTTGTATCTGACAGATTTGATGGCCTTCAGTGATGGGTTTACAATGCTGACAGATGAAGAAAAGCAACTGACATCATCTAACTGTGCTTGTGCAAAGCATTCAACACTGTCCCACATGACATCCTTTTCTCTAAACTGGAGAGACATGGATTTCATAAGTGGACCACTCAGTGGATAAGGAATTGGCTGTAGGGTTGCACTTAAAGAGGTGTGGTCACTGGCTTGATGTCCAGGTGGAGACCAGTGATAAGTGGTATTTCTCTGGGATCCATACTGGGACCAGTGTTGTTCAATGTCTTTGGCAGCGACATGGATAGTAGGATTGAGTGCACCATCAGCAGGTTTGCTGATGACACCAAGCTGAGTGGTATGGTTGACACACTGCAGGGAAGGGATGCTATCCAAAGGGACCTTAACAGGCTTGAGAAGTGGGCCCATATGAACCTCATGAAGTTCAACAAGGCCAAGTGCAAGGTCCTGCACATGGGCCAGGGCAACCCCTGGTACCAGTACAGGCTGGGCAAAGGACAGATTGAGAGCAGCCCTGAGGAGAAGGGCTTGGGGGTGCTGGTGGACGAAAAGCTCAACATGGTCCAACAATGTGCGCTTGCAGCCCAGAAAGCCAATCAAATCCTGGGCTGCATCAGTAGAAGCGTGACCAACAGTTCAAGGGGGGTGATTCTCCCCCTCCACTCTGTTCTCATGAGACTCCATCTGGAGTACTGTGTTCAGCTCTGGGGCGCCCAGTATAAGAAGGACATGGACCTGTTGGAATGAGTCCAGAGGAGGGCCATGAAGATGATCAGAGGGCTGGAGTAGCTCCCCTATGAAGACAGGCTGAGACAGTGGGGGTTGTTCAGCCTGGAGAAAAGAAGGCTCTGAGGACACCTTACAGCAGCTTTCCAGTGCCTGAAGGAAGTTTATAAGAAAGGTGGAGACAGACTTTTTAGTAGGGCCTGTAGCAATAGGGCAAGGGGTAATGGTTATAAACTGAAAGAGGATAGATTTAGGTTAGATATAAGGAAGAAATTCTTTACTGTGGGGATGGCAAGACACTGGAACATGTTTCCCAGAGAAGCTATGGATGCCCCATTCCTGGAAGTGTTCAAGGCCAGCTTGGATTTGGTTGAGCAACCTGGTCTAGTGGAAGATGTCCCTGCTCATGGCAGTAGGGGTTGGAACTAAATTATCTTTAAGGTCCCTTCCAACATGAACTATTCTAAGATTCTATGATATGTGTTGCTGAAATCCTAGTGATCCGTACCTGATCTGGATTTCTGGGTAAGACAACAGGAGGAAGGTGTTGGGAAGTCATGACAGTGGAATTTATGATTAAAATTATAGCTGACTAAGGATGGATTTTAAAAAAAGACATAAGAAAGAAAATGGAGACACCAAATGGTAACAGTTATTCAGGCTTTTATTTTCAACAGTAGGTTTCTTCAAAAGATGTAATTCTGTTAACATTTGCTGGCATTTTTAAAGATGTAAAAATGATTCTGTGCCCTATAATTTTAAATAGATGTCCAGTCATTTATTGATTAAAAGGAAAACAAAACCACAATAAATATTTGTTGGTGTTTACTGGATGTGGTTTATGTGAATACAGACTGCTGCAGCTACTTTTATTCTTCAAGAACCAGATCATATGTAATTTCAGTTGACTGACCTATGGCATATCACAAATCACATGTTTTCTTATTCTTAGATGGAAAAATATAATTTAAATTTTTTCATAATAGAAAAAAATCTAGTATTTCATCTATTTATATATGCATACGCTAACCTTTCCCGTGATCTGCAATCTCTTTCGCTAATATATTAAACAATTTGCTATTATTGAATAATTTGCTATTATTTTTTAGAAAATTCTAAGGTGACTTTCACTGTATGTATGAATCATAAATAGATTATGGTTGTTGAATATTTGATGAATGCTGAAATTACGCATAGAATTTCTTGGTATTATTTTAGTTTTATTTTTACATTGTAATCATATTGAAATCAAGTTTCTAGTAGTAATGCATCTGTGAATTCAGCTTATATTTCCACATGAATTGTTCTGTAGTTAAATCTCACCTTTTTTTTCCTGAACATTTCTGGCATGGGAAGAATTCTAGATTGTTTTCAGAACATAACCTCTTTGCCAACACACATTAGAGTGAAGGGTTTTCTTCTTTATTCGAGTGCTTGTAAAACTTGCTACAAGAGAGACCTTTTGCCACACTAGGGTAGCAGAATGTGTTCTGATGTGCATATTTACAAAAGGGATCAATATAATATAGCTACGTTAACTGTTTTAAGCAACAGACACCAAGCTCTGGCAAAAACATTTGTTTGCTGATTTAACTGCACTACACAGGCTTTTGCTGTATAGCATTATGAATGAGCAAGCATGTTTGGTTGGTTCGCTGTTTTTTTTCCCACAATCTAATTTTCGGTAGAAGTACTAGATTTAAACTGAAACAACTTCCTGGAGTGTCAAAGATGGTTTTTGTTTCTATGATTTCTACGAATCCACAGCAAGAATAGGGCTGAAAACTCATCAGCGACATTAACGTTGACAAACAGGTAGTTACCAGAACACAGTATTGATCCAGGTCAGGACTGAACAGCAAAGTAGTGTAGAACCATTCCAGTTAAATAGCCCTTACTCACAGAGATGGTATTTTCAGCATTTGCAATCTTAACAGAAGAAAACAGAATAGAATAGAATAGAATCTGATGACACCTTAAAAAAGGGCTCACAAGTAAATTGTTGAGGTTACTATGATAAGTACTCAGTGATGCTCTATGCCTTGTACTGTTCAGATATTTTTAATGTATGGACTTTTCTGATCTCAAACAGCATGGATTTTCAGCAGCTATAAATCCATATATATCCACTGCCCTCGGTAGACCTGCCTTGATTTATACTGGACAAAGGTCTGAAACAAGGAATCTAAAAGGTCCCTATGCCATTACAGATCTCTTAAACCATTCACTGACCAGTGAGAGCATTTTGTTTCTACCTTGTACCCATTCCAGAAATATGTGAACCAAAGTTATTTTTAATAATAAGAATCCATTTAAGGATGAATTAAAATTAGTCAATTACCTGTAAAGGTATATTAATTAAACTTTTAAATGAAATAAAATGTTTTGTTTTCCTCAAAATGCAATGTATATCCAAGAACAAACAAGTTCCAGTGAAAATCATCAATATTTCAGTCTAGTGATTGGTCAAATTTTGAATACTTCCCTGGAAAGAGTCAGCTGAGAATTTCTCTGAATGTTGCATTCTGATGGGCTTCAGAAACTATTTTTCTACAAAATATTACTCAATGAAAATCTGAAAAGATTATGGACTTGTCATCTGCACTGTATTTTCGGAATCAAGCTTAATGGTAAAGATAGTGTTCCTAAACTTAGAGAGGCGGGTGGTTTAAAAACTACTTTTTGTGAGAAAATGGCATAAAACTGAGTTAGCTGGAGAACCTGGAGGAAAATATGATATCACGGAGAAGTTAATTACTTATCTATTTATTCATTCATTTATTACAAATCATACAAAAGAGAAAACAAGTCTTCAAACAAAAATTTCACTTGTATTTTTCTTATGTTTTCTTCAATTATCATTATTATTTTTTAGCTTCATCAATTTATTTTCAACTTATTTTATTTTAAGGACTATTGGTTAGTTTTGTAGGGTTTTATTAAGTGTCAGGCTGTTGTAGATAAAAGGATTTTGACTTCAGTGAAATATAGATATGGGCAGAGGCATTTTTGCTGTGTGACCCATTACTGATGGAAGTTAAAGATATTGCACAATATTTTATTTAATCTGAGATTTGCCTTCTAAGGTGCAGCATGTCACGTAAAAAAGCCAGCTTTCAATCTGTTTTATCACTTTACTGAAAGGTTATACCAGTCCTTGCAAAATGCTGACTTCTACTAATGTGATAGTACTGTATGTACTATATCTGAACTACTGTTACCCAAAGTTTTATCTGTCAGAAATAACATACAGGCAATGCAAATTATTATAATATTTCTTGTTCTTCTACTATATATATGTGTGTGTGTTTGGAAAACAAATAGTCAAATAAAGCTATATGCATCATCTGTTGTCAGTAACTATAAAGCTAAATGCTCTAAAATTAAATAACAAGACTGCCAAGAAGAAACATATGGTAGACAGAAATTATATAAGTAAAAAAAATATTTATATATAGATGCGTGTTAAAAATGTTTTACCATTTTCAGCAAGCTAGATATAGAACTGTATGCATGGTTGGACTACATATATTAATTCACCACACATGTACTTCATGGGGAGTAAGGGATTGTGAGCTGGTCTTGTAGCAAGATCAGAACTGAAACAATAGTTTGTAGCCTGTTTTTGATGAATTCCCTAGAGTGATGAATTGAAACACAATAATTTCAAATCTCCCTTCTCATTTTCCTCAAAATTTCTTCCAAGGGAAAAAAAGAAATAATTCCAGCAAGCGGTTCATTAGAACTTCAAATTCTAGTGTAAAAGGCCTCATTCAAATCCATAGTTTAAGGCACTAACCTCATCTTCATTGGGCTGGCATTTGTAAGAAAGGCAATATCTGGTACTGCTCTTATAGCTGGTATGGCTTCGCTTTGTTTGCTGGAGCTCAGACTGGAGGCACATGAGGAATCAGAACACAATAAGGAGGATAGGAATCCTTCAGGATATGCAGCCAAGTCAAATGTGTAAAGGCCATGCTCATTTATTATTTAGCTTATCACAAGGAAACTCATATGAGAAAAGCTTCTTAGAATTTGTAAATACTACACTACCTTTATTAGACTGATACTAAGGGAGCAATGCAGTGGAACTGAGGTGAAGGAAATACATAAGTGGAAAAACAGGTGTTAATAATATTATGCACTGATATGAGGGTGGATGGAGCAGTTAAAAACACATTACTGACTTTACTGGCCATGAATGAATGTCTACTTGATTATTCCATAGAAACACTAAAATAAATCATTAGGGCATAAGAACAGGAATTATTTCCTGGGGTGAGAGGCAGTGAAGTCTGTAGAAAGATCATTAAAACTGAGGATGCTTTAATAAAATGAGAGAGAGAGAGAGAGAGGGAGGGACAAATAGGAAGAAAATACTGAAATAACTTCAAAGACTCAAAATACCGAAAAGGATCCTGTGGAAAAAGGTACGAGTCGGTCACTGCTGTGGTCCATTATATGGACAGTAAATAGGGAATAATCACAATTAAATTTATATTAGGATAGCCAAGTATTGCATTATAAAAGACTAAACCCACATATTACATTTTTTTAATCATCCATCCCACAGAAACCAAAATAAATCTCAAGAAGAAAAGTGCAGTATATGACTGGATCCAATATATCTGATTGGGAAACACAGATCTGAAAGAAGAATGATAAAGGTGAAAAAGCAATGATGGGACACAAGCTAGCAGTGCAGGGATGTTCATGTGCATTTCCTGAAATTAGTTCTGAAACAGTCACAAACTCTGTGCTGCTGTTAAGCAGCTGCCCAGGGTGCATCTGTTCCTCTCAGGTACATTTGCATTACTAAAATAATTCAGAGAGCCTTCTGGACTGTGAAGTTTGTATGTCAGAATGGTGAAAAAACATTTTTATGGAAGGAGTCCAAGATTCAGCACACAGCAGCAATAATTTATTGCAAATCACAAAAAGTTAGGTCTCCTAGCCTTATCATAATGATTTGCTGTGACAGCCCTCCACAGTTACGCGTAGACTAAATCTGCACTACCCAAAGGCATTTTGTATTCTTGATACTACAAAGGTATTGCTAAAATCTTGTGTGAGCTGGTCCAGCCTTCCATATGGACTGCAACAAAATCACAGGGCATCACCAGTGTCCTTTCCCTTTGCACATATTAAAGAACTAATTTGTAACGTGAATTTGCATTGTTGTAACAGAAATCTACCAGGGCTGCTAGACCAAGGAGCTTGTACTGGGAGATGCCTCCAAATGGGAGCTTTCCAACTAAAAGTCCACTGGATTCCAAGAAGTTGGAAAGATCACCCACAGTAAGATCTCCTTGGAGCTGTTCCAGTGTTTGCAAGTTGATTCCTAGACAGATAAATGCCTTGACGCACCAAGGGAAGAAATATGTATCAGACTTACAAAACATGAAAAAACTACCCAGGTGTTTTGTTCTTTTGTGTTCTGTTTGGGTTTTGGGTTTGGTTTTAGTTTGGGATGGGTGTGGGTGTGGGTGGGTGGGGTAGAGTTGATGGATTTTTTGTTTGTTTTTTGGTTTTTTAAAAATGTTTTTATTTCTAATTTAAGCTTTCAATAACAGCCTTACTTGTCTAAAAGAAGTTGCTATACAGATTTGTAGCCCCTGAAGCCCTAATTCTGTGGAAGGCTGTGGTAGAAACTCAACAAAAAGTATTCTGTCTTTTTCACTCGCATTCTGATTCTTATTTTCTAATGACCGCACACAGTTTCTTTCCTCAGGAAACATTATTTCCAAGTTTGAAGATAACAGGACATGATGCCTTGAATATGGGAGAATATTTTTTGGTTTGCTTTTGAGAACATGTCCACTGCTTTTAAGAACTGTTTGTCTTAAATGCATCTTGGTCTATGAACTTTTTTTTTTAATATCTGTGATACTTCATGCAAATTGCTAGTAAGAAGATTCTCTTTTTATGATTATTTAGGAGTGGAACATAGAAAATGATTTAAAATTATTGTGAATAGGTTTGTGAAACATTCAAATTATGTCAGATTCCAAGGATATCTAAATGTGTTTTGATGTTAGGTGTTCCTTGAGGGTAGTACCACACTGATTATTAAATGTTTTGGGGTGTGATGAAACAACTAATTTAGCACCGATGCTAAAATGTTATTGTTTCCTCCTTATCGTTCATTTCCTGCTACTTGTGTGTCCTCTACTGAGAAAGCATACACACCTTGCAAAAAATCTAGGGGGACACATTCTGAAATTTGAGAGCAATCACAGGTCTATGCCAGGTTTAGTTAAGAAATTATGTCTTCCATTACTAACCTTAAAGGGATCCTTAAAATTTATGTATAAGGAAAATGTTTAAGAATATATATTCAACTTATTATCCAGTACTTTTATAAAACTTAGCTTTTTGTGATAAAAATCTTAGAGCTTGCTTTCCCAGCTCATATTTATTAGTTTTATAAATTTATGGGTTGTACTCTCTTACCTGAACTTTTAATTTCTACCAACAACATCAAACTGCCTTTTGGATAAAATCTGAATACAAATAATTTGCATTTTATTTGATAAAAGCAATGTTTTGTGATAATTTCATCTAAAGTAAATACCATTTCTGTCTTACATAATGGTTTCAGATTTTTTTCTGTCATTTTTGTTGCACTGGTCTTCATCTTTTAACTTTGCAACTTTTTAAACTTTCTCAATTAATAATTTCCATAAATTCTAATAATGCTTTTTTTCCCTGGAATAGTGTTAGCTAGCATATACTTATGTGTTTATGCCAATGTACTGTGACATGTAATTGATTAAGTTTTACATTGGTTTAACTGGTCTTTCCAGAACACTTTGATTTCACAATATGTTAAATAATTCTATCATGAAAAGAAAACTGCATTCCTTTTTTTCTATTTCCCCCCTCTCCTTGTTTTGTTTTGTTTCAAGCTTGAAGAAGGCTTCAGATCTTTGTTTTCTAAGACAGCGAGTCAATTCATCATTTCATATGTTCTCTGAGTGGGCTGTCTGTATAAGATGTGAAGAATTCTTCTCTATGGGTGCAGTAAATGGCTCTGAGAAGTTTATGTACTATTAAACTGAGCATAATTTGAACACAGGCATTCAAGGCTTTTCATAAAAAAAGAGAATGTCACATAGGACACAATTAATTGCTATGGCCTGAACATCCAAAATAAAGCCAGTTCATGATCTTGCTCCCACTTCCACCACTGGTTTCCTGTATGTTCTTCAGCTAGCTATATGACTTTTTAATGGCTTCTTTCCTTGTCAGTGAGAAAGAATGGAGTTGTAAACACAAGTGGGAAGATGTATCTCTAAGTGTTAACCAGATGAAAGGAATTACACTACTTCATTATCAGTTTATTGTTCTCTCAATGCTGAGTACTAGTGTCAGTGGTGTTATTCAAAGTATTTTAGAATAACAGCCTGCAATAATATCTCTTAGACAGGTATTAGCCATATGCAGACACTGTTACTGAATTTTGCTTTGCTTGATAACTCACTAAAAATGAATCAACCTCTTTTGGAGACTGCTTTGTCTGTTCATGTGTTGAGTAAAATAGAATATCACTTGTTTAAATAAACCTTCAAATCAGATTCTTTGGAATTATGTGTTAGAAAATATGGCAGATTAGCTAAGAGCACAGAAATATAAAAATATGGAAACCAAAAGTATAAGTACAGCTTACACATACTGGAATTATGAAGCTTTTCTTTATGTTAATCTTGAATGATATGAATGAGACACCTGAATGGCAGTAATACTACTTCCACACCTAGATCATCTATTTAAATCTAGTTGAAATCACTGATGATCAAAACTCACCATGATTAGTGCTCTAGGATCTTGAGCTGATTTGCTTCTGGCAAATTGAAATAGATAGTTATTCACAAAATCAAAAATGATCTTTGAATAAAGACAGCCTCAACAAAAAGGTGAAGTCTGGGCTTATTAAACTTTCTTAGTGAAGCTCATTGAAAGAAAATGTTCGACTATTTATCTTCTTTTTTTACTGCTTTAAGTAACATAAACGACACAGTAGTCTTTCTAATACTCAGCCTATTTCAATATTCCAGTTCCCATCTCCTAGTGATGGTCAGGGTGGGAGGATAAAGTGTAGAATTTTGTATTTATACTGTCCATGTTGTACTTCTCCTCATTAAATATTTCCTACAAATATCTTTGCTATATCCATGTTCAAGATAAATTTAACAATGAAAATACAAATATCACTTTAGACCCAGGGAGAACGATATTCTTTTTTGCACTCATTAACTTACTATTTATTAAGAGAATTATGTACATATGAAAGAAAGTAAGGCCAGAAGGCATTTTTTTCCTTATTCACAGAAGTATTTGTGTTGTTACACTTGGGGCAGATAAGGAGTTGAATTGGTTAGAAGATACAATAAACTTTTTAAATTACATAATTTAAGTAATAATATTTTTATTTTGTACTTTTCTACAAAATATCACTGAACTCCTGTGTAAGTGATAGTTAAATATGAATGACTCCACACCTTTTTGAAAGTCTCTTTGAAATCCAACACCTTTCTGAAACTTTGTGTGGTGGATCTTAAACCTAAAATTCTACCTTTCTTACATGACTGGAAATCTCTACATCAAAGGTGAGAAGAACTGCTATCCTTACTTTATATTGCTGCTATAATGGACCAGAAATGACTATCTGATAGAATCATAAGAAGAAAACTGTCAGTGACACCACATGTTGAAAAAGAGGCGGCCACAAGGGTGTTTTACCTTAGATAGCTGTGTCACAATTGTCATGAATTTCTTTAACATAAAATTTCAGACAAAAAGTATTAAAATTGTGCACAAACAACTGTTTGCTGTTCAGATGTGCAATTGGCAGAATATCTTAACTTTTGTCAGCAAAATCAATTTCCACAAGAGCAAAGGTACTTCTCAATGTAGGCCAAACTTCAGCTTTCTGTTTCTAATTTTTTTGGCACTAGAGCTGTTTAAAAACCTAAATAGAAAGAAAGCAAAATCCAACCACATGTAATTCAGGATTTCTTCTTCTATAGCTGAAAAAGAACTGTAAGCAAGAAATATAGAAGCTGAGCTCATTGTCTGTAAACATTAACTTCAGAAAAAAAGTATTGGTTTAGACCTCTAAGCCTATCATCGAAGTTCTGTGAATGTGACCTGAAAGATATGAGACTCTATATTTAAATGATGTGGCAATATTCAGTGTATTTTTTTTTGTTGGAATATGCTGGATACCTTTTCCTGACCTAAAAGGTAGCAGACTTCCCAAAGGCTACTGATGTAGGTAGCATAACTGAAGTTTGTGTAAAAAGAGACACAACCCCACTAGTGTTTACATCCAGATGTGAAATATCTTTGTTGTACTCACAGTTTTACTTTTTTCAGCATTGACAGCAGGCAGTGTGATCACGTTAAAGAAGCACTAAACTGAAAAACAGTTTCTAATGTATACAGATACACTATATTATATCGACAAAGGCAAGTGTAATATCCTGTACATGGATCAGGGCAATCCCCGATATCAATACAGACTGAGGCATTGAAATGATTGAGAGCAGCCATGTGGAGAAGGACTTAGGGATATTGGTGGATGAACAATGGGACATGAGCTGGCAGTGCACCATTGTAGCCCAGAAAACCAACCATATCCTGGGCTGCATAAAAAGAAGTGTGGCCAGCAGGTCAAGGGATCTGATTCTGCCCCTATACTCCTCTGGTGAGACCCCTCCTGGAGTACTGTGTTCGGCTCTGGAGCCCTCAGTATAAGAAAGACATAAGCCTGTTAGAGTGGGTCCAGAGGAGGGCCACAAAAATGATCAGAGGGATGGAACACCTCTCCTATGACAAAAGGCTGAGAAAGTTGCAGTTGTTCAGCCTGGAGAAGAGAAGGCTCCAGGGAGAACTTAATATAGCCTTTTAGTATATAAAGGAGGCTTGTAAGAGAGGTAGATAGAGTTATACCAAGAGCTGTAGCGACAGAATAAAGGGTAGTGGTTTTAAACTGAGAAAGAGTAGATTTAGATTGGATGTAAGGAAGAAATTGTTTACAATGAGAGTGATAAGACACAGAAGCAGATTGGCCAGAGAAGTTGTGGATGCCCTATCCCTGGAAGTGTTCAAAGTCAGGCTGGACAAAGCCTTGAGCAACCTGATCTAGTGAAAGATGTCCTTGCCCATGGCAAGGGGATAAGACTAGATGACCTTTAAAGGTCTGTTCCAGCCCAAAGCATTCTATGATTCAATGGCATCATGCTTTTAAGACCTTTTTTCCAAGCTTTTCAAATTCTTCATGTGGATTTATGTCTGCTGACTTTGGACAAGGTGTGATGGGACTCAAATATTTACCACCACCTAACAGCTGCTCAGCACACTCTTATGCAGAATTCTATGGGGCCGGACGGGATCCACCTGAGGGTACTGAGGGAGCTGGTGGAGGAGCTTGCCAACCTATTCTCCATCATTTATCAACAGTACCAGAAAACAGAAAAGATCCCAGAAGACTGGAGGTTAGTCAATGTGCTAACCTCCTGCTCATTTACAAGAAGAGCAGGAAGGAGGGTCTGGGGAACTACAGGCCTGTTAGCCTGACCTCAGTGCTGGGGAAGGTTATGGAACAGATCATCCCGAGCATCATCATGTGGCATGTGCAGGAGAACCAGGGGATTAGGTCCAGCCAGCATGACTTTATGAAAGGCAGGTCCTGCTTGACAAACCTGATCTCTTTCTATGACAAGATGACCTACCTAGTGGATGAGGGAAAGGCTGTGGATGTTGTTTACCTGGACCTTAGTAAAGCCTTTGACACCATCTCCCACAACATTCTCCTGCAGAAACTGGATGATCATGGCTTGGACAGGTGTACTCTATGCTGGGTAAATAGCTGGCTGGATGCCTGAACCCAAAGAGTGGTAGTAAATGGAGATACATCCAGCTGGTGCCCAGTCACAAGTGTTGTTCCCCAGGGCTTAGTATTAGGGCCAGTCCTGTTTAATATCTTTACCAACAATCTGGATGAGGGGATCTAGTGCAGCCTCAGTAAGTTTGCAGATGACACGAAGTTGGGGACGGAGGTTTGATCTGCTTGAGGGTAGGAAGGCTCTGCAGAGGGATCTGGTCAGGCTGTACCAATGGACTGAGGCCAACTGGATGACATTCAACAAGAAGAGCCAGCTTCTACACTTGGGTTACAATGGCCCCACACAATGCTACAGGCTTGAGTAACAGTAGATGGAAAGCTGCCTGGTGGAAAAGGACCCTTGGGGGTGCTGGTTGGTGGGTTGCTGTACATGAACTAGCAGTGTGCCCGGGTGGCAAGAAGGCCAGTAAAATCCTGGCTTGCATCTGAAATAGTGTGGCCAGCAGGACTAGGGAAGTTATTATCTCCCTGTACTCGGCACTGGTGAGGCTGCAAGTCAAATACTGTGTTCAGTTTTGGGTCCCTCACTTCAAGAGGGACACTGAAGTGCTGGAGCATGTTCAGAGAAGGGCAATGAAGCTGGTGAAGTGTCTGGAGCACGTGTTATGAGGAGTGGTTGAGGGAACTGGGGTTGTTTAGCCTTGAGAATAGGAGACTCAGGAGATCTTGCTCTCTACAACTACCTGAAAGGAGGTTGTAGACAGGTGGGGGTAGGTCTCCTTTCCTGGATTACAAGCAAAAGGATAAGAGGAAATGTCCTCAAGTTATGCCAAGGGAGGTTTAGATTGGGTATCAGGAAAAAATTCTTCACTGAAAGGATGGTCAAGCATTGGAAAAGGCTGCTCAGGATGGTGGTGGAATCACAATGCCTGGAGGTATTTAAAAAATGCATAGATGCAATGCCTGGCAACATGGTTTAGTGGTGGACTTGGCAGTCCTGAGTTAACAGTTGGGCTTGATGATCTCAAAGGTCTTTTCCAACCTAAATGATTCTATGATTCTATGACTCTCTCAACTTCTTTGGTAAATTGTGTTCACCTAAGCCCGAATACTTGATGGCGATTTTGCATTACTTGGAGTCTTGATTTTGAAAGATATATGTAATAATTATACAGATATTACTCTATTTAGTTATCCTATGTGAAATGTTTTGCCAATATACTAACAGCTCCTGAACTTGCATTTACAGTTATTTAAGAGCATCATGTCCGTGTAGACCCACTTATATCAGAAGATCGCACTTTAACACAACATTTCTGAATACAGGTAAGTGATATGAAAAGGTGACAGAGCTCTTCACTGAAAAGTTTTAAGGTAAGTCTGTGGATATTGTGGAACAATTTCAGCTGTCTAATTCGTCAAAACTTTAAACATTAATACAACCTTTAGTTCAGTAAAAGTGAATATTTGTTCAATTCACATACAATATCAAATTAAAATGCAAATGGCATAGATCTTGCAAGCATGATAACATAGGCTGTCCAGGCATCAGGGGAGCAAAGAGTACTCTAACTATGTTTGGCAGTATATATGTTATCAAAGCAGAATAAGCAGAAAATCAGGTAAAGCGACACAGGAGATTAATAGTAAAAGTAAGTATAACGTGTTTCTTAAACTAAAGATCCATTTAAGAAATATATAGAATCAATAATATGTGTGATAAAAATATTAGTGTTAGAAAAACACCATGTCAAATATACTATTTTCTTTTCTTACAATGCAGCCAGTATTTCTGATGTCTCTTGAATAACAGGAGTAAAACATGTAAAAAGATACTCCCAAATTTTTTAACATGAAATTATTTTTTGGGTAGCATCCACAAAAATATTATATGGAAAAATTCCACATTTCCAAGTGTCAGTGAAGTATTCTTGCTGACCCAGAGGTTTTAGAGCAGCTATCTATCAGTCATTCTGTCCTGAGCTTTTCTGCTGTCATCTACAAAAAATATATGTGAAGATTTTCATGAGAAAGTAAATGACAACAACAAATTTTCCTTGGTGTCTCTTTTTATGGCACTTCCTGGGAATGCAGAGAAAAAAGATGATGCAATTTCTTCTTTCTAAAAGTCCATCGACTGCCATTTCAGTTCCACAGGTCAGTGCAAGAAGGGAATATACTCATGACCCCATCTCATTATTTTATCTGAAACACTGAGTGGAAACAGTCATTTGTAACCCCAGGGGCTGACTCCAGCAGAAGTCTGATGATTGCATAAACTGCTTTTTAAATGGACATGAGGGCACTGACCTCTTCACAGGATGTGGTCAGTGTAATCATCTGTTCTGGGACCAGCTCATCCTCTTCAGCAGCAGAATATAAAGAAGTCTTACGCATGTTGGGCCACTCATGGCCACGTTTTCCTTGTTTCAAATGAAATTTAGTCTTTATTTTTTAATTCAGCAGAAGTCCAGACTTGAAGTGTAGCTCAGTCTCACCCCTACACCTGAAGCTTTCTAAAACACTCATTTTCAGCCTCTGTGGGATGGTTTTCCTGCAGATGTACAAAAATCCACATTAGCTTTTCATGGTGGGTATGCATATTTATGTCTGCAGCATAACACTTTGTTCAAAATCACTGTGTGTCTAGGACAGGAGCCTACTGTAATGCCCAGTGTGCTAAAGATCCTTTACAAGGATATTAAAATTTTTAAAATAGCTTTTTATTTTAATTTTTTTATTATTATTTCAGATGAATATTTGGATGGGACATGGCATTCCACATTTACAGAGTGGGCATAAGTTCAGAGTTTCCTCCTCTTCCCTTTTCTTTCTTTTTTAATACATACCAATTTTTAACACTGCTTAGTCTCACGGTCATACCAAATTTTGACCACAGAAGAAACGCTATTCCTTTTACCTATCATTATTGTGGTTTAACCTCAGACGGCAACACTCAGTCGCTTGCTCATTCCCCACCCCTCTAGTGGGATGGGGAGGAGAATTGGGAAAAAGGTAAAACTCATGGATTGAGGTAAGAACAATTTAATACTTGAAATAAAATAGAACACAGTTATAATAACAACAAAAATTGTTAAAAGGAGGCAGAGGGAGAGAGGAACAAAATTCATAAGGGGACAAAACCCCTAAACAAGTGATGCACAACACAGTTGCTCACCACCCACTGACTGATGCCCAGCCTGTCCTGGAGCAGCCATCAGTAGGCCCTGGCCAACCCAATCCTCCCAGTTTATACACTCAGCATGATGTTCTGTGGGATGGAATATCCCTTTGACCAGCCCAGGTCAGCTGTCCTGGCTGTGTCCCCTCCCAATTTCTTGTGCCTTTCCAGCCCTCCCACTGGCAGGGCCTGAGAAACTGAGAAGTCCTAGACTTAGTATAAACACTACTTAGCAACAACTGAAAACTTTAGTGTGTTGTCAACATTGTTCTCATACTAAATTCAAAACACAGCATTGTACCATCTACTGAAAAGAAAATTAACTCTATCCCAGCCAAAACCAGGACAATCATGCCACACTTAAGGTGTGCTAGATGTCATCTGGATGTTCGAGGCAAGTAAAAACCATTACAGGAGTGTTAACAGTTTCAATTCGGTTCATAGATCAAAGTTCAATGTGAATCCAAGGGAAAGATATATCCTCTTTCCCATTCTCTGGGTATACAACATAGAAGCTGAGTAAAATCTGCTGTGATGTAATGTAGTTAAATCTGTATAGTTTTAATCAGGGACATTAATTTGCCTACATTTTGTATTAGATCACCAGTGTAAATCAAACATGAAGCATCCAAATAGCATCTCTAGCAACTACTTAATTCACTCACTATTTTCTTGCTTTCTTTCCTTTTGAGTCTTTCAGTAGAAGTGATTAAAAGCACAAAGAGAAGCCAGGAATATGTTTTCCAGTATACAACAATATAAATTTGTAACTGCCTACACATTAATTCGAACATTTTTAGTTTATTATCTAAAGATTTCACTTTTCACTGGTTCATAATGTAAAAGTTTAGTGTCAGATATCAGAGTTTTTGAGGTACAAACATCTACCTCATATACAATATGATCAGTTGTAGAGGGTTAATTACCATTGATAATATACAGTGTCCTAGTTATAGTGGCTGGGACCAGTTTATCACTGTGTGGGTGTAACTGGAACTGTGTATTCTATACCCTCT
>JAVJGI010000014.1:87633790-87648625 GCA_035590275.1 Ibycter americanus
AGGGGGCCTGAATGAGGAGAGGCTGGCTGGAGGAGAAGCCAGGAACCCGGACGCAGCAGAGGCAAGAAGCAGGGTGGCCTGGCCTGAAGAGGACGAAGAAACAGCACAGACAGTAGATGAACTTTTGGAACCTTGTGTGGGACTGGTGGTGGTGCCGAGGCATGAGGGGGTTGGTATGGGATGGTAAAAACCTTGTTGCAGCCTGTTAGTTTGGTAGTGCTGTGACAATCAGTGACATATGAATGCTGGCATTGAGTCACCCCTTTGCTCTGCACAGAGGGTAATGCTCATCAAGTTGACTTTTTGGGCAAAGGAATAGTTTTCTCCTGAGAAAAATCATACAGGAATAATTTATAAACTTCCTCAAGTCTTCCGTACCATATGAAAAATATTATGCAATACTTCTTTTGCTGTTTTGTTTTGGGTTATTTGGGAGGGAAAACACAATGTGGGAGGAAAGCAGCATTTGTAAGCCTGCTTGCTCTCCTTGCAGACTGCCGTCACATGTGACAGCCTAGCAAATTGTCCAATTACAGATTTTGATCTGAATGTGAAGTAAATTGTCTCTTTCTATTTGATCAATTCATCAAAATAAGTTGGAGTTTGGGGTTTTTTTTGGTTTGCTCTTATTCAGTATTATTCAGCCCTTGGCTCCAGTTCTTTACTTGTTAAAACTCATATTCAAATTCCTCTTAAAATTGCTACTGTTGCCTCCAAAAAAGAAAACAGTATATTATTTTAAATACTGATTTTTCTAGTGATGTGAAACTTGTGAAACAAAATATGTCTGTTTCAATAAGGATTTGGGATTTTCTTACTTATTCCATATGAACTAGTCCTTGATCTAGGTCATCAAATAAGTATCATAAAGACAGTCTTCCCAAATTCCAGATATTCCTTAAATACTGACTCCTACTACATTTTTCTGTGGTGTAGGTTTTCTTGCTGATAGAAGAACAAGCAACGATGAACCACCATTTCAGAGACTGTGTGTTCTTGAACATGAAGATGATAAAATGGTGACAGATCATTGCTGCTTTTGTTGTTTTGTGTTTGTTTAGCTAGCAGTGTACTCCTATCAAACCCATGCAATCTGCTGTTACACTAAAAAAAAAAGTGCTGTTTCAAACTAAAACATAGCCCTTCCCTTGTTTGATCTTTTTCATTTTATCCAGGATAATCTGAGGAAAAAAATAGTTAAGGCCTACATCAGATAGTTAAGCTAGAAAACCCATATAACGATCTTTTAATTTCTTTCAAATGTATTTTTCTTCCTTTAAATAAGAGAGTATGCTAAAATGGTGTCTTCTGGGGATTCTTTGACAGTCATGAAAAAAATGCCAAAGTTCATAGAACTATCTCATTTATGAGCAAATATAAAACAGGTAAGATAAACTAATTCCTAGTCTGATTGATGAACATAAACAAATATCCATAACAAAAGGTTATTGGAAAGGAAAGCAAATTTGAAGAAAATAGAGTTGGTAAGGAAAATCTGCACTAAAGAAAGCTTTTTTGCTTAAGTAATATGTGTTAGTTTTTTCTTCACCTTGTTATATTTTTCACCTTTTTTCCATCATATTTTGAGGCAGTGGAGGGACAGTAATGAAAAATATTTTGCTATTAAACCAATGAAATTTTATAATTATTTTGTTATTTTGTAGTGCTTATCTGAAAACAAAACATGATTTTTTGAAAGTGTTTCTTTTTCATGAAGACATACATTTTATCGTCTTATTGTTAGCTCATTTATTGTCTTGATAAAACATCTTCGACCAGTTCAACCAACAGAGAAACTCAGGATCTCCAGATCTGAAGGAAATATGGACCAAATTCAGAATTCATGTATATTTATCAAAGCACAACTGATAGGAGCCAAACAGAATAACACAGTTTACATGTTAATATGAGGTTAATAACATCAATTTTTTTAATGCTAAATTTAGAGGTAAGACTTTCTCCTTTTGGAAGTATTGAGACCTCCGAAGTGTAGAACTGAGTGACTGCAGTTCCATATGAAAGACTGGAATAATTCACTGGGGGTTGTCTTACCTAAATGTCAGAAGCATTCATTTATGGATAACCATCAAACTAGGAACATCAAGAAGGCACGTGACGTGTGTTCCTTCAGGCATTACATGGAGGTGAAGAATTCAACCTATAAGAAGCAAGTTCAGCCAACTCAGGCTGAATCTCCCTCCAATTCAAGCTCCTATAACAGCATATAGCTTCTTACCAGATGATATAAAAGAAATAAATCCATTTATCTTGAAAATAGCACTACAAAATTATGTTGTTAAAATATCATATTAAAACATGTTTATGGCAAACTACTAGTATATTACATCCACAATTCTGTATCATATGAATGTTGAGGTTACAAAATCAATTATCCAGAATTTAAGGAAGACCAGGTTCTTGGGTTGCCTCTGTAGAGCTAGTACATTCTTTTCTGTGTATATCATGAAACATCCCATGTTTTCCAAAGAGCTATATCGCATTTGGCAAATAAGCAGTTTTTAATTATTTACTTTTATCAGTGTAATAGCCTAAGGTCTTATTTACCACTGATCATTTAAAACATACACTGAGTTTAAAAATATATATATTAATTGCCTCTTTTACCTCTTTTCAACATTATGTCATGCTGAAAACTGTTCTACTTGACTTCCACTGTAACAGTAAATTGTAGAAATCTCATCCAGCATGTCTTATGCTGCCTGCTCAGAAATTTTGGAATGTGTAACTTTATCACGGGAAAAAAAAAAACAAACATCACAAAAAACCTCAACACTAACTAATGATATTATCTACATAAATAATTAATAAACTCCAGATCAGTAGCTTCTTCACACGCAGTCTATTATTTCAATTAAAAGACTGACTAGCAGCAGTACATGTGGATGATTTTAATTAAATGTTAGAGAGAAAAGTATTTATTTTGCCCCTCAGACCAATTTATTGGCTGACAGCCGTGGAATATAGATCTTCAAGACTGTTGGCCAAATATATGAGAGTCCTAAAGACTTTTGCTTTTATGGTTCATGTTACTGTATGTCTCTTTCCACTGATTTTTAAGGTACATTCCTTGGCTTTTTTCCACTGGTTAAACTTTGGTAAATACATAAACAACTGAAAATAGTGTATTATAATGAGAAGTGCTAGAAGATTTTAATTATAGCTACTATGTCACTTATAATATGTCAACAGACCATGGGAAAAGCCAGTTCATGTCTATATATGTCTTAGTCAAATACTATGCACCAGCTTCTTCTCTGCTTACTAATTTGAGTACAAACTATATTGCATTATATCTGTTAGAGGCTTTGGTTTGTTGTCTTTTAACCTCCATCTTGGACTGTGATCCCAAGAGATGTGAGCAGATGGCTAACAATGCAGAGCAATCACAATTTATTAGCCTGGAGGATGTCTAATGCAAACAGAATTATCCTGTCACAATGAGCTAGGAGCTAAAAATCCTAACAGACCTTTCTCCCAGACTTTTTAAGGAGCCTGCAGTCATTATGGAAATTCACCTGAAACTGGGCTGGTAGAGGGAACCTTAGAAAGCAGAAACTTGCAAAGCCCCTTCTCATATGGAACTAACATAAGAAAGTGCACATGACACTACCTGCATGGCTGCAGGAGAATCAGAAGAGTTCTGAAAAGCCTGATAAAATCCCGAGAGGTTTTTATCTCCAGGGACATACTGATAAACTTTGTTTTCTGCCTGTTAATAGAGTGATGGTCTTGAAAGTCATCCGTAACTCTTTTAGCTCCACTGTTACAGAAAACAAGAGA
This sequence comes from Ibycter americanus, assembly GCA_035590275.1. Taxonomy (NCBI): domain Eukaryota; kingdom Metazoa; phylum Chordata; class Aves; order Falconiformes; family Falconidae; genus Ibycter; species Ibycter americanus. The sequence continues at coordinate 87,637,592 of JAVJGI010000014.1, forward strand.
GAAGGAAAGATGAAGGAAGAGAAAAGGCCCAATATGTGAGTATGGAAAGAAGTTAGAAAATGTTTGGAAAAATGGACACTCATTTCAGGACTAGCGTATGGGATGTGGGGGTCCCATCTAAGGCTTCTAGTGACAGAATTTACTTCCTTAATGTGTTTCCAGAAGCCCAGAATCAGAGAAAATGCCCACATCAAGTACCTGTGCTAGAGTTTAGTGTTTGTGCAAGCAGGTGGCAACTCATGTTTTCTTGGTGGTAGGTGTTGTTCTTGCCTTACATCCCATGCTTTCTTTTTCTGAGATTAAGTGTTTTATCATGGTTAGAATAGAAAGAAAGAAAAAAAAAAATCCATTCTGAAGATAAAGCCCCACAACATCAGCTACTTGTTAAGGGAATCATGACAGTACTTTCACACTGTTAATGACTGGAAACCAAAAAGGGCTCTCTTCATCTAGCCATTCCACCAAACCTGAAAATCTTGGCAACATGAACATCAGAAAACACCATCAGCACAGAGGAATGACACACAGAATTAAACCGATACTGTTATTAAATTGCATTTCTCTGTAGTAATACCACAAGCATATTTGGAACTGGCAGAATTATGAGACATCAAACTTCCACAGATCTCACTGATATATGGGGAGGATCTCTCAGGATATTGTATGGCTTCTCTTGAGAGTAGAACCCATCCCACCTGATGAAGGAATAAGCTAATTTCCAATAAAAATGGACAATACCTTTTGACTGACAAGGTTACATAAGCTAATGCTAATTACTGGGATCAAGGCAAGGAATATCTCTTACTGGGATTCTTGTTCAGATGGCTGAGAAAACACAGGCAGCATTGTTCTCAGGGTGCATCCTTGAAACAGAGGTGCAAGACACCCAAAACTCTCAGAATGCTTTTCTTAGCTATTTTAACTGCACATATGTAGGAATATTCTTGTGACTGTTAAAGAAATGTTGTTAAAATACTCTGACTTTTCTGGGACTAGCACCAAAGTGGCTTTTACCCAAATGTATGCTAATCCTGTACTGTATTTCAGAGGAATTCTTCACTGTAAATCTAATTGATTAAAAGTGTTATGGTCACAACCTGGTAGAAGAAGGGCTATTCATCTAACCAAGGAGCCTGCAAAGGTAACCAAACTCCTAGCCAAATTGCTAGCACGTGATAGTGTTGTCTTTTGAAGTGAGGTTACTGGTGAAGTGGTATTTCTACAAATTAAAACACCCCAACCAAATCTAGTTTTAGTAAGACAGATTTCCAATAAGATTACAGGAAGAAAGCAGCACAAATAGCATGACTGTTGGTAGATCTGGTACCTTTGCTGAGATTCTTCTGTCTGTTAGCAGATTTCAAATACTGAAAGCTGCTGAAATGCTAGACAACCTGGTGAAGTGAGCAGAGCTGCTCTTCAGCTCATACTTTTCTGACATCTTCCAATTGCTGGAGACAGGTATTCCCCAAATAGAATTAATTCTATTTATTTATAACCAAGTGCCTTGGCTGATTGGCAAATATGGGGAAGCTGAGTAAAACAATGATTAGTCCTTCAAAGCCTGGTAAAAGAATTGAAGGAGGCCACTTTTGGCTGTAAGAGATGACACTTCAGTCTAATTCAAGTTATATCTTATTATGCATGAAGAAATACTTCAATGAAACTGTAATTTCTGCCTGACCCCATTGTGTTTCATTGCATTACCTTAAATTCACCCATGCTAGAATGTGAAAGTCTAAATATTCGCATGCAAAAGTTTCTGAAGAAGGCACAGAGAGATGAGTGTCATATTTCATTGAACCATGATAAAAGATGAAGGAGAAATGTTAGCAGTAATTTGAATATGCCTGGTAATGACAGTTCAGTGAAATACAATATCACTTATTGAGGAACAATATTTCACCATTTCAAAATCTCAAATTGTTGTATATGAGTATGCTAACACATGAGATATATTTAATAACTTTGATGAGGGGCAGTTTGTATCTTTGTTTACACTTAATTTGTACAGTGATTCCATTGGGAATGTGAACCAATTAGTATTCATTAATTCTACTTAATAACTGATCCAGCTCCCATGAAGGTAGGAAAAAACCCCTGGTTAGTTCCATAGGCCATAAATCTGGCTGTATGTTAGTAGCTGGTCTTTGATGCTCATTTCCAAGCTGATTACCAAAATAATTGCTAAGGAACAATATAATACAGAAAATACTTTAACAGCTGCAATACCACATTATTATTGCTGTTAATAACTGATAATGCAATACTAAGGTAACATGGAAATATGCAATATTAATTGTTTTACAATATAAAATGATCGTTTTTTGTTTGGGGTTTTTTTTTTGTATTTAAGAAATTTTGACATGGAACTGGAAATCATTGTGCTAGGTGCTATACACAAATTTAAAAGATGTCCCTTTTATGGGAAAGCTGAAAAAATAGTCGAAGGGTTTTTTGTTCATTACAAAATAAGAAGATACTAAGTCTTAAAGTAATGCAAGATCAACTTTTAAAGATATAATAGGAAGGAATTAAAGGAAAAAAGCTTAAACGAGAGAATAAGGGGAAAAAGTATATTATGATACTGCTTAATAAATAGAGAGTCTGTTCAGATTACTGGTTTTAATGAGAGAAAAAGGGAAAGAAAACCTCAGAAGAGATTTAGGGCCAGATTCTGCAGCCTTTGTTCCTAAAGAATAGAGAAATAACAGAGAAAGAAGAGAGATTATAGCTGCTTGTTAAAGGTAACACAAATATAAAGGAGCAATAGGCTACCAGGAGTCTGTGGGTCACAGTGCAGAATCAAAGGTTATCCTAAGGGTGGGAGCCTTTGGGCAGAAGTTACAGGAATGACAATTCTAACTGCAACTGAAATCCTTAACAATAATAACCAGGAATAAAGCCAACTTCTAAGACACTCTGAAAAAGAAGAATGGAAGTCTCACCAGCTCTATAATTCTGGAAATGTGAAGACAAGTACAGAAGATTTAAACAGTTCTTCATCAAGTAACTGCAAGTAATGCATGAAAGTAAAGGAGAAGGGAGTCAGAAGTAAGCTTTAATCCTGACAACAGCTGTCTCTGAAGCCCTTGATGTTTTTTAAACAGCTTTCGGTTAACTCAGGCAGAGGAGACTAAATATGAAACTCCCTTTACAGAAATGTGAAGTGCGGCACCCAGTGTAAAAATATGAAGAATATGTTTAAAAAATGCACATGACAGAAAGCAAAAGAACCAGAAAGGCTTATGATTGATCTAAGTCCTTCAAGGTTTGGATGTAAGAGTTCTATTCTAAGTGAGATAATAATTAAAATAATCCTACAAATTATCAAGAAATTGAAACTTAACATTTAACAAACGATAGAATTAGACCAGCAAAGGCACAGCATATTGGAGCATGCTAAGGATGGGCAGTGCTTAGATTGTCTTGCCAGAGAGAAGAGTATAAAATATATTGATAGAAGATGCCTTGAATAGAAAGGCTTGTCAGAACCTGTCCTGCAGTACACAAAATCAGCACAATGTACTGCACATTTTAACATCAAATCACAAGAGTGAAGAGAAAATCTGGTGTTTGGAATTATATTGCACTGCATCACTTTGTAAACACCAGTAGTAACAGGTTGCAACATCACCACTAGGTCTTAAGATTTTTCATAAAACTCATTGAAACTCATTACAGATGGATGTTAGCTGATTCTCAGTCTGAAGGAAAAAAAAAAACACAAACCTCCACCCTTCTATTTCTGTTTCTACTTCACAGAGTTACAGAATTACAGAATAGTTGAGGTTGGAAGGGATCTCTGGAGGTCATCTGATCTAACCCTGCCTGTTCAAATGGGGCCACCTAAAGACAGTTGTTCAGGACCATGTCCAAATGGCTTTTGAGTATCTCCAGTGACGGAGACTTCACAACCTCTCTGGGCAACTTGTTCTGGTGCTCAGTCACCCTCACAGTAAAAAAGCGTTTCCTGATGTTCAGAAGGAACAACTTGCATTTCATTTTGTGCCCATTGCCTCTGGTCCCAACACTGGGAACCACTGGAAAGAGCCTGGCTCCATTCTCTTTGCACCCTGCCTTCATTGATTTGTAAACATTGATGAGATCCCCCACTGAGCCTTCCTCCAGGCTGAACAGTCCCAGCTATCTCAGATTTTCATCATAGGAGAGATGCTCCAGTCCCTTATTCATCTTTGTAGCCCTTCATTGAACTCCCTTTAGTATGTCCATGTCTCTCTTGTTCTGAGGAGCCCAAAACCGGACACAGCACTCCAGGTGTGGCCCCATCAGTGCTGAATGGAGGGGAAAGATCACCTTCCTCAACATGCTGATAATCCCTTGTCTAATGCAGCCCAGGGTACCATTAACCTTCTTCGCCTCAAGGGCACATTGCTGGCTCATATTCATTCAACTTGATGTCCACCAAGTCCTTTTCTGCCAAGCTGCTTTCCAGCTGGGTAGCTCTCATATACTGGTGCCTGGGGTTGTTCTTTCCCAGGTGCAGGACTTTGCATTTCCCCTTGTTGAAATTCATGAGGTTCGTTCATGAGGTTCATTTCCTCAGCCTGTCGAGGCCACTCTGAATGGCAGCACAACCCTTTAACATATCATCCATGCCTGCCAGTTTAGTGTCAGCAGCAAACCCACTGAAGGTACACTCACCTGTCATCCAGTTTGCTAAGGAAGATGTTGAACAGGACTGGATTCAGTATTGACCTCTGGACTACGGTTAGTTACTGGCCTTTAACTAGACTTCATGCTACTCATCACCACCCTATGAGCACAAGCATTCAGCCAGTTTCCAATCCACCTCACTGCCTCTTCATCCAGCCCATAAATCAACACCTTGTCTATGAAGATCTAAAGAGAGATGGTATCAAAAGCCTTATGAAGTTCATGTGGACAATATCCACTGCTCTTTCCTTATTTACCAGGCCAATCACCTCATCACAGAAATTTATCAAGTTGGTCAAGCATGACTTCCCTTTTGTGAATCCACGCTGACTACTCCTGATGATTTTCTTGTACTTGGAAGCCTGGAGATGGTTGTCAGTATTAGCTGACATAGCTGATACAGCTACTAGATCACCTTCCCAGGGATCAAGGTGAAGCTGACTGGCCTGCAGTTTTCCTGGTTCTCCTTCTTGTCCCCCTTGAAGCTAAGAGTAACATTGGCATTCCTCTAGTCTTCAGGCACTTCTCCCTGTTGCTATGATCAATCAAAGATAATCAAGAGTGGTCTTGTAATGACATCTGCCAGCTCCTTCAACCCTTGTCAGTGGATTCCATCAGGGCCATGGACTTATGTATGTCCAGTTTGCTTAAGTATTTTCTAACCTGATCCTGAAATAAATCCTGCTTGCTCCAGCCCTTCCTCCTGGTCTCTGGGGTCTGGGATTCCTGAAAGCTGGACAGAAGTATAAATTGGGAGAGGAGTTTCTGGCCCTGCAGAAAGGGATCTGGGAATGCTAGTGGACAGTAGTGTCAATATGAGTCAGCAGTGTGCCCTGGCAACTGAGAGGGCAAGCCGCATCCTGGGCTGCATCAAACACAGCATAACTAGTCAGTCAAAAGAGGTGGTTATCCTGCTGTATTCAACGTTGGCGCGGCATCACCCTGAGCACTGTGTGCAGTGTTGGGCCCCACCATTGAAGAAGGATGTTAAGGTCTTTGAATGTGTCCAAAGGAGGGCAGCAAAGCTGGTGAAAGGGCTGGAAGGCGTGTTCTCTGAGGAGTGGCTGAGGTCTCCAGGTTTGTCTAGTTTGGAGAACAGGAGTCTGAGGGGCAACTTCATTGCTCTTTACAGCTTCCTGAGGAGGGGAGGTGGAGAGGGACGTGCTGACCTCTTCTACCTGGTATCCAGTGATAGGACATGTGGTAACAGTTCAAAACTGCACCAGGGGAGGTTTAGGCTGGACATTAGGAAACATTTGTTTACCTAGATGACAGCCAAACCCTGGAACCAGCTCCCTAGAGAGGTTGTTGATGTACCATGCCTGTCAGAGTTTAAAAGACATTTGGACAATGCCTTTAACATGCTTGAATTGGTCAAGCAGCTGGACTAGAGGATCATTTTAGGTCCCTTTTAACTCAACTATTCTATGCTCTTCTATTCTATTCTATTCTGAACATTGTGGTGAAGAAGAAATTCAGTACCACAGCCATGTTTTGTGTAACCAGTCGCACTTTCCCTAGTCTTCCTTGTGTTGCCTATGTACTTACAGAAGCCCTTCTTGTTGTCTTTGACATCTTTGGCCAGATTTAATTCCATTTGGGTTTTAGCTTTCCTAACTTCATCCTGGATGCTTGAACAATGTCTCTGTATTCCTTGCAGGTTACCCATCCTTGCTTCCACCCTCTGTATGCTTTCTTTTCATGTTTGAATTTGGCCAGGAGCTCTTTGTCCATCCATGCAGGCCTCCTGGCATTTTTACCCAATTTCATGTTAATTGGGACAGAAATATCCTGACCTTGAAGGATGTCATCCTTGAATATTTACCAGCTTTCTTGGGATCCTCTTCCCTCTAGGGCCTTATCCAACAGGACTCTTCTGAGCAGATCTTTGAAGAGACTAAAGTTTGCTCTCCTGAAGTTCAGAGTGATCTTGTTTTTTCCCATCCTTCCTGGCTTCAAGATCCTGAACTACACCATCTCATGCTCACTGCAGCCAAATCTGCCTTTGATGTTCACCTTCCTGATGAACCCTTTGTTCTTGGTGAGTACAAGAACCAGCAAAGCACATCTAGTCAGCTTCTCTTATCACTTGGATGAAGAAGTTATCATCAATGAACTCCAAGAACGTCCCAAATTGTTTATGTTCTTCTGTGTTGTCCACACAACTTAGGGCTTAGATTTAAGTTGGACAAAGCTATACAAACCAATGTAATGCTAGAGACAAAGATACTTATGCTGAACAATATTTGTATACAATCATGTTTTCTGTAGTGAATTACCTTCACTGTGCACCTATGTGAAATAAATAGATGAATGAGTGAACAATATGGAAGAATAATAAGAATTTTGTTAGTATTGTTTTCAAAGATATGCCATGACCTCCCATGAGGGAGTGAAAAAGCTAAGGCAGAGACGAGTGGTATCTTACACGTTCTTCTGAAGATCAGCTTCTCTGTCAGAGATGCTGAGGCCAGTGACTGTGGAGACAAGCAATTGTGAAAGGACTCTCATTGACAGACTAAAAAATTGGGGTTCTTCTGGAGTAAAAGATAGTTATTAACACCAGTTTGAGAAAATATTATTCTAGCTGGACTTTGACTACTAACAGCTACATAGGTATTGATGCCTATCAGGTCTGTTTTCACGAGGCATATCTCACCTGCCACAGCAACTTTAGCAGTGGCTTACAGTTTAGTGGGAATTCAGTTGAAAAGTTTACTATGACAAGTGAGTCATCCTGTGATACGCAGTCTAACTTTTTGCTGGGAAATGGTGTCAAAATAACAGAGAGGAATCTGTGCAATGAAATCTACTTGCAGAAGTAAACATTTTAGTTCCCTTGGTAGTCAAGGGAGAGGAAAAATGTTATAGGACATGATTCATCTTATTCTTAGGTAGATATATATAAATAGGTCAGATGAATCATGCTCCTTTATAAGGGCCTTTTCTCTCTGGTGACTATAAAGGGAATCCAAAGTGACTAATTCAGATCTAGACGGCTAAACTATAGATGTCTAAAGTTAGCTGCAGAGAATCCCACACAGAATGGCTTGTGTCTTCCCAGCATACAAAAAAGGCTAGGGAGTGAGTTCACTTTCATAGCTGGTGTAGTTGCAATGCACAGAGCCACAGAAAGTTTGCTTTGTCCCAAGCAGACATTTTGTCCAACAGGAAGCTGAAGTAAGAATTCTTTGAGTAGTAGAAACAGTAAATCTACTTTGGAATTTGCAAATACATAAAGCTAAATAAAACTCAAAGTATAACTGGGGATTCCCAAGACCTGTCTTAGTTTCCCAAACGTGATACTGTGATAATACTATTGATTGCAGTGAAGTAGCAACTAAATCTAAACCAAATATGGTACAGAAAAAGGTAACTAAAATGCCACATAGATAGAGCAGATGTCTTACAAAGTGAGCCAGTCGGGGTGGGAGTGTTCAGCTCATACAGCAGAAAACCAAGGAGCAACATGATGGAGGTTTACAAGCTCATGCTGGACTTTGTGCATCAGATGTCACAATACTTGAAGGCATCAGGTTGAGACATGTAAAAGAAAACATTTAATAGTAAGTAGTGAACCTCTGCTATTTGGTGCTGTAGACTGCTGCAAAGGTAAACGTTATCACCAGTTGCAAAAGGGATTAGATAAATTCATTGGAAGACAGGGCAATAAAGAGATGCTAAAGGGACTAAGCAGGGATCTACCCTCTAAAACCCTTAAAACTACTCTAGGTACTGAGGAATGCAATGAGAAATGGACTACAGACACAGACAGGAACATGTGCTCTTTCTGCCCCTCTTCTCCTCTGCCACTGCCAGAGGCTTTGAGAATCCATGACTCGATGACCTGCTGGTCCAGCATTATGGGACACTTCTTATCTTCTTACAGACATAAAATCGTAGTCATACAAACTGCTCTGATCATTTCACTCCCGGTGGGCACATACTTAGAAAGGATGAACAAAATATCCTCTAAGTCCCAGAAAGAAGCGTAATTCAAAGTACAGACCAGTTCCTTTCTGAGTAGCTCTAAGATGGGCAACAGGAGCAGCTTGAGATGACTGAGCCTCAGGACACAAAACACCAGAACTAATTAATTTGTTTCTGCTTGACAACAGCGCTGACGAAATTTCCAAAGAGAGTCTCAGAACCTCGAAGAATCATGTTAATCACCTTAGTAACTAGCCTGGGTAAAGCATTCCACAGTTTCATGTGATGCAAGTGCTGGTTATTAATTTTTATAATGTCACTGGGGAAAGGAGGATGTGAGGATCTGGACTTGGAAAGGCTTGACTGTCAACCCCATGGGACTTTTTGGTATGTTTTGAAGAGGCTTGTGCTCCACAGTTGGCAAATGAGACCTTACACTGCACTGAAGGTCTTCTCCATCAAACTACACAGCTATTAGTGACTGCTCATCAACACAACCTTTTTCAGTTAACAGCTTTCTAGCCTGAGTTATACATTAAATGTGTTTTCTATTTAAGGTCCTCATGTTTACATAGGGGCTGAGACAGCTGCTTTCTGTGTTGTAATGGCACAGTTAGTGCCCAGCATAACACTGGCATCGCTCATCACCTATGTTCTTCTGAGATACTCAGTACTTTTCCAGAGAAGTCTTCCACATATGCCTTGGTAATTTGTAGAGTTATCCAAGGGGATGAATTGCAAACAGTGTGACCCTGAATTTACATGTGCATCTCCCTAACATCACTGAAATGACAGCTGCAGTCAGGTATAAATAAAAGTGAATGTCAAACTTTCAGAGTTGTTTTTTGACTTTTTTTTAAAAAGTATGTGTAAAAATGTTGATCTATAACAGCTTTAATCACGTTTCATCTTAATCATGTTAAATGATAATATATGTTCAGCAAAACTAAAAGGCCAATTAATTTCATGGAAGAGTAAAAATTGATTCTGAGAAGGGTTTTAGATATATGTCCTTCAAAGGTAACATTTTGGAAACAGAGACACCTGCTACTCTGGTAAGTGATGATTAAGATTCCCTGCTGTGAGCAAGCATTCTCTGCTAGACTGAGTAAAAAGGGGATGTTGCATCATGTTATTCTGCATATCTACTAACCCTTAAGACGTAAACATCAGCCCATACCCATCAAATATCTTTGGTTTTCTCTTAAAAAATCACATCTATTGTACTGACAATTGTTGATGTAAAAAAACCGATAAAATTAGGTACATGTTATTGTATATGTCTGTTGTAGATTAAGCCATTAGAATATTTTTTTCCCCGCATGAAACAGATAAGAGAGGAAGTGGTAACAGTGGAAAAAGGAAAATAAGAAGTGTTCACAATTAAGTGATGAATTCAGGTGGGAAAATCTGGCTTATTTTTATGTTGCTTTGCCCTTCAGCTTGTCTGTTGGCTCTACATTAGCATTCAGGTAGCAGTATTGGCATTCCTGGTGATTCACTGAGGTATTATGAATATGCAAAATATCAGGAGCTTTTTATGTCCATGGTTTGTCTTTCTTAGATGTTCGAAGGAATAATTGAAGCCAATCAGTTCCTGATAAATTGCATATAGATGAATTCTATTATGGAAGAAAGAAAGCAGTGTAATCTTCTCACAACACACCAAAATGTTGATTCCAATCAGGTTTCTAAAATCAATAACTCTTGTTCATTTTTCCCCCTATAACACTGATTTACAGGTTAGTATGTCACAATATTTTTGTTTCTCAACTTATTGTTAGGCAACATATTAAAAGATCATCTATTTAATGAAGTATTTGGTAAGTTGCTATTTTGTCCCTCTTTAAGAATTCCAGCCTTTCTGAATAAAACACAAATGCATTTTTATATACAATTCACAGCAAATTCAATTTTATTTACGTATCCAAATAAATTCACCAAAATCAGTTGAGAATTACAGTATCTGACCTAGGATTGATCTCTTTTTATTTTTCTTTTCACTTAATTATAAGTAATAGTATTGTCCTTTAATGTTTACCAAAGGGTAATTATATAACTTAAAAAGTGAGAGGTTTTCATAGTAATACTATAGGTTGTATTGTTGATTCATAAGCAATAGTTATTAAAAAGGGGCAAAACTGACGAGAAATAAATAATCGTTGACAGGAAGGTCCTAGACTTTAATGTCTACAGCAGTGTCAGGTGATTATAAGTAATGATATAGATATTATAGTTAATAAATTACTTAGAACTTGGTCAGCTGTTGAAATTTGATACCTTATAATTCTGACATAGTGTATCTTGCTTTGGGATTGTAAGAGACTGCGCCGGTGAGATCCACCATCGGCACAGCAGATGTGTTGTCTCAACATTGCTATGGCAGGAAACTCATGCCATTGCCACAGCAAATGATCTATCTATACA
>JAVJGI010000014.1:87655856-87711611 GCA_035590275.1 Ibycter americanus
CACACACCCCCCCCCCCCCACTGCTTATATTCCCAAATCAAGTATTTTGTTTCTCATGTTAATGCTGCCATCCCTAATGCAAGCAATCATTTTTATATCTAACACAGTATTTAATTTCTGAAAGTATTGTTCAGATGGTCGTAAAGGTGGCAACTGTGCTTATTGTTCAAATCAAAATCCCTTGTGCAGAAATTAGTGTGCTCACTCAGGCTTTTATTCATCATACACACTTCTTTCATGTTTTACCCTGTAACATTTCTTTCTCAAAGACCGTCCCTCACTGTGGGGACCACCTGCTGTTCCTGTCTCAGCACATCATACACAAACCTGTGAAGTCATTAAACTGTTGCCTGCCCTGAAATCACATATACTTCTCATGCCCTCCTAGTTCCTGCCTGCCTGTCTGCCATGAGCTTTCAGTCGTGATGCTGGGAGACTGAAGAGCAATGTATGTACTCCAGCTTCAGATCTGACAAGATCCTGTTGGGTTTGTCTACCTTTTAATCATTCTGTGTTCCTGATGGGGAGGCTGCCCTGGCTGTGTCAGATGTAGCTTGTGAAAGATGTGCTTCTATTTCACTTTTTGCCCTTTGGTGTGATCTGGAGGAAGCTGACAGCACTTTCTGCACCATTTTCAAAGTTACTGTTTTACACATTACTGCTCCCTATGCTCCTGTGTATCCTTTAAAACATCTCTGAAAGAAGTTCAAGTTTTTCTGTAAGAGAAGAAATTAATCCATAAGCCTTCCTCTGACTGCAACAGTCTCCCCTTTGAGATCCTGATCTCTTTCTCCAAACTGTTCCTTCAGGAGTTGGGAAGCTTGCAAAGGATCACTCCAGAAATAACACTGGCAGCATCAAGATGTCTTTTGACAGTGTTCTTTAGATTTTTCCCAGTAAGTAGGTACATAGGCATTTAGGTATTTTTTACAACAAATGGAGGAATAATTCTATTTCTGTCATCAGCAGCTGAATTCAATAGACAGAGCTGCACAAACTCTCTGGAACTTCAAGAAGATGCTGAGTTCGAAAGACGGGTGAAAGCAAAAGTTTTTTGTTTAAGCAGGAATTAATGTTCCCTGTAGATTTACTGTAGTGAAGATCAGAAAAAAAAGAACGAACAAATCACATAATGCAGTCAGGTAATCACGCTAATTTAAACTAACTGAAAGCAGGAATAGTGTGGAGGTTAAATTAATGCTTTTGTTAGATAATGGCATAAGGACAAGTCTTTCCACTACTGGGAATCATTTCGGTGAGGCTCAGTTCATGACCCCAAGTCTGGAGGAACAGAGCAAGGAGAAAGAATAAATTGCCATTGTGTATCAGTACAGACACCATCAGATTAACTAACAGTGTACTTTTAAATCCATTTGTATCTGTTAGAAAAGTTAACAGATGAATAATTAAACTATCTGCCTGACCCAGAGGGAGCAGAGTGAACTTAAAGGTAACTGCCCACAGAAATTATTGCAATGTGTGCAACTGTATGTTGTTGTTTCAGTTTGAGATACCTCCATGAATGCCAAGGCACCTGTTGCAAGTACAAATACGCAACCACCTTCATAAGCTTACTAAAACTGTCCTACTAGAAGCATGAACGTAAACGTAAGTCTTCAAAATATTTAAACCTTGGTCAATACATGATGTACTGATCAATACATGACATACTGCTACTTCTGAAGAACACAGACTCCTGGCTTCTCCTATCAACAGCAGAATAGACATACCAAAGATAAGAAATCTACTTCCTTCTGTAGGTCAGGTGGACACAACTTGTGGCTAATGTGTTACTATGAATGCGCAACATTGGTTTGTTTGCTTGCCTGTAAATTTTAATATTTTAGTGAGCTGTTACAGGCTTACATAGTAGTACTGGTAGTAGTGGTAACAATGATAATAATGATAATGGTAATGTTAATAATGACAGATGCTCAATTATTAACCTTTTCTTTTACTATTTAGCAGGTGAGAAAAAAGTATTTTGCAATTCTAGATATTTTGTAGCAGTATTCAACAGGTTGTCTCCTGTTTTCTCCTGTGAGTGTAAACTTTTGTGGAAAGGACTGCCTTTGCTTTCTGTGCTTGTGGTGTGCTTGCCACACTGTTTATGTCACCAGTAACTAGGAGGTGCTACCATTATGACCATAGTCAGGGAAAACCAATTTTGTTTGTTTTTCAGATACATTATATTGATACTGATACATTAAAGAATATAAAATACAAGACAAGGTTCTTACACTGAATAGAGACATGTTGCACTGGTAAAACACCTTTCATACATCGTGTTTTCAATACGGGTATTGTGGCCAACCTGTCTTCCAGTTGCCAAAGACAGGATATCTCTATCCTGGGCTGTTTCACAGACAGAACTACTCTGTACCGTAATGATACAATAGACTGGACAAACAATTTTTCACAGCTTTCTGTTTGGATATACAGCATGTAGGAGGTAAAAGGATAAAATATTGTTTTTCATATTTTACATTTTGGTTTCTCATATTTCCATTATACTCAGTTTTGTATAGTGATGATAGCTGTTCGTGATGGGGGGGGCGGGGAGGGCGGGGTGGGAGGGAGTTGATACTTCTAAGTCCTCTGGAAGTGTCATAACCTGAAGTGTGAACAGTCCAGGAGGAAGAAATATTTTTCAGTTTGGAAGTAACTGAAAAGAACTTCTTCAGGAATAAAAAGAAATTAATAGGAATGAAAGCAGTTTAGAGTTTAAAAACTGTATACTGTGAGATTAGAATATTAATTGCAAAGCAACTGACATTTTAATACTAGTTCTGAAATGAGCAGAAGTTAAAGCAGCACAGAATTGGAGTAAAATGTTTATATAGATGCTTTCAAACTTTCTGCTAAAACTGGTAATTCTTGATGAGCAAATTACTGGGGAGAGTTTATTGAGTTTGTGCAATAAGTTTATCTAACAATTTGCAAGGTTGGCCAAATAATTTTAATGTAATGCAATGTGTTAAAATCTAATCCTAAATCCTAAAATGCACTCTACTTTAAAAATGGAATTTATACCCTATTTGTTTATATGCTAAAACTGAAATAAAGCAAAAGTTATTTCTTATTGAAAGCAATGTCCATTTGTGGTTGTCTTCCAAATAGGTGTGCAATTTAGGGTCTAATTTAGCTTGCAGAAACTCTGTCTTAATAGTGATAAAACCAGAAAATGAAGGACTGGAGGAGAGTTTATTTGACTCTAGCGTTTATAAGACTTACAATTGTGCGGGGGGAAAAAAAAAAAAAAAGACTGCATTTTATATGCATAAACTAAGCTTATTTATTATGATTTGTTCCAATGGTGAAAAAGTTGCTCTTTTTATACTAACTTCTATGATAATGTTATAGCAGTTCAAGTATTCAAAAGAAAGAGGCAAAAGAAAAAAAAAAAATTCACTGGGAATTACTTAAAACGTCCTTGACAACAAATCTAATAGCTGTCATCAGAAAGGGCAATAAGACAAGGAATATCTAAATTACAGGAATGAAGTAGGGAAATGTTTAATGCCCATTTTGCAATAGAGAAGTGTTACCTACTACTTTGTCATCTGGTTTTATTTCACCAGTTCACCTTAATGAACACCACAGTAAACTTCATAACAAATAAGAAAAGAACAATGCCAATATTTCTAGCAATGTTATATAGTTAAACTGGCTGTTGAGATTTACTACAGCAAATAAAAATTTCTCCAAAATTGTGGATTTAGGATTTAAGAGCCTTCTGGGTCAGTCTAACTTTGGGCCAACAAAAATATTGAGAAGGTGTTGCCCCTGGCTAGCATGACTTCCTTCTAGCATAAGACTGTGGGAAGAATCTAAGTCTGATTTTATGAAGAAGTAATTGGCAAAGGGAAGGAAGTTTATAGACTTTGTGAAGTAGCAATGCACATCCCTCTGTAATTTTAAAGACTGTCTTAAAACAGTACAATTCCACCTATATCAGAAAGTATATGAAAGTTAAAATTTACCTAAAGGCTGTTATTTTACAATGACACTTTATATTTTAAAGGTTGGAAGTTCATATTTCATTCCTTCTG
Organism: Ibycter americanus; assembly: GCA_035590275.1. Lineage (NCBI taxonomy): Eukaryota > Metazoa > Chordata > Aves > Falconiformes > Falconidae > Ibycter > Ibycter americanus. The sequence continues at coordinate 87,659,909 of JAVJGI010000014.1, forward strand.
CTCAGCCTGTGCAAGGTGACTTTGACAGATCTGACCTTGTTGAAATGGTGTTCATGTTCTGTAAGGTATTACAAAATTATAAAAGTTGCTTACTTTGTAATTTAATATTCTTCTCTGATCTCTCTGTCAGTTGGTCTGTTCAGAGTTAATTACCAAAAGAATGGAATGGGGCAGAGCATGGAAGTTTTTACTAGAATTATGTTAAAGGCTTAGCAAACACAGTGGAGACTTCTTAAATTGCCCAGTATTAGTGCACAGTAAATCTATTTCTCCATCAGGTTTTCAAATGAAAAGGTCTCATTAAGTAGAACATTGATTAACTATATGTTCAAGTGGTAAAGAGAAGATTTGTTTCAGTTGATTATTTAAATGTGATCTGAACTGGTCTTCTCATAAATTTTTAAGACTCTTAATCTTTAATATATTGTTTAATAAAGTTACAAAAATCAAATAAAAAGATCTTTCATTTAAATTTAAAATTTCAGGAACTTATTTTCTTACTATTTAAACATCATAAGCATGGATGCAGGAATTAGCATTTTTATTGCGGAAAATTACGCTTCACAAAGTCTTGTTAAATGAGAAGAAAACACAGCTTCTTGTTCTCTACCATTTTCTGAAATTTTTACTGTCATCTACCTTCTCAGTTCCCAACCTTAAAAGACAGTAGAGAGTCTCTGATGATCTAAAACACAGTACTAATTTGTTGCTCTTCACTATTTGGGGCCAAATTCTCTATTCAGACTCTGTTGACTTAAAGGGCATTATAATTCTCTTGAAGGACTGGCACACGCAGGAGACACTCCTTAAATCGAACATCCCTAGTGTATTGTAAAACTACTTCTCTGTCAGGTTTTCAAATTACAGGCTTCATTAAATGGAGCATTGATTAACTCTATACATTCAATTGAAAGAGAACAGATCCATTTAATTGTATTATCTAAAGGTGTTCTTGCCCATTTAAAGCCCAATTTTCTTTGTAAATTCTGTTGACTTAAGAGGACTTACAGGAATATTAATGACAAAAGACGTGACTTTGTGGATGCTTTTGCACGAAAAAGAAGACTGAGGTGGAAACTGTGGCAATGGTAAGTAGGAAAATGTGCACCCTGCATTAGAGACCCAAGATTTTAAAAGGAGTTGGCTGTACACTGAAGTTCTGAGTGCTGTGTCTCCAACATCTCTTAGATTTTCATCAGTTGGTATGTGGATTGAATTGCATTCTAAAGCTGTGATATTGCCATTGCAAGGTATCAGGTGGCAATCTGGTTCCATATAAGCAAGTCGAGCCAGGAAGTAGTTTACTCTTGTCAAAAACCTTTGTCCAACTGTATTTAAGACTGGAAAGGGCTAAGGAGGAGGATTCTAACCAAAGAGGAAAGTCCTGCTTATGTCCTGTTGCCAGGAGCAGAGGAAAAGTTATGAATCTTTTGTTTACAAGAAAAAATCTAGAAAAATATCTAACACAGACACACACAATTCCATAATTCTATTATTCTAAAGAATAGAAAAAAAATTCCTAATGAAAAGGAAATGGGATCCTGTAAGTGAGTGATAGGTTTTTGTGTGTGTGTGTGTGTCAAGGAGTTAGCCTGCTTGACTAGCAGCTTATGACTAGCACTGATTGATTACACAAGTAGTTCTGAAATGATGAATGATCAAAACAGAAACTTTCTGCAGAGACAGTTTCAGGCAACTGTTTGTGGAAGGTTTCTTCTGTTCACACTGGCCAAAACCACAAAATAAAAGAAAATATTTCATGGTGCTGGAGACTGCCGTAGGCAGTGTTACTCTTCTGGGTGAGTCTCATTTTCTGAGTGAGCCTTTTCAGCTATTGTCCTGTCCCATAAAGCTAAACAGCCATTTATAGTGCTTGCATTTGGTTCTTTTATCAGCTAGTAAAGCATTTCTAAAGGTTTAATTCTGTTCATTTAAACATATTATTTATGAATCTTTGGCTATTTCTATGTTTACAAGATATCTATAAGATTTTAAACTTCTATAAGTCATTCTCATATTGCTCTAGGAATTGCAAAAAAGGACTGAAACTTGCAAGATGACTAAATTTCTGGGTTGAATATTGTAGCTAAACCTGGACCTTCTGCTTCCCTTCTTCTCTTCTTGTGTTGTTCTATGATCATCTTTCTGTTACAGTAACATTGTTTTATACGTTCCTATAAGTGTACATCCTATAATCCTGTTTCATTGGATTCCTAGGTCACCTTCACTGTGTAAATATTGACAGTCAAAGAAATATATTTTGAAATCACTGTGATAAAAAGAGAAGGACAGGGAAAAGATGAAAATACCATCCAGAAGACAAACTAGGATGAAAATAACCTAGTCTGCAGCTCAAAATTTCTAAATTCCTTAAGGTAATCGATCATCCAGTACTGAGCTCTTGCTCTTTTTCCAAGCTTTGAATAAGGTGGAAGCTTTTAAATCACCACTAATTAAAACTGGGAGAAAACTACTCTGCTGGAAGCAGTATATGTTCCCCTCCCTTGCACCTTTCCTGCCCCCCCCCCTCCTCCCCCCCCCCGCCATTTTCCAGTAGCGTACAACTGAAATGCACTGGTTTGTGAGAATATCACTCAAAACCTGCATGTGCAATGTCTGGTGTTTCAGTGTAAAGGTTATTTAATTGATTCTTGGGTGTTTGCAGAGCTTAATTTTGCTTCCAGTCTTTTATTGAAGAAAACACTCCCTGGTGAATCTGAATAGTGATATGCTGTTCCCCTTTCTGCCTAAGACCAAAAGATATGGCACTGGATCAGACTCGAGGCTGATCTTGGTCTGTACACTCCCCGTCAGTGGTCAACTTAGATGTTTAGAGAACCGCATAAGAACAGAGGAAGAACAGATACTCTAACAAACCTGTACATTTTAGTTGTGTCTCTAAATACTTATTTTCCTTTCTCTCTTTTTTTCTCCCTACTTTCTCTCTAATTCTGGTATCTCAATTACATTCAGTTTCTGTCACAGTTCTTACTATGGAAAACCACTGCATAAAATGCTCAGAATTCATAGTTGACAAGAATATATTATAAAAGGCTTACATAACTAATATAATTCTACACATGAAATCATATTCTGACTTGTATGAGATGCAGACTTAGAAATAACACCTATGTTTCAAGTTCCATAACGCTTTCAGTATTAAACTTTATTTTGTGCTTGCCATAAACTCACCAAAATTTAACTACGTTACCTGAAATGTTCTATATTTAGTTAATTGAAATGCATCATTAAAACTAGTGCATTTTTTCTAAGAAAGAGATTGAAGGATTGATTCATTGTTTACAAAGTATTGCTGCTTAGCTGACAAATTCTAGCTTTCCTGGTTTGTGGCAATGGCTTTATATTTGGCAATTGGAGACATGCCTGGAACCAGTCTGAGCCTGAAAACAGTAGGACTGCGTAAGGCTCCTAGCTACAAATGTGTCCTGAGACATGGGACTGTGCAGAGTTTGTGTTTGTACTAATGCTAGTTTGGGAACACCTGCCATCATCCAGCAGATTATGTCCTCAACTTTTCCTGATTTTCTCACTTCCTAAAATTGCTTTATGCATGTTTCAAAAAAACCTGTAGAGGTCTGTTAAAGTTTGCCAATGAAATTTGCTGAAAATGGTGTCTGCTTTACATTGCAGAATTTGGCCAAGGACTTTGCTTCCAAATATGAATCTGGCTTTCAGATGCCATGATAGAAGATAACATTTGTAAAGAACCAGGAGAGCTACTGTGCTCTCATTGATCAGCGTGTCTGTGGTTGGGGAAGAGAGCAGTAAAGAAAGGAGAGCTATGCAGCCTGCGAAAGAAGAAAACAGCCCGTCACTCATGAAGTAATGACTGCAGGAGAGGTAGCAAGAGGGTGTCCCTTGGGTAAGGAGGGAGAGGAGAAAGCCAGAGCAGAAAGGAGTAAGTATGGGGAGAATCCGAGCAAAACGGCTGGGAAAAAAAGTAAGGGCAGGGTAAAGATGACTGGGAATGACAAGCAGGTAAGGAACAAAATGAGGTACATGCACCCTGGAAAGTCTATAAAAAGACTGTTGTGAAGACCAGTTGATTACTGTTTGATAAGTACCAGCTATTCTGGTTAAAAAAAACCCCAAACATAAAAAATCAAGAAAGATGTCAATAATCATGTTTTCAGTGAAATGTTCAGACAGCATGTGGTAAACCAATTCTAGGGCTACATATTGAATGATGAGAAAAAAGAGAAATATTGAAAAATTGTCTAAGGTATAAGCATTCACTTAACATACCCTTGACTGAAGCAGGTGTCCTGTAGAAAAACTAAAGATTATATGATAAAAATTAAAGATTATATCATAATATATGCTCACAAGGGATAGCAAATAAAGTTCACATGGGCAATTCTGGCATTTCCAAAATTTGAGTGCTTGATTTTGCGATTTTAATGTTCTTACTGGTAGTAAAATTAGAAAAGAGTTAAGATTGGTTAAACATAGAATCAATGAAACCTTAGCTGCAAGTGCTTCTGCTTTCCATATGGTTTAAAAGCTATTGGTATACCTGGCTCAAACAAAAAAAAAAAAGGTACTGCTTTATTCCTTACATGTAAAACACTGATACTGTAAAAATAAGCACAACATCAGATGTTCTACTGCAGATCTAATTAGTCTCTGAAGTTTTAAATCTGTCTTGCATGCTTTCACATTTCTGTGCAGTAACTCAAGAAATAATATCATTGCACTCAGTTTGCTTCACTGCCTTCAGAAATTTGTATTTCATGCTGAAAAGTTAACCTGTCATTAATTTGCTTCACATATAACTGCATTTCAGGAAGAATAATACAAACTTGATCTGACATTCTTATTCACTTTTCCAGTGCCTTCTCTGTTTCTACTTTTTATAGTCCTCTGGGTTCCTGTTCTACAGCATACTCCTGCTTATACCACTTCTCTGTCTCTTACAGCTTTCAAGATGGCTTCCTTAAGTAATTTAAGTAATGGATTCATAGGGGAAGTTGGTTAAGTTTCCATGTCATTCTCACGTTCTGATTTTACCCTCTCCTTCCCTTCTCTTTTGAAGAAAACACACCCCTTCTTAAGAATAGCAATGAAAAATGGAGTTTCAAAGACAACAATTCACAATAACCTCCAAGGCATTATGTAAGTTTATGTTGTAACTAAATAGGGAACTCAGTTTTTTAACTGTTACAGCAGTAAGGTATAAAAACCGAAAAAGGTTCTTTGAATAATGTGATTTTGAAGCTTTGTAACCTTGAACTAAGGGAAGCAACTAGATAGATTTGAAGATGAAGAACTTTTCACATTACTTCTTTAATCTCAGACAAGTTTCCAAGTTACTCCCTAAATGAGCCCATAAAACAACTTGTAAACAACATATTCATGAAACATGTTTTCTTGCCTATCTTTTACATTAGTACATTTTCCAATATGCATTATTTAATGTAGTGTGAATATCTTACCATATTTTCAAACACCTCTCTAAAAATTGACTGCTATCTCTCAATAAGTAACATTACTCCTTGTAATTTCAGTTCTTAAATTCCAAAATGCCCTTTCCTTTTAGTTAAGTGAATTATGTATTTGGAAATACAACTCTGCAGTCCAACTGTTCATTTGTATCGCCTCCAAGAAATCTGGTTCTCTTACTCTGCCAGTCTACTTAGTTTTAATTCTCAGTCTGCAAAAAGAGGCATGACTCAGAGAGATAGGAGATGGATATATCTTTTTCATAATGAACTAGTTATTAAGCTTCTATGGCCTAGGAAACATTTAGAGCCAAATGTTTGAAAGAAAATCCCCTTAGGCTTCAGAAAGAAAAAACAATCCTTGAGTGTGCTGCAAATGAGACTATTTTTAGTGATAAATCATTATACATCATTCCACTAACTAAAGAATGAAATGAAGAGGCTTACTTAAAGATGTTTCAAAGTAATATCTATAAGCATAAGCACAGGAAAATAATATGATAAAACAATCACTAATACAAGCTTTAAGAAAAGTAAGAATGGGTTCAAAAAGGTAACCTAGGTAGTGGATTAATTTTAATTGAAATATTGATATCTTGTATGACAAACAACTTGATAACTGCAACAATTTCATGTTTTACACACTTCTGTGGTATATATTGGTGAATGTCTTATCAGTAAAAACTGCTGTGTTAATAGAGACCAACAGAATGAAAGTAAGACAGGAAGAAAAGGAAAATAAAAAAAGAATTATAATCAGTATTTGTGTAGTGAAAGTCAACAAAAATAAATGGACTATAATACACTCATAAAATTAGCATTAGGCAAAACCTTATAGATATGACACCTTGCAGAAATGAATATTTCTGCTGGATATGTCCATTAAACAGGCGACCAAAAATATTGAAAAGTGTAAACATACTCAAATGTAGGTGTTGGTTTTCTGTAGCATTTTTTATAGCCAAGAAATACACCCTATAATCCTAAAGGCTCTGGGACTTTTTGCTGTATGAACAAACTTAATCAAAATAAAGAACAGGTGCTACCTGTGGGTTGTCTCTTTTTCTTTTCCTAACATGAGGTAATGAAGAGCCAACCAGGAAAACTGAGTATCAACAAATTGAAAATGGCTATATAAGAAAGACAAAATATAAGCTTATGGAAAGAATTACGTGATATGGCGGCCTAATTATCTATGCTAAGAGGCTTTGGATTTTAAGAGGCCTCTTTCAGTTGAGTTTTCTTACACTGTCAAATACATATTTGGAGGGCAAAGTTAGTAAAGTTTCTCCAGTAAACAGATCAGAAAAGTAATAATGACAGTATTGAAGCATACACTTTTTTTTTTTATTTAAAGTTTCCATCATTCCCTAGATGTAGGTCAGGCTCCTACAGTCAAATAGAATTAGCATTGTTGCATAAATGACTGTGGTAGTTTAAATGAAATAGTTCAAGACATGAGAAATCAGAAAATATGAAGGAAGAGTGGAGAGGGATAGGCAAGGTAGTACTAAAAGGAGAAAGAAATAGAAACAACTGAATAAATAAAAACCAACAAGAAATCAGATAAAGGAAGGAAGAAGAAAGACAAGAAGATCAAAACAGCCAAGAAGATTAAATTTTTGTCTCGTATCTAAGAAGAAAATCTATGGAGAGAGTGGTATAGCAAAAATAAAGTCTGTTAATGATGCTATCAACCAATCAGAAATCAAGGTGTTTTGTTTGGGTTTTTTTTAGGTGAGAAGGAAAGAGCAGGTACGATACATCCCAATATGTAAGAAAAGAAAAGTACAGGTTTCACTTCTTGAGGGTTACTCAAACCAGAATGCAGAAACAGTATTCAGGCTGCCTTACAAAGGAAGACAGCTACATAAACTGTTGACGGATATATGTATTGGAAGAGATTAAGACATTTAACTATTATCTACTGAATTCTTTAAATGCAGCATGTAACTCTATTTCAGCAGCATTATTAGTTGAATTGTGTTGTTCTTGAACTGATTTTACTCTGAAGTTTGAATACTGCATATTGTGTCAATCCCTTAGGGCAATCATAATATTATTTGTTCATGTCAATGAACAAGAACAAAACAAGAAAAACAGACAGGCATCCTTTTTGAGGTCCTATCATCCCTGATAGAGCAAAGAACTGTGAGAGGAAATAAAATGCATCTCCAAAAATGTACACACTACTGAGAAAAAGGTGCATATGATTATTCCATTCAAAAGTGTCCAAGCAGATGACTGCACCCAAAAGAGCACATCATGGTGATAAAAAGGAAGCTATTTGTTGACAGAACTACTATAAAAAGGATGTCATTGAGTCCTGCCAAGGATATAAAAAGGCATCAGTGACATTTTCAGTTACCAGTTTAAAAGGTAACTAAAATCACAACTACTGCTGACTGTATTTATAAGCGATACACAGTCAGATGCCTCTGAGAGATGTTTTGAAAGACAAGCGATGAAACATTATGTTTGGGAATCAACTCCATGACAAAGGGTCATTGCTCTATTTCCAAAGCCAGCGAGTTTAGCGTAGCAAAATCTATGGGACTTACGTTATGAGAGAGATCTAAGTATGAAAATCAAGTTTGTTCTATAGTTAGAACTGCAGTGTAGCTTGGTATCAGGTCTGTACCTATATGCACAGCCAGTGCGTTAAGCTATTAATCCCCTAGGTGGTCCAGGAATGTCCAATTCATTCTGTGCACAGATGTGACAATGGACTGGTTTGAAATAGCAGACTGATCTGAAACAAGGTGATTGACTGAGTTCCAGGCCACACACAAAAATGAAGTATTTGACTGATTGTTTCAAGAAGCCTTCCAGCTGGGAATTTTGGAGAACTCTAGAGAATCTCCCAAGACAGCTTCCTGCTATTCACAGGCCAGTTTGTATGCTTAAATGCACTGATTAGCACCCTGGGTGGAGAATCTGGCCATCGCTTCTGGATACTCTCCTAGTAATTTCCTCCCGTAAAATTGATCAAGTTCTACATAAATAAGATCCATGTAATTAACCAATAAAAACTTGTGGTGGGTTGACCCTGGCTGGATGCCAGGTGCCCACCAAAGCTGCTCTATCACTCCCCTCCTCTACTAGACAGGGGAGAGAAAATATAACGAAAGGATCGTGAGTTGAGGTAGGGGCACGGGGAGATCACTCACTGATTACAGTCACGGGCAAAGAAGACTCAACTTGGGGAAAAACTAATTTAATTACTTACCAATCAAATCAGAGTAAGATAATGAGAAATAAAATCACATCTTAAAAAACACTTTCCCACCACCCCACCCTTCTTCCTGGGCTTAACTTTACTCCCGACTTCTCTACCTCCACGCCTGCAGTTGTGCAGGGGCACAGGGAATGTGGGTTGTGGTCAGTTCATCACACACTGTCTCTGCTGCTCCTTCCTCCTCAGGGGGAGGACCCTTCACACTCTTCCCCCTGCTCCATCGTGGGGTCCCTCCCACAGGAGGCAGTCCTCCATGAACTTCTTCAATGTGAGGCCTTCCTGTGGGCTGCAGTTCTTCACAAACTGCTCCAGCATGGGTCCCTTCCATGGGTTCCTTCAGCAACAGACCGCTCCAGCGTGGGTCCCCCACAGGGTCACAAGTGCTGTTGGAAAACCTGCTTCAGCCTGGGCTCCTCCCTCCATGGGGCCACAGGTCCTGCCAGGAGCCTGCTCCAGTGCGGGCTTCCCATGGGGTCACAGCCTCCTTCAGGCATCCACCTGCTCTGGCGTGGGGTCCTCCATGGGCTGCAGGTGGATATCTGCCCCACCATGGCCCTCCATGGGCTGCAAGGGCACAGCCTGCCTCACCATGGTCTTCATCACAGGCTGCAGGAGAACCTCTTCTCTGTAGCCTGGAGCACCTCCTGCCCCTCCTTCTGCACTGACCTTGGTGTCTGCAGAGTTGCTGCTCTCACATATTTTCACTCCTCTCTTCAACTACTGTTGCTGAGTTGCACAGCAACTTTTCCCCCTTCTTAAATGTGTTATCCCAGAGGCACTATCGCCATTGCTGATGGGCTCGGCCTTGGCCAGCAGCAGGTCTAACTTCGAGCCAGCTGGTGCTGGTTCCATCTAGCAGCTTCTCACAGAAGCCACCCCTGTAGCCCCCCCTGCTATCAAAACCTTGTGATGTAAACCCAATACAAAACTCTTCCTAAAGATCCAGTAAAGGTCACATCTTTCCTAGATAGTGAAGGGGTGTTTAAGAAGAAGGGGTTTATACTTACTTCAGATAATCAATAGCAATGAATCATGTATGTGCTGGAGTAGCCACGAAGGACCATTGGCCAGCTGGATCGTAAGAACAGAGCAGAAGAGTAACCTGGGGAGTCTCACCTAAACCAGATGAAGATGCCACTGCAAGAACCCTTGTGATGCAAACTCCTGTCATGATCTGAACACTAACCAACCATCCTGTTCAGGAAAATGGATTTCACAAAAGACCATTAATCTACGCCAAGATCTTAAGAATTTTTATTTTTCATTTTAACAACTGCTGTTTGTGAATGTCTCTGCAACATCAGTGTGAAACACATAGAACTGTGAAAAGTATGATACTATCACAGCTCACTCAATTATTTCAATTGCACATGTCCTTGCAGAGTCATCCTCTTTACCGTCGTATTGGAGTGTCTTCCAATCACAGCTAATGAACATCTCCCTGGAGCTTGTTGTTCTAGGGCTTTACTATCCCAGCAACTCTGATTTATCACTGCTGCACATAAAGGATCTAGGACTAACACACTTTTACTTTCAGACACCCCTACTCCAATGAGGAATTGATTCAGCAGTTTTAGGAGGATTATATCAGCATAGAAGAGGAATGTACTGTATCTTAATAACACTTTGTACTAAACCTAGACTTACACCTAAATATTAGACATGGAACATATCTGATAGTCAGTCTCAGCTGTCTTTTTCACTGCTTTAGACTTAGCCTCAATATTTTTGTTGATTACTCCCTTAATGGCTAGGAGATGAGAAAATCCACGCATGCCATCATACTTCACCTTATTTAGACAGCTCAGATAAACAGGAAGATTTGTATACTGTAATGTTTTATTCTTTTCTCTGCTGGAGAATATTTTTTTTTCTTTGCATTCCCTGTAAAACAGTTTTTAGAGCTTGAATAATAAGGATATTTCTTTGGGATATAAACAAAGCAGGTTACTATATATAGAATTATTTATAAATGTATTATCTCTGTTTTCAACAAGCATAATATTTATTGTGTGATTACAGTTTCATTTGAATGGTCTGGAACAGCTGAACCATTTAATTTCTCTGCCATTACAGGTTCTTTGAAATGCTTTTCAGCCTTCTGGTGTCGTTACAACCAGTAGTTCTATGAACTTCACTACAAAGGATATATTCCATACATAACTTCAATCCCTGTCCCCAACTGGTCGTATTAATATTTAAGTATTAAAGTACTGATATTAAAAGTATCTTGCACTTTCTTTTTAAAGTAGTTTTTCCATGCCATCCTACAGAAAATTGTCTTTCTTTTCTGTACTGAAATGGGAAGCTCTGAACTGGTCATCTAACCATCCGTTACTATCCACCTCAGTGTTCGCTGTTTTTCATGGAATCACAGAAAAATAGAAATAGGAAAGACCTCACATGGTCTTCTCGTCTATTCTGCTTTCACATACAGTATCAGCTGCACAGAAATACGTCCTGACAAAAGTCTATCAAGATAAAAACTCTACTGTGGTGGACATGCACAGCCTCCCCAGCAATCTATTCCAGCATAAAACTCCTTTACGTCTCTAATTTTTTTTCTCTAATGCCAAGCCTGCATTTCTCTTGCTTTTGTTATATGTTCTACCCACAACAGAAGTGGAGAAGAGTTTATTCCCTTCAGTGATTGTTTCATACACAGTTAGTGAAGTATTTAGGATGAATGGTGACTTACCATAATAACATCTCACCCTTATAAATAATTCCTGCTAGTATGGAAATACTTGACATTGTGTTCATTTATTTCACTCATTTAATTTTAGTGATATGTAGTTGACTTCATTGAAGGAGTATAACTAAGAAAAATGGACAACAAACTTACATAAGGTATATAATTTTAATCGAACCCTTTAGCAGCTCTCTCATAGTTATTCTCAAGCAGGTCTGTAAATTTGATGTTTTCTTCTATATAGCTCAATAGAAAAAAATTAGTGCACATCTGGTCAAGGCAAAAACCACACAGTCAGAAACAGACAAGTCAGAGAACATCTTTTATGTTGTTTAGATCAGGGTTTAATTCCAGGTGATGAACAGGATATTTTAACCACTAAATTATTGTTCTTTGGAGGTGTGGGCCCCTTTCAGTTTGCAGTTTCATGATAGAGTTAATGATGAAATTGTACCCTCCATATTTCCTGTTTGAGCAACTTATATCTAGCACAAAATAAACACATATTGTCATGGTAAGCACTGGGAAACTCTCTCTATTACAAGTAAATGCCCTAAATACCAGAGAGTAGAGTTCCTTTCCACCCTAAAACACAGCAATTTTTTTCCATCCTCTGTCTTACTGGATGTTAGTTACGTATCTAAATTAAACAGCTCCCACTCGAGGGTCTGAGAAAAACATGAAAGAAACTTTATAACCCAGTGTGAGCATGCTATTAAAGGTAGAAAACAGAGTTAAAATCCTGTCTCTAAAGCTAATAGGTGATCTGTGAACCTAGGTATTTCCTTCGAAAGGTTAGAGCTGTAAGTAGAAGGCAAAGTGAAAGGCACAGTTGTCCCACCTCTCTGTGTGAAAAGGCAAAAGGCTGTCATGCTGAGCTCTCAAAAAGTTTTGCAAAGATTTTCAAAGTCCTTCACAATCTTCTACGTAAAAATTATTGCAAAAGTCAACAAAAGTAAAAATGGACAAATTAGTCACTTCTTCTATATTACCTAAGACCTATCTTAAAAACACGTTAAGGCTGCGAATGGTAACCATGAAGTGAGGCATGAAATCAAAGAGGCCAAGAAACCTAATGAAGAAATGAGCTATTTCTGTCATCATACTTGTTTGAATGGATTATTTGATACTAATGCTAGGCCACTGGGCATTGGGTGAATTTATATCCTCTCTTTTTGCTCTAGGAGCTGCCATTCCCAGGGACTCCAGGTTCAACCGTGTCACCACTGTTACTAAGCTCCCCTTCTCACTGAAGGAAAAATGATATTAGGTCCTTGCTTGAAGCTAGGTCACTGGATAGACATCCCTTGGTCAGGGGTTTAGGACTTGCTAACTGGGTTAATGCAGTAAAAGCTAGGTTGCCCATTCACCTACAATGTGGTTTTATATACACAGAAGCACTGTGTGCAGAAATTCATATAATTTTTCACAAAACTTAAGCAAGATTAGTGACTTACAAGGCCAAGGGCAGAACAGTAATAGATACTGACACTTAAAATGGAATCTTTATCTCCTGTTTAAGGAACTTATATAGGGGAAGTAGAGCATGAATGTCGGTACTTCAGGGAGAGATGGGTAAATTCAGGCAGATATTATTTCAGTCATGACAATCAGGCATATTAAATAAATAAATGGGGTCAGGATACATCAGCACTGGGAACAGAGAATGTAAAGGCTGGAGAGACAATTCAATAAAGAAACATCAAGAACTCTGGAATTTTTTTATTATTAACTTAATTTTATTTTGGTTCCTGTATGGCTTAAGGTGAATTCAGACATCATTTCAGAAAAACATTGTAGTGCTACTGGGCCATGCATTGCATTTGCAAGGAAACAGAAGGTCATGGTTCCTAAACCGCAAACTTACCAGGCTACTAAAATGAATGCTGGAAACTTACACCTCTCTTGGCTTTATTGATATCAGTCCAGCCTAGCCACACTCAGCTAGTAACGATTTACATGATTAAAGCTACTTTTACATGAAAACAAACAAACAAACAAAAACCCCAGAAACCTAAATCTCTTTGCAACACAGAAATATGGGCTAAGGTTTTTAGAAGTAAAAAGTAACTCCAGCTGCAAGGTGCCTGATGTTCAGGTGGTGTAGAGCATGCTCCACAAAGCAGGAATGCAACATTTTTGCTGCAAATAATTAGGAATTTTTTCTGATTCTTATTCTGTATACATTTATTCTCACTGCTATTTGTTTTTTCAGACAGCTGTGTACTTACTTTGCAAACAGCATTTAGGAGGACACTGTTATTAAGGTCTTCCCTGAAAGGAAATGAAATGAACACATAACATTTTCTGAAACATTTGAAAAAGTCTGGTGCAGCTGACAGGATTATATTTCTTCTGATTACAGGTCAGCCATGAGTAAGCAGCATCTCAGGGTACTCTGAATCATCCTACGTGGTCTGGAGTGCACAGGCCAAATGGAGACACCTTTCTCCAAAAACACTCTTGTGCTGTAACACTGGCTCGTATGCAAGTCCCTCAGGGCAAAGCGAGACAGTGAACCTTGTATGTAACCTCCAGACCAGGGCTGCATCTACTGAGAAAGGCTACAAATAAAATCCCACTGCTCTTCATACACCAGCGTTTCTAATTCACAATATTTTTGTGATGAGACTATTTTTTAAATGAATATACTATTCATTTAAATGAATATAGTGGAAAAAAAATCAGGCTAACTTCCATTGTGAAAGCATTTTGCTTTAAGAGTTGAAAATATGTGAACAGTGAAAAAGAAGTTAAACTTAATTGCTAAATAAATAACACAGGAGCAATTTTCCATGGAAATAATTTTAAAGACACCATTTCAAAATTAATCATTTGGTGACACCACTACAAAAATTTGGATACTGAACTTGATTTTTACAATCCCAGATCAAAGTGAAGAATTAGGGTCCAAAACGGCTGTAAAAAGTTGTAGTAAGTTTCACGTATGCTGTTGATTAGTTTATCTTGCAAAACATATGCAACATAACCATGACAGAGTCTGAGAATCTCTCAAGACATTGCAGAGTCCTGCAGACTGCACTTCTGGAGTCCAATAACAAATAGACCCCCAGGAGAAGTCATTGAAATGTCTATGGAGTACTGTTCTAAATATATAGCATGAAAATGGACATGCTGCTGGCTACTTTTTGTCTTTCCTGAGCTCTGTTTCATTAGAAACACCTTTCACGGCAACAAACAAGCAGATCTGTGGCTATTGAGCAGTTAAAAAAGAGCCCCATCCCATCCCCTGAGTTGTTGGAAGAAGTATATATGCATCTTCTAAAATACTGGTGGGTCCTGGAGTTTATTTTCTTCTCATACTATTTGTTTATGCACAATCTAGACAAAAAGCAAAGAAGATGTTTCTGCCATCAAGGCAGGCACAGAATCTTTCTGAGGTCTTGGACGAGTTACTGAAGTACTTTGGCTCTATTTCTCTTCTGACAAATATATTCCACATACAGCAATATATGATAGGATTAACTAAATAATGGCTTCAATATTAAATTTCTGGGAGAAAATCCTCTGTTAAGAATGTACAGGCATATAGCAAAGTGGTTTAGGAAATGAATATGACAGAGATATATTTCAAGCAAGGTCTCAAGTTTTATTTGAAGCACCTGAACATTATTTTAAAACAAGATAATATAATCAAATGGTGTTTGCAAAATGCTCTGAACGCTATAGTCTTCATTATCAATAATCTATTTTTTGGACTTCTAGTTCCACACATATGAAAACCTTCATATACATACTTTTTGATAGGTATATTGCCCAAAATCTAGAAAAAAGTCATTCCTGAAAAAGCCAGGAGAGATTATTTGGTTTGTGGGGGGTGTGTGGGGGGGTTATTTTTTCTAACAGGAGCATTTGACTACAATTCTTAAACTGAAAAGAAGAAATGGTGCTTGGTTTTGTAGCCAGTGGAAGAGTGACTGCTTATCTGCCAGGCACAAAGGGGTCCTGTGATCTGACAGGCACATTCCTATCACACCTGGGACATCCCTCCACCTCAGAGAAGGTGAGCCCCATCCTCAGGGGCTTCAGCCTTTCTTTTTCTACACAAGTGTTTTTAGTTGACTTTGGGTTGGACAAATGTGTTCTGCACTTTGATTTACTGCAGTTGACTTTGTTGAACTGAAATTTCTAATTGTCTATTTTCATATGAAGCAGACAGCTCCTGCGCCATGTGTGGATAAAAATGTTAATTAACAAACAATGTTGTCTATAACAGGCATTTATCTTCTTAAGTGGTCTTCTGAAAATTTTCCGCTTTCTTCACACTGTCCAAGTGGCAAAGGCTACTATCACTCTGAAATTAATGTCTTTCTAGCAAAGGTAATGTCACGCTTAAATAAGGTTTCTAAATCCCTTGGAAAGTTTTGGAGATTTTGAAAACCTAGACAATCTTTTAAAGAAATGGATCAAGACACTGTGCTGATTACTCAGGATTCACAAAATGTCACAATCAAAGTAATACTCTAAGAAAATTTGGCATATAACCTTTAAATCACTTGGCAGAATATTTCTCTGATAATTTTGGGTTTACATGTAATGCTTGAGATAATTACAGTGTACTGCTTTGGGTTCAGTGTTTTTTTGGGGGTTTGGTTGGGTGTTTTTTTTTTCCTGACAGCTATTTCTGTCTTCCTCAGCCTAGATCTTTTAGTGGGTGTAGGTATATGTTGTTACAGAAACTAAGGAATGCTATTTATGTCTTGCTAGCTGCAGAATCCCTCATATGGATGATATCTTGGGTGGAATATGAATAAATTACAATGTCTTTTGAGAGCTTGATGAATTTACTGAAAGCTGAAAAATGTACAGGTTTAAAAATATAACTTTTACTTCTACCCATTTATATCTTCAGTATATATTCCACAATATAACTGAGATAGACACAGTAACAAAACTTATGGACTTTGTTTATTGCAATTCATTTTTCATCAGTCAAATGCTATTTTCATAGTTTCATAAAAATTCAGTCAATGAATATTCATTTTTTTCACTCCATTTTTAACATAATGTAACCTTATAGAGGTATATTATTAAATGTAAACATTTTTTTTTCAAAACTCAAATATCTGCTGAAATTTTTTTAAAAAAACTGATTTTAACATACTACAAAATGATTTTTCATTCTCAAAAATGGCTGAAGTACTTCTTCTCCAACACTGGTGAGGTAATGTCCTTTCCAACAGAGCAGAAGCTTAGTATATTTTAAAAGAAAAGGTAAAAGTTACATAAGATTAGAAGCCACTGAAAAATTATTATTGGAATGAGAACATGTATGCAATCTTAACTACAGATATTGTTGCTGATCTTGTATAGGAAATCACATGGAACTGATGAATCAGAGAAAAAAAACAAAAAACACCCAAAATTGCTCCTTATCAATGAAAATATATTGCAAAATATGCATCTGCATTTCTCTTCAGTTTTGTTCATATTTTGCAGCAGAAAAGTCCTTGGGATAGAGAAAGCAACAGCACTGAATATTTTTCAGTGAGTATGAACATACGGAACATGTGAAACTCTAAAGATGTACCTGAATCCTACCTGGCATGCGCATGCACAGTGTATTTAAAAGTAAAAAAGAAGGAATTTTCTAGATACACTGTCACTTTTAGTATCAGGAAACAGTATTAAATTCTTTGGGCCACCTCCATAGTCCTCTTTCTATTCCAAGACTGAGCTGGTCACCGCTAAAGAGTTGAGCTTGGCAGGCACAAGACACATATGATATGCTTTGAATTATTTTGTAGCAGTGGCATCTGGGTCTTGTGTTGCCTTTCTGGCTGATTCTGCTTTCAGCTGTTATGACAGATACAAACGGTTATGGGTTGCTGAGAGTTTATATCATTTGAAGAACACATTTTCAGATCTCGCTCTATATATTTTGCTATAACATGTTCAAATAAGGGGTTTTCTGTAGATGTTCTAGAATAACCACATCAGACAGCTGGTTTCCATTTACTCCCTTACTTATATCACTGTTTTCTGCAAGAGTATTCATGCTGGTTGCTCTCACTTGTTTTTCTAGTTACATTTTTCATTTCCTCTAAATTTCTTCTGGAATTAAGAAGTCTGGTCACTAATACAATTTGGCTTATATTTACTTGTTGGAATTTTTTTGTTTTGTATTTTGGTTTGGGTTTATTTTTCCTCTGTGTGTATGACTATATTTTAGAAAATTACTTGAAAATAAATATAAATGAAAATTACTTCTGGTTTAAAATGTCCTTCTTAAAATGTTTAAATCTTTCTTCTACTGAATCAAAATAATTTTGATAGCAACTGACAATGAATTCCACTAATACATAAAGGATGTGGTTTCCCCCCACGTATCTGACACAGTCATTTCCCACTACTAGTAGTGTTAGCTAGATCCTGCTATTAGTAGTGCATGCGCACAGAATATCAGGGCCATGTGATACAACAAATGACCATTGGCAAAGCCTCTATATGTATTTTATTCGGGTCATACCTACTGCTACAAAAATTTATACTTCCAAAGTGTGATTTTTGTTACGACTCTGTCCAGGTGCTGAAAATCACAGTCTGGGAGTCCAGGGCATACCTAAAAGGCTGAGTTAAAATTGACAACTGGGACCAAAGTTATTTAAGTCAAAACAGGCTGCTAGTTCATCAACGGTTAATTACAGAAGAGACCTAGGTGCTAAGGGCTATATCCTTTTTAAGGAAAAAGGATGTCTATAATGAAAGCTTGCCATTACTGACACAGTTCAGTGTGCTGAAAATTATGACTGCTATGAAATCCCTTATCAAGAACTGCAGTAAAGCTGTCATTTTCCCATAGACTCGTTGATGTCTCTGGAGTTGCCATGGTTCTGACTTTGCACCAGCCTGCCTTCTCCTTTGTGGTGGTTTGGCCCCAACTGGCAGACAAAATCCCTCTCATTCACTCGCTCACTGGCTGTCATCAGAAGGTTTTGGGGAGAAAATAAAAAGAGCAGGACCAAGAAAGCTCAGGGATCAAGATAAAAAAATAGGATATCGATTACCTGATTTTTGGAAATTAATCGAATTAATTGATAATTAATATATATGTTTAATTACTTATTTGGGTATGGGGGAAAAAAAAGATACAAACATTAAAACATAGGGAAAACACCTTTCATCCCCCTTTCCCAGGCTCATCTTCACTCCTTCGCTCCAGACTCCTTAGCTCTTGCGATTGTGGCAGGTTATGCTCAGTCCCTTCAATAAGGCAATGAACGGGACAGGACAGGAGGGTGTTATGGTCAGTAAATACCACTTTGTCTCTTCCACTTCTCACACTTTTCCTCTGCTCTGGCAAGGGCTTTCCATGAGTGGCAGTTCCTTCAGGAATGTCCATCTGCTCTGGCGCTAGTCCTCCACAGGCTGCAAGGAATACCTGCTCCACCACAGAGAACCTCCTCCTCCTCCTCCTTTGACCTTTGTGTTCCATCTGCTGTTTTTCACTCTCTTTTGTTCCCTTCTCTCCCTGTGGTACTTTCTGCCCTTAAATATGTTTTCACAGAGGTGACACCAGCTTGAATGATGGACTCAGCGGTGTCCTGTGGTGGGTCCATTTTGAACCCAGCTGGAACCATCTGTGTCCAGCAAAGAACAGCCTTTTCTCACAGACACCACCTCTGCAGATCCCTGTTAACACCACCTTGACACCTGTACCCAGTACACTCCCCAACCCCCTTTTTTTCCCTCTACGCTCACACCATGAAGAAGAGGACAGGCACAGTGATCTTGCTACCATTGATTTTCATCTGCATATCAATATCATTTTTATAAAAATTCTGTTTATTCTTCAATGGAAATTATTGTGTATCTTTTTTTCCTCTCTGAAAGGAGAATCCAAGTTTTTTAATTCAAATACCTCCACATGGCTGATGATACTGAAGGTTCAGTTCTAGTTGAAGTGGTGGAGTATAATAACAGCTTTAAAAACCAGATCCCTCATTGAACTGTTTAAACCAGAAATCCATAACCTACTTTTGAAAACCTTGGGACTCTGACAGTATTAAAGGCAACAGCCTAACAGTATTTCTCTAATGTAACTGTGTGACTATAGAAGTATTTGTGAACATTGTCTTAGATAAATACCTCATTAATATTAGTTCCGCCCTTGTTTAGCTAAATAGCAAAAGTTCTAGATAAATTAAATTTGTTCTTAGTAATATAGGATTTATTAATATTATTACTTTCTATAAAAATTTTAACATTTCATTGAAATGTTAGGTAATTATATATATAAGATACTGTTTTCTATACATATGTGTGTGTGTGTGTGTGTACACATATATATAAAAATTATATCTATATAAAATATTCCTTCCAGGCAGCTTATTACATTGTTGCTCCTTTCATTGAATATAATTTTTGCAAGTAAATATGTAGAAATTAACCATATGTAATGAGGGAATGATCATACTCTATAATGTGCTGCTTTTACTGACCTAGTTAGATACGAAAATCCCAGTTCTCTGCTAGCTGTGACAGGGCTTATGGGAAATAACTCAGGAAACCTATTTCTTACATTTTTAAATGTTGTACCCATTACCTCTAAATAAAGGACAATATATGTCAGAGTATGTAACATGAGGTAATGCAGTGAATTATACTGCTCTGCCATCTACAGCCACATGTATGCATTTCTGTCAGAAAAGTTATTTCCTTAAGTAAAATTAATTACACAAAAAGCAATCTAATCTAAACACGCAGTCTTCCCCTATGCGTGTTCCCTGTTTTCCGTGCAAACATAACACTGCTCAAATCAAACTGAGCTCTCAATGGTTTATAAAAGAAAATGCATCGATTAGTTTGATTAGCTTTTCAATCACAAAGACCTGAAAGAAAAAAAGGTAAATATACTACAGACTTGTACATAGCTTCTATGCAGCTAATAATGTTTTGAGACTTTCATGTTGCTGTCTTAAAATTAGTTAGCTTTCCAATCCTCATTTACACTGTATATAAGGTTGATAGAAATAATATCTTTAAAACTACAAACATGCATATCCTATGTGCCATGCACACTTTAAATGTAACTATGCTGTCTAACTAAATATTTGGAGTAGCTGATATACCAGTGTTTTTTATGTTTACCATCCTTTCCCTGTTGGATATAACATTGAATCATTGAATGTTATGTAAATGATTTGCTACAGCAGTTCTGTAGCTGACTACTTTTAAGATATTACCTCTTAAAATATAATTGCCTGAAGGAAAATGCAGTCCAGAATAACATAAACTAAAAGCAGAGTTCCTTATAATGTCACAAAGATGGTCAGTCTTTACCTAGCAACAAGACAGAGCTCTAACCATCCTCGCATTACTGCCTGTTGTGATTCTCATGAGCTGCTGTTAATGCTGTAATTTCTCTTCTTCAAATGCCCTGAAAAACACTCTCAGCTTTCAAAGTACAGTTCCTTAAAAATACATTGGTTTCCTTTTAAAGAAAATGTGTCTCTGAATATGAAATGTTTAAAATGTTTTGCAAGTAGTGGGATTTACAAAAGAACAATTTTTTAGCTGGAAAAGACTGTTTACAGAACTGTGAGGATGCAACCCTCAACCAAAGTGGGGCTTGGTGTTTCTGATATTTTTGTTTTGTTTTGTTTTTGGGTTTTTTTGGTTTTGTTAAAATTGCCAAGGTGTATTTTCATAGCATGCTGTAAAAACATAAAATTCTTTCTTTCCTTCCCTCCACCTCCACTGACTTTCTCCTTCTCCCTACCACTTTCCCTTGCTTGTATTATACTTCAGAGTACAGGGAAGTAGATAATAATCAAGTTGATAAAGGAGTGCTTTTTTAACTCAATGGCATGGAGCATGACAGCATTTTTAATACTCCCTGCTTACAATATAGAATTAGAATTGCTGTGTAAGGGAATCCTGAATGCAGACATCAAAGAGGGAAGGCGGATAGCTTTAGGGAAATGTTAGTGTATCAGTGCTATATTTAAAAGAAGATCAGGTATCAGACCCACTTCTAAGGTCTGTTCTGGAATCCAGACCAGACTAGTCCCAGCAGGTCTGGAAAATGGCTGGAAGATGTCACTTGAGCTGGGACCTACAGCCAGACAGGAGTTAAACATCAACGCTGTTAGGGCTGTGTTGGAACAGAGCAGAGGGGAGCAGTGTTCAAGCATTTCTTAAGGTTATTTTGTACTAGGTGTGGAAACTGTGTGGAGAGTTACTTTCACATCACTGTGAATTCGTCGTGTTGAAAAAAATTTTTCTGGGAACCTCTACATGCTTAAACACATTCATCGGGTTTGACTGAAACAGAAAAGGCTTTACATCAAATATGATTCAAGAGTGGGGAAAGAGTGATGTAGTCGTGCTCCTATGAGATGCAGTTATTTCCTCATCCACAGATACTTGAAAGCTTGTTGCTGGCACTGCGTATTTGGGATGTTGTTCAAAAGACACAGAAACATATAGCCTTCCAGGAAGGAAAAAGACATGCTATTGGAATAGAAGGGAAGACAAAGATAGCAAAGAAAAGAAAATAATTTGGTTCATTGGTGCATCTCTAAGGAAAGGGAACTGGAGAAATACACAGGCGAGGAGAAAAGAAGTGCCAACAGGTGTAATGAAGATGACACAAATGCTCTTGAATCATTGTATTTAAATCGGGGGCGGGGGGATGGGGGGAGCATAAATGCTCCTCAGTGGAGGAAGCTGAATGATCAGGCTTAGAGGGTAGAGGTTAGTGGGCCATACTCCGTCTGGAGTTGAGTAGCAAGTGGAATGGAGTACCACTGTGCTTTGTCCTGGGGCCTGTTCCTTTTCAAACATTTTTAACAAGGACATGGAGGCAATGAGTCCTTGTTCATCAGTTTTGCAGACACCAAATCGGAAGGACCAATCAATATACTTAAAAGGTAGGGCTGACATTAAGGGAGACCTAGACAGGCCACGGGAATGGGTCAAAGAGAATCTGATATAATTGATTAAGGACAAATGCAGATACTGTCTGACAGTGCTGCAGGCTGGGCACTGAGGGGCTGGGAAGCCAATCTGCAGAAAAGGCCCTGGAGGAGCAGAGCCTGGGAAACTAAGATGACCAACAGCAATAACAGTAGCGCAGCCAGCAGATCAAGTGAAGTGATTGTACCGCACTACTCAGCACTCCTGAGACCACATTTGAATACTTGCATACGGTTTTAGGTCCACCCATACGAGTAAGACATTGATAAACCAGAGTGAGGTCTTTGGAGACCACAAAGGTTAACAGGGCTGGAACACTTGCAGGTCGTTTACATGTTGATAACTAGACAACAATAGTCAGGAAATAGAGACATTTTGCTCAAGAACAGAAATATTACATGACCAGGTATTCAGCAGTCATAGGCGTGGTAGGAGCTTGGCTTTCCATTCAGAAACACCAATAAAGCTGTTTCCTGCCACCCAGATATATGATAATGAAAAACCTGAATATGAAGTCATCCAGCTATACCACCCTGCTTTACAAACTCAATCTCACAGCTTCCTCTTTGAAGTTGAATAAAAGTTTAGCTTTCAAGAGCATTTTTGAACACAAAATCTTGGTATTAGACTTTGGAATCATTGAAATGAACTGCCTTTTACTCCAAAATTCAAAAATTTTGAGATTCAGAATGTATAAACTGGTCTAGTATCTTTATAAAAAGAATCTCCTGCAGAAGACATTAAAATCTTCAGCGAATGATAGAACATAGATTGTGTCTGTAGCAAGATAAGGTTAGGAACAGGTGGGACAATGGGTAGAAATTTTATTCCAGTGGAATTAAATTATATATAACGGTATTATTTTTTTCTCATCATGTCTCCTTCTTTCTTTGGCTTAAATCATACTTTCTGGCTGCCTGTGGGTAAATTTGAAAACTTTTAAGCTCTGATTTTTTTTTCCTCTCATATTGGGAAAAAAAGAAATCTCATAGACTAACCTATCCTATAACAAAACTGTGTCTTCAATGTCTTTCATAACTTCCTCTTGGGCAAAGTTCAGAATCAATATTCTACCCTTGCTTTTCTTAGACTATTAGATGATCTTGAGCACACAATCTAACATTTTATTGTTAATTTTGTCTTTCTCTTAACCTCCAGTTTCTGTTCTATCCTAGTTCTGCTGCCATTTCAAATGCCTCTTCAAATTTTACCCGAGGTCACCCAAAAATTTCTGCAGTAGATCACCAAGATTCCTTTCTGGAATCCTGGATTCCTTTTCATCTTCATTTTCAAAACTATAAATTCATCCAATTCCTGTCCTTCTCTGGTCCTGACTCCCTGTGTCTGAGCTAAAATTTCTATGCAAGATCAAGTTAAAATTCCTAAACTTCATTCTAAGACAACTCTTTCTCTCATTTCACCAGTACTGTGAACACCACCACCATCTTGTCCATTCAAGCTTAGTGATTAGATGTTACACATTATTTCTTAAATCTTTTGAGACTGCTATTGTTCTGAATATCATTAATAAAATGCGTCTTTTCATTGCCATCTCACTTGTCTTTTCAGGACTTTATCTTACTTTTTAATTTCTACTGTCTCTGCTATGGCTTGAAAAAAATTAATTGTATCTATAGAGCAATAGACCAATTTCCAGCCAGTCAGTCAATGCCCAGTCTTTGTTTCTTGCCTTTCAGATGTTTAAACAAGTATATTGGTGTCTTCTCTGTGTCTCCCTACAAGTGAGATTTTCCTTTTAAATACTCAGAGACCACTTCACTGAACTCCCTTATATTATCTCTCAGTTCTCTCTCTTGCTATGGTATCTACATGGACTGTTCAATGCTTAAAATCACAGAGTATAAGGTAAGACCCTTCTCTGACAACTTAATTTACTATACTTCACCTTCATTTTATTTGTTTGCTATACCCAGTTGTTGCCTTTCCCTTCACACTCGGATTGTAAGTTATCTCTTCCATTCCTGAGGTTTTGGCAAATATCTGCACTATGCCTAATACAGTCAACATTTTTGTTGGGTAAATAATAAGTAACAGTACTATTGCTATTACTGTTAATGACACTATTATTGTCTATGATAAAGCTTTACAGAACTGGAGACAAATAATTTTCAGAACATATTACTATATTATGGTTTTCTTTCGGAAGAGATTAGAGTGTGTTCTTTTCTTACCCTGTCATACAGCAGAAAATAATTAGCTACTTTTCTCATAAGCTCCTATCTACAAACAGCAGAAGGTGGAGAAAAATAAAACAGAGATGTAGATGGGGAACAGGACAAGGGAAGAGTGGGGAGGAAAAAGGAGAAAAAGGATCAGGGATAATCTATTTAAGCAAGTTTTTCTGAAGTATTCCAGTTATTGACAACCACACATGACATTTGATCTTTTACCTTTGCTTACGTTATTAATTCTGAGAAGGCGTACTGGAACTCAAAAGTGGAAAACCAGAAGTATGATCCTGAGTATTGTTTTTCCTGAAGTTCAGTTTCATGCTAGCAAACGTTGCATTTTTTCAATGTATGTTCTGTTTCTTCAACTCAACTAAAAAAAAAAATCATAGTCTTCATGAGAATGAATAAATAACTCATTATCTTGAACTAAAAAGACAAATTTCTGCCCTCTGAATGCAGCACAAATCACAATACTTCAATACTTCTTCAAATCAGTCAGAATATGGATTCATAGATCATCCGCAGCAGGCTTTCCAATCATAACTACTGAAAATAATTTCTTGCATGACTTTGGGGATGAACCTTATTTTCTTACCATCTTCCATCATTCCAGCATGAATGCCATATGTCAGTAACGCAATTCTGAAAACATTTGCTGATTGGCTTAGCCTGAAGTGTATTTTAATAAAGGTATACTCATAAATGGTAACGTTCTTCCTTGTCTTCACTGTAGTTTAATTTGTAAATTCTCTAATGTTAATACTTTTTTCCTGTGATGAAATATTTTTATATAGATTAAATCTTTGTTGTTTAACTGTGATATGTAAGCAACCTCAAGGGAATGAAATTGAAAAAGAAGTGTGCAGTTACAAAGACAGCTCTGAAACTAAAATGCCCTTTTGTCAGGGGACAGATTAGTAAATCAGTGTATCTACTGGATGTCCTTCAGGGACAGAAAGAGACATGTATACTCTCCTAGGGACTACATGAATTCACTCTAAATAGTCTACCACTATGTATTTAAATAGAGCGAAAATGAGGGGACAAAAAATAACTTTAAACACAGAAATACTCACTGCAACCACAGGTATCTTATAAAATTTGCCTTAATAGATGATATTACAAATATATGCCAATAAAAACCTGTTGCTAAGGTGGAAAACACACTTGAAAAGTGAGATTAAATACAAGAGAATATAAACCCGCCCTTTCTATCTGCTCACCCTAAAATGCTGATCTATTGGTTTTGGTCCACAAACACCAGTTTCCCTGTCTGTTGAAACACGAGGCTGAGCTCCAGTGAGGAATTGAATGACTCTTCTTCTCCTCAGCCTGCCACTAGCAGTTACAGAATGAGAATATTAAACTGGGGAGAAAATTGAACACCACCTTATTTCCAAAGGACGCCCAACAGCTGCACAGAGAGAGCCTCAGGTGTTCTTGAGTGAAGCAGGCAAAGTGAGGACATGGCCAGGATTACATAAAAAGCCTCAGAGGAGCAATAATTCCAGTGAAGCAGAAGGGTAGGGACTTCTCTGGGGAAGTCTGGTATATTATTGAGGCCTTTCCATAAGGCCTTCCAAGTGACAAATGCGGATTGATATGCGTTGCTTGTCCAATTTTGCAGTGGAAGTTTCAAAACAGTACAGTGAGGGAATGAGGACAAGCAGGACTTTATCCCTGGTGTTGACACACTCCTGGCCAGGTGGCAGAAAGCTTACAGTAAAGTGTGAATCAGGGCTGATGGCTTTTACTGTGCACCTACAGTACATTAAGCTTTCTTGCAGAGGTGTCAGGTCATGCTGTCATTAGTGAGAAAACAGACCTCTTACCTAAGAGCGTGAAACAACTATTCCAGTGTCTGTCCTTCTTGAATCCAGGGCTTATTTTTATTTTTAAAGTCAGGATGTTTTCATGTGCCTGCATGCAGTTACACCATATTTTCAGGAGCAATTACTTGTTTGCGTTTCAGGGGAATTTCAGATTCAAAAAAATAACACAGCCTTCAACATACGTACAGGACTTGCTGTCACAGGGGTGGTTTAGGCTTTTGTGAAAATGGGGAAATTAAGTCCACTTACTTACCTTTTGCAAAGAATATTTAAGGTGGCTTAAATCATCTGGCTTTTTCAAGTAGCTGTCAACAGCAAAGGCATTAAGACTTCATTTGCAAGCTTTAATCTTTAATGTAAAATGGCAGCAATTGACATTTAAAACTGTCTGGTACAATAAGCTGTATGATACAGGCAGAAACCATGAAGATCTTACACTGAATGAATACTTTTTTTTTTTTTTTCAGATGTCCAAAACTATAAAGAGTCTGGTATAAGAGATGTATGCTTTCTCTTGGCTTGAATTTCAAGAGAGGAGTTGCTCAGGGGTTATGTATTTTCTATTTTTTGATTGTATTTTCTGAGATAAAAGGGAGTTGAATGCAGGGTAAAATTAATTCTCCCTCTCCACATTATTTCTGGGTGCTCTCTGTCCTGGTTGATTATTCAATACAGGATTTTCTTACAGCATAGAAAGCTTGTAGCAAAAAGTTTCTAAATTGCTCACAGATTAATGATTTCATTTTCTTTTCTATCCTTAAATTCGAATCAGTACTGTTTCCAGTGTAAGCTGTCAGCTGAGCCAAAGAAAATCTAGGAAAATAAGATTTTTAAAAAAAAATTTTTTTAAGCTTAAGCCCATAATGATCATATTTTTGGTTAATACTTAATGAGTGCAGATAACAAAATATTCACCAACAATCGCACTTTTCTTTGAATAAGGTAGAGATAGTAAAGCTGTCCTAGTGCAACTTTTTTCTCCTCATAATAAAGACAAAAATGCAGCTGTAAATACTATTTTTCCTTTTCTATTTGACTTATGAATTCTCTTCCTTAAGTCACTGCTTCATCTGGATGCTTCATCAGTTTGTGTGTACATATGTGTATGGCTATGTGGACTACATTTATTTACCTGTACGGAACATATAAATGATAACAGCAGCTGCTCCAAGAGAGCATTCCACTGCATCAATTAATGTTCCATGCTAAATAAGAAATTTACATCCTCCACATCAGTCTTGTTACCAAATAATTAATTTGATTCAAATGCTAAATTAAGTATGGCAAGGAGGTTTTTGGATTAAAGTTAAGGAGGAAATAGACTGCAGTCTTGGAAAGCCCAGAGCATGTTTTGCACTGCACCTTGAAACAAACAGCTCTGACTAAAGAGTGAGTTAGTCTATCCCTTTGATGGCTGCATTACCAAGTCAAAGTCCTGAGGGCCTCATGAGGGTTCAATGACAGAGAATATTGTAGTAGTTAGATGTAGGACACATAGAATTTAGGCTTTTTGATCAAGTTGTAATAAACAGCTTTAATTAACTGGGCTTCCCAGAGGGGATTAAAGAGAAGTGAAGAACTCTTGTTTTATTATTTAAGATTCAAACTATTGCCTCCATTAGGCATATTCAGAGTTAGCATCCTTTATGGCTTCATTTCAGCGGAGACTGCACACGTAGTATACCTGACACATTTTCTTTCTTTGGCTTGGTGAAAATAAAAACATTCAGGTCCCATGTATGTTTCAAAACAGTTAAGTAGTCATGCTCTTATTTCCCTTTAGACACACTTCTGTTGATTCACAACCAAAGGGAAGAGAAAAAGAAAGAGAAAATGAATTTATACTGGTGATGTACGGTATTAATCTATTTTAATTTGAATATCTGTTCTATTGGGTAACCAACCATAAATGGCCATGGTTTTGTGTATGAGAGATCACTGTTGGAGGTGTTCTAATAGTTATTTAAAATCCTAGAGCCATTGTATTCCTCCACATAATTCTTTGCCAGGAATGGTTTGGTTTGCATCATACACTCCAGTTCAACATCCTGTGTTACTAAGTTACATTGCACTGGATGAAGACACAACAGGAGTCTGATTAGAAATCACCCCATGAGTTATTAGAGCAAACAATATCCATCACTCTCCCAATGAACCTGTAAAAAGAATTGCAGTGTTGTCTCCTTAGTTAATCAGGATTTTGAAACTGCATTACTTAGATCACTCCTAGGGGCTTAGCTCCTTGACTTATGACCTCACTTCACAAGTACACAGGTATTTAATTTTACATGCATAGTGAAAATTAAATAACTCAAACTATGGTCCTGATAACAACAATAGCTTTTAGGAGCTAACTGCTAACCCGTGTACAGAAAAGGAAAAAAAAAAACAAACCCAAAACAAAACCCCTTTGAGTTGTTTTGATAAAGAAATAATTGATAGTGGAGCTGTTCAAAAAGTGTTTTCTTCTCATTGTATGCTGAAATCTAAAATTTACTAGTAAGTGTAATCAAATACAGCCTGGCACAAGGGACTCCAGTTTGTCAATGGTCAATCGGCCAGTATTGCCAGACACCCTTAAAGCCTCCTTCAACTTATTTTGTATCATATGAAATATGTTGCAGCAGCCACTAGCTCCCTACTTAAAGTAAGACTTTTGAAGCTTTAACAGAGGGTTAAAGTCCTCAGAGGTAAAAGAAATAGATAAAACAAAAGGAGCAGACTTACAAACCTATACCAGGTCACCTTTCTTTAAAGACACAAATTCAGTGTGAAACATCAAAATAACGGAGCTCTATTAATCCTACAGGAAAGTTTCAAAATGCTAATGAGGAATACTTTCCCAGCAGACTTAGATGGTTCAAACACAACAATCAAAAGTTGAGGTAGGGAAGGGAGGGAAAAATTTTTAAGCTAAGGAGAAAAACAATTGAAAACTTTATTTTACAGTGCATCAGAGAATTTGGAAAAAAACCACCTAATATTCATCCCTTGATATGCCATAGCACAGTTTGCTTTATGAACCAGTTTCCTGCAGTAAAAGTTTTGATTTTTCAACCTGTATATATTTGTTTCCCTTCTAATTATGAAACAACTTCATGGGACTAAGCTTAATTAACATATAAATGAAAAAAATATCCAGGACACAGGAAAATATGCATATTAAAAAAACACAGTTAAGCTAACATTTTCTTTCTTAATATTGTACTTTTGCTTTTGAACTGTGATTAACAGAGATCGGTATGGTACTCATTTAAACCCTGGTCCTGCTCTCACTGAAGTCAATGGCAAATCTATTCCTGGCTTCAGGAGCACAAAGCAAGATGGTAAGCATCCACTGTCTCACTAAGGAATGGGACACTTTGGCATTTCATTCTGAATAAAGTTGTTGGTTTGGGGGTTTTTTTTGATACTGGAATTATAGCACCAGACAACCCACTTGTGATTGGTATCTCTACATCATAGACTGTAAGAGACAAACACCTTCCCCAGAGCAAATACAGCTGAGAAATCAAAGTGGGACTGGGAAACAGAGATAAAGTGAGTTGCTCAAAGTCTTGGAGCAAGGCAAAGGCAGAGCTGAGAAAGGTCCTCCTGAGCAAGGATACCAGCTAGACAATGCAGCCTCCTTGTACCAGCAGTCACAAAAACTACACTTGCCAATGTTTTGGAAAATGGTGGGTATCAAAAACATAGAGTGAGATGAATAGTGATCCTGAAAAAGAAAGCTGGCATGATGAAATACCAGTGATCAGATAAACAGAGTTTTGAGTACACAGACAAATAATTTTGTAGTGGTGGTGTTACACAAGCTTGCAAAAGACAAGCAATGAAAAGCCTATTGTGCCTGAACAATTTAATGTTAAGCGGAGTATTCAGAAGTGTTTTTCAGTCAAACCCCCCTGAACTTACTGGGCATGAACAAGATCCCTTTATAGAATTTCTCTGTTTTTTAAATTATTATTATTTTTAAGGCTAAGAATGATATAATACTTCTTGACAGAGTCCTAGAAAATAATGATCATAGGAAGGAACAAATATATAATAAATTAAGAACTACAGTATTGTTAAAAGATATGCTCCTGTTCAAATTTCAATACAGTAGAATATTTCCAATTTCAATACAAAGAAGTAATATATTAAATGGGTTGTATTATACAGTAGAAAAGGTATACAGAAGAAAAGCTGTATAATACTTCAAAGCAAATAGAGCAATTACTGTCTTAACAGTAGTCATTATGTCACAATAGTAATAAATATCTTTAAAATTAATGCTAAAAGAAAAAAGAGTGGGCATATTGATCAAGAGGGAAGAGTACATTACTGGAATAGTAGGAAAGGGGAAAGGCATCTAATTGCTTTACAGGTGAGAACAAGATGGAAAATCAAAAACTGAAAAGATAATGTAATGAATAAAAAAAAACCCACTAAAAAGAACCCCACCACAAATTTTTCTCCAGAATTACTTCTTCCCTTTGAGACTGTCTGCATCAGAAAGGAAGGATCATTTTGTGCTTTAAAGATGGGAATTAACTACCAAG
This sequence comes from Ibycter americanus, assembly GCA_035590275.1. NCBI lineage: Eukaryota > Metazoa > Chordata > Aves > Falconiformes > Falconidae > Ibycter > Ibycter americanus. The sequence continues at coordinate 87,690,807 of JAVJGI010000014.1, forward strand.
AATAAATGCTCATTTTGCCAAGTATCTTCTCTGTGATCTTGAGAAAGCTATTTAGCTTCTTTTTGGTTTAGCTGCCTGGGCTATTAAAAGGATGCCGTATTTTCCCATCTCAGTGAGATGTGACACATAATGTAATATAAAGTGGTGGAATATATTATTATTAGAAGAAAAAAGTTGTTTCTATATGAGTAGTTTAAGGATACAGCACTCTCATGATGCATTGTTTCTATCTATTCCTGTGCTTTTGTCTACTATTATGTCTCAGAAGTACTTACATTCTTAGGAAGATTAATTGACTTGAAGACAAGTCAATTTTTTACCTTTGTAGAAGTTTGATATGAGAACAAAACTAGAAGTCCTCATGAATATGAGGAAATGACTCTATATCATGGAAGAATATTGCTTCAAAAATATCATACTTCCAAGGATAATTTTTAAAGTACAGTCTATATGTATATCCATCAATAGAATCATATACTAGATTTCTCCTGAAGAGTTAGTATGCAGTCAACCAGAAAAAGACAAAATTAAATATCATAAACCATTTTACACTCTGTTTAGCAGGAATAGTTTTGATGTGTCAATGATAGGTTAAAGGATAAACAAAACAAGGTTTGTAGTTGAAAGTAATATCTTTTCTGTGGCAAATTGATCCTTCTGGAGAGATAAACAACAAGCAATCTTTTTGGTGTCGAAGAGAACTTGTATAACTGGGGTTTTCTCCAATCACTTCAGATGGTCTCATAAAAATAATTATTTCTTCCCACAAAACTTTTCTTGCTTATAAACCATGGTCAAACATAATTCCTGAAAAGCTGTTTTTAGGAATAGATTGACTGGGTAACATAGAAACTCCTGAACAGTTGAGCTTGCAGATCAACCTATTCAGAAACAAGCAGAAAAGGTAAAACAGTAAACTCACAAAGTTATTATTCAGGAACTTGCATTATTGAAGGCTGAAATAACTCAGGCATCACAACATGAGCACCAGAAACTTCAGTTCTGTGTTTATGTTATTTTGATTTTACTGAATAGCCTCTAAGCTCTCTAAGTATTTGATAAGAACCAATGTCCCTTCACTTGTATAAGATCTGATGAAGCAGCTAACTCTTTCCTGGTTGCAAATCTGGTTGTCACAATGTCTGGTTTTAAAGTTAGTATTTTTGATTTTTTGATAAAAGCTTTGCTGCAGGCATATTTTTGAAAACACAGGCAAAAGACTACAGGGTTTGGCAGAACAGAGGAAGTGGAAAATCTTCATTCTAAAGGGCTAAGTTAGAACAGTGGGTTTTTTTTCTTTAGCACTGGGGATTGGCTGCTGCCAGTGGTCCTGCCCATCTCTACTCAATGTGTGGAGAACACCACTTCAGAAAAATGTGAAAGAAATGTAACTTGTTGCATTTGCATTTTATTATGTTCCTCTTGGGGGAAAAAAACCCCCCACCAAAACCCAACAACAAAACCAAAACCAACAAACCCCTACTCCCCCAACCCCCTACCCCCACCCCACCCCACCCCCACCCCCCAATTAGTGGTTCCTGGTTTCATTTTGAAAAAGGCTCAAGGTTTGCCTGACCCTGCAATCCCATAATGTATTTGTGATGAATTCTGTCACTTTTATTTTTCCAAGAGAACTTTCTGTCAGCCAATCTAGCTGACAAAGTGCTGGCTTACAATCTTGCTGACTGCTGGGAGAAACGGAACAGAGGAAGGGCTCCTGCAGGCTGCTAGCCCTGTGAAAGACATTCCCCAGGGACATGGCACTGCCCTGACTACAGAGATGCTCCCCAGTCACTAACTGCCATGCCCCTTTCCCTGTTCCACTCATCCCAGGGGTCTGGCTGTCTGAGCCCAAGGCTTGGTTCCCATGTAGCACATCTGTGCAGCCAGGGCTTAAACTTCTGAGAAAGCTGATAAGTTTTGAAATAGAGCTGCAAGAAAGTCTGCAGCGTGGAGCAAGAAAAGGTCACAAAAATACAGTGAGAATAGCAGACAGAGGTCAGATTATTGAAAAAGGGGCAGTTCTCAGGCCAAGCATTCAAAAGGAAAAATACTAACAGAAAAAAATTGTAACACTAAAGAAATAAAACAAGGATCTGGAAGACTGCAACTCTGCAACACTGAGGATGCATTGATGCTGACCCACTCCTACCTGAGTGAAAACTGCCTGCAGAGCAAACACACTTTGTGTGCTATAATGGGTTTAGGGAACCATATTAGTGTTTAGCTTAGTAGCTCATTCTTCCTTAACATCTATCACATTTATCAGCCAATAAACAATTATTTCATACCTTAAAGCTGGGTGTCTCCTGTTTTCAAAATGCCTGCATGCAGCAAATGTTTCCTGAATGAACTGCCGCAAACAGAAAGGGTTCTGTCTTTTTCTCATCTCTTCTACAGACCTGGGGCAGACCTTACAAATTATCATTTGTCTGTTGTCTCCTGCTGCCGCTCTGGTAGCAAATTGTTCCTGTTACAGAACAGATGCAGTGCTGCACTGGGGATGGAAGTCATATCCGTGCTAGAACAAGAGGCCAACAAGAATGGTTACATTTCCCTTTCTCCTTCACCCTCCTCCCTGCACACCTATGAATAGGGCAGCTTTCAGCACAAAACTTGAAAGAGATTTGCATTCATGCTTCTAGTTATGTAGCCCAATGTCTTAATTGCTCTGCCTTCAGGATCCTTGGTTCTCAAATACCTTGGTGTAAATCCAGAATACCATTAACTGTCATGAAGTAGTTGCACCAACATAAAATTAGCAAAGAAATGTTCAGCCTCTTTTATTTAATTATAGGAGTAACAGGTTTCTCCTCCTCAGTCCAGGCATGTGTTTTGCACCAAGAGATGCTGGTCCATGATGATCCCAGTAAGAAAGGCACTCAAGACTTGGTAATTTATCATTTAGAGTGTTATTTATTAGAGCTAACACTTTGAAGACAGAGAAAATAGTATAATCTCCTGTCCCAGGGTGACAACCCTGAATAGTCCCTCCAATATATGCACAGCATGTTCTTCAGACCCCATCCATAGCGAAGGTTAACCCATTTAGGTCATTCCAGCTGTTATAGGGTTTCCTCACAAGGAAACCACCTTATTCATCATTTCTACTCTCAAACAGGTAGGATGGTCACATAAGAACATTTTCTCACACTTTTAGATACATGCAAGACCATGCAGGAGGTGTAATCACCAGTATCAAGTAGGAGCTACCCATAGGCTACTCTGTTACAATGACTCGCCTGAGTTTGTCCCGAAGCCGAGGAATTTGTGCAGCACAGGTGAGCCTGAAAACCAAGCTGTGCTGTACTCCAACGCTGCACAGCACCGGCTTGGGTGTATTCGGGTTAACTGGTGATCGTTGACTCCTCAGTGCACAAGGCTGGTCTGGTCAGGACCACTAGGAAGTGCTACACCTACAGAGTCCTACTGATGATGAGAAAATGAAATGCGACTGATGATCAGTGAAACATCTGGTCATTTGTCAGAAAAACATCAGGAAACCATTTATCCCATGTGTTGCACAGAACTGATGTTTGCTGTAGTGTTTGATGAGGATTGTTGTTTATTGTGAGTTTAGTCAGTAACCAGTACTGTGGCTGAGGTTTCTACGTTCTAATACTGGGCAAATGATAGATTTGCAGTTTGATGTTTGTTTCTCCCTTGCAAGATTTTTGTGAACCGAGTGGATACATTCCTCAGTCAGGTCACCAGGACTCACTGTATTCAGTTGTTTGACATTGGGACTCCACTGATTTGAATGAGTATTGCAAAAATGATTCAGTGGCAGAGTATATCCTGACACACTGAAAACAATAGATTTAAATAGGTTTTTTCTTTGAAGGGAAATCTGTTGAGGTAGCCTACATCTCAGAACCAACTATACACCCCTGAATATGGCTGAGGAATTATGACATCAACATATCAATCCATAGATTGGATTTGTATAATTCGACAGTTTCTTTTAAATGTTTTAGGTACAAGTTTTTGAGTTGTTGTTAAGGCTTGATGGCTGGAAATATTGTCTGGGACATATAACTGTAATTGCTGTTACTTCTTTAAAAAATGTTGTTTTCTCAGAAGACTTGACCAATGCTAGTGACACCATTTTCATGGTACTGACACTAGTATTGTGGACCTACACAGAAAATAAAGACTTTTCTCGCATTTCTGATTCATATCAATGAAAAAATTGCATTTAATTATTGTATTTAAGGAAAGCATGTAGAGAGCCAGCTCCTCTGATTTTGTCTCTACTACCACCTTAATCCAACCAACAAAAGTACCATTATGGTCTTTATAAATTGTATTATTATTTAAAAATAAAATAAAAAATCACCAATATTTTCAGAGGAAAAGAAAGAACCCTTTGTGCCGTCATTTAAGGGTAAAGTCAATACCAGGGTTAACCAAACATAGTAATATCAATAATATATAAGCATATAATAATGTGAAATAAAAAATTACTTCCTACACACCTCTGTCTATATGCTTTCCTTCTGCAACATAAACACACCATTTCTGCAGTACATTATACAGAATGTGCATACCAAGATATCAGAATAAATATCTGTCAACAATAGGAAAACAAAAATTGGTTTGAAAATAATATTAAAAGCTATTTAAAATATTTACCAGTTCAGCATCCCACTCCCAATGATGCTACAATAGTTTTGCATATATTAAACACTAGTTTCAGGCAAAATAATACCTAGAATTTAAGTACTTTCTTAAAAAATTTTCAGAACAATGTTTTTTTCCAGAGGTATTAATGGCTGTTTCAAAAACAGTTGTTGAATGTGCATATAAACTAAGAACTTAAAATCTTTTGAGTTTAATGGTACATTGATAACTTTAAATAATTAGCTTACTTCAATCATGTAATTGTTTTATGTCCAAACTGGTGAAATCACTAATTATTTCACATTAAGTTCCATACAATTCTTACTAATTATAAAATATGACTGATAATTTGACACTGGAGTTTAGCAGTCTCTAATTTCTAGTGAAATATTCTGAGCCACCTCTAGGAAAAAAACACCTTAAAACATTATATAGCAGAATAATGTTATTGTTTTTAAGATTATTAAAAAAAATATCCTAGGAACAATATCCAGCAGAACTTTTTGCATGTGTAAGACAAAGTTGTGACTTTTGAGGTTATGGGAAACAAAGATGTGAAACACGAACAGCAGCATTGAGGACTAGACAACACTCTGCATGAAATCCTGATTGCAGTGAAGTCTAGTGGTATGAAAGTGTATGAAAGTAGGAGTATATGGAATTGTGGTTTTTCCTCCCAAACGTGTAATAGAAGGGGCAAATGTTTGTTCTTTGGTTTTGTTTTTTGGGTTCCCTCCCACCTTCTGTAGTAGATAGTGCATTATAACTTCATTGGAGGAGAAAGGATTTATCAGAAAGACTGGACTTTCTTATAATTTAGAAGTGCTTTATTTTAAAAAGCACTCTTTGTTCACAGATCAACACCTCTGAATATGCATTTTTTTCTTTATGACTGATTTTATAGACAAACTACTTTATGAAACAGGGTTTTTGCCTGGTTTTCCAATAATACTTAAGTATTAATCCAACACCAGTACTAGGGCTTATAAATTGGGTGGAAACACAAATGAAATTTTCCATATATTTAGTGATGCACATCTACACTACACTAGAATAAATTCCTGCATTAGTGAAGTAGTGATATATTGTTGATACACAGACATATGAGGGTAATGCCTGGGGGGCAGGGGAGGGAAGAGAGAAAAAAAAAAGAGAGAAAGAAAAAGGCTAAGATTTTAGCTTCATAAAACAATCCCAAAGTTCTAAGGCTATTTGTATCTGTCTTGTCTTGCCTTGAAAACATCGTTCAAGTCCCTGTGATCCTGGAATAATATATAACTTACTTTAATTAAGAAATTTATAGAAAAAATATAGTAGGTTATGGAGAATAGTCATTTTTTTTAAACTAGTCCAAGCTATTAATATCAGAATCTGATCAATCTATATTTACAAATTGGTTAAATCTGACAATGATGCCTAATAAGAAACCACAATTTAAACTATGTGATATTTCAAAATTAAGTGTTTTTATAAGTTTACAAATTATATGAAAGCTAAACCAAAACCTCTTTGCTGATAGGGAGTTGTACATGTTCATGAAGAAGATAATAAAAGTCATATTTATTATGGTTAATCTACAGCCACAGTGTTAAATTAACCTTAACATTGTCAGCTGCTTTCTTTTCATTACGGTTTGCATTTTCAGTGGTTCAGATCTTCACATTTTATGCACAAGGAATGCTGGACACCATGGAGCAAATTAATTCTTGAAGTGTATTGTCCTTGTGTATTTCTTTGGTTTTAAAAAACAGGGTTTGGATGGTCCTGGTTGACAAAATTGTGACGGGAAGCAGTAGGAGCAGGGCACTGAGGAGAGGGCTGGGAATGGTGGTGACTTTGTAAATGGGTGAGAGAAAAATGGGGGCAAGTTAATTATGTGAAACAGTGAAGGTTGATATGAATGGGATAGGACAAGTTGGGGTAGGACATTTGTGGTAGGACAACCTGGCAAAGACAGCCAAGCAATGGAGCTACCTGAGCCTCCTTAGTTTTCTGTCCGCTTTCAACACTTATTCCTCTCCCTTCCCCCACCAACCCAGTGGCCCATACTGTTGTTTCAGTTTCATCACCAGTTTGGCACAGTAAGATAACTGTACCAGATTCAATAAGGCCATTAAACTTTTATAAATGTAGTATTGCAATATTTTCTTTATATGCTTGACTTCTCCACAAAACCTGCAAATGCTCCTCTTCTGCTCCCAGAAGATATATCCAAAAACTGACATGCTGAGTGAAAAGTTACAACCACCTACCTAAATATAAAGCAGCTGTATTTGAGCTTCTTTCTCTGCACACCTGGTAGGTGCCCAGAAGGAACTTTTCATCTTTTGCTCCAGATCTGGAGTTCAGCAGCCATCTTGAGAAGATTTGTCAAGAGTGAGGAGGAACATTCCCATACAGAAGAGTTCTCTGTCAGAAAGTGGTTAGGAACACTCACCCTTATGACTTGCCACAGCACCCACCGGCTGGATCCAAATGTCGTCTAGGCAGGAGTTAGGTCAGACTATAATGGGCAGAGAGTAAGATGTCTCGGAAACCTTCAGGTAACAAAAGATGACACCTTGTTTTGTTTCCAAATACAGGAAATTAGTAAGCATGATGGTTTTGGAATTTGTTCCTGAAGCCCACTAAAATTCTCTTCAAGAGAATTTTTCTTTATTATTTTAATCCTTTTTGAGACCTTTTTGCACCCTTTTATGAAATTATTCCTGCTTTGAAACAATTTTAAAGGCTTATACTTCAATAGCTGACCTTTGCATGCATACATTTTTTAAGTATGGTCTGGGAAAAGAATAAGGAACAGATGTATCAGCTCTAAGGATAATCTGCTGCTATAGCTCCAGTGTTATGGAAAACTGCATTTCAAATGACTGTCACTGACCCGTGACAGTGAGCGCTTGATTATAACCTTGCACACAAAGGAAATCTCCTAGTTGGTAACACCAAACAAATAGATGGCCATCTATTGTGATGGGGGTTTTGCTGATGCTTTTTTATTCTGTATTTCTGAGCTGAATAGTCTTAATCTACTAAACTGCCTCCTAAGAAAATTTGTAGATTAGCAAATGGACTTAAGGGATCACTGTCCCTGAATCATGCCATAACCCTAACAGTTTTCATCCCCTTCGTACTTCAATAACACTCTGAGAACCTCATCAAACCAAAAATGTTTAATAAAATTGAATTTTAATGAATAATTTTGAAAAAATTCAGCAGAAGTTTATATTTTGGTAATTATTTTATGAGGCAAACAGTACACAGGTAGTGCTTTACCATTTTAGAAAATCTATTGTGTATATTAGAATATATGTTTTTTTAAATAATCTTTAACTCCACAGTTTTAGCTGTTAATTGAAAGTTAACCTCATGGTTAATGTGTGCTGTTTTGACCTGACATCCTGCGGAGAACAGTTGTAGATTTTTTCATCTACAATATTCAGAAATTAATTGGTAAAGACTTTGTTTTGCTTTTGATGGAAAAAAAACACTGCAATTTGAAAGCAAGTTATTCTCATTAAGTCCAATATCCATTTATACTTATTATATAATCCATTTCCTTCAATCAGCTTGCTTATTTAATCCACCTGTTCTCTCTTTCTGAGGAACTATATTAGTTGACTATAGAGAAAGGTAGCTGAGAAAAAGAATCTTGGAGAAAAACTTATAAGTGATTAATATAATGCTCTGTCATCAGAACGTGTATCAGGGGAATGGAAATACCCTTATGACAGGGGAAAAAAAAGAGAAAAAGATAAATTTTATTTTTAGTCTGGTTTGTGCTTTTAGACTGTGAAGCAAAAGACTATTTCTTCACGAGTGTCTCAAAAGATTTTAAGACGCTTTGCATAACACAATTAAGGATTTTTCTTCTATTTTTTAAAACATTGAAACCACTGTAAACCCTGTTCTTTACAGAATAATAAGCCTTCACCCACATGCACTGTCTGAGGTGTGCAGGGCCTACATCTTTAGAAAGAAGAACAGCTCTAGGTCATGATGTTGTTGAATATTTAAAGACTGCCGAAGTTAAGTATGTTGGCTAAGAGCACTCTGGAATTTTCCAGAGTATGAACAAGCAGAGTAAGTCTATAGTTTTCAAAAAGGACAGAACTTTGAGGCTTTGAGGAGAAAGGAAAGTTGGAGAATGCTGAGGAGAGAAGAAAAATAGTGGTTCAAGCTTTCATTGTTATATAGGGAGTCTGGTGAACCACAGAGGATGGAAACTAGTTAGAGAGAGGAAAGAGCCCTTGCGATGTAGTAGGCGTCACTTGAGTCAAATATCACTCAAAAGAGGGAGATAAACCTGCACAGGGAAACAAATGAAAATACTTGCTTTATCCTGTTTAATTTCTTTTATCATCTTCAGGAACATTCATGTTAGCATCTTTGTGAAGTAAATATATCCATTTGTTTCAACCGCCATATATCCTGAAAAGACAAACAGTAAATTCAGATCTGTCATTAGGAAGGTGCTATAAAAAATTTCACTGGTGTTCACAGTGAATGTTTATCTGTGTGTCTGGCTGTGTGTGTGACCTGGGCTAGTTAGGAAGCTTTAAGATGGGGCAATAAAGCCTGTTCCATGATGAGATTGCAAGTACTGATGATATGCCCAGGAAAAAATTACAGACCAAAAATGAGAAACTACTGTGACTTTATTCAGTCCCTAGAAAAGCTTTCAGAGACATGGGTATGAGGATTTGTAGATACAGCAGTGTAGTGAGGTTGTGTTAAAAAGCTCTATCCAGACTGTGACCCAGGGCTCTCCAACTGCACCTACACATAATGCTGAACAAATAACACTTGCAACTAAGTTATGTTTTCCAGGCATTATCAAGAAAACATGTGCTGTTTCAAACACTGAAAGAATTCTCCAATGCAGCTGTTTCCAGTGGCAGATACTTATAAAAATGAAATTTACAATATCAAAAAATGAAGATGCTTCTAATATAGAAAACCAGAAACTGAATGGAATTAAGTGGCAAGCAACCGTCTCTGAGAAGACAATTTTACCCCAATATTAAAAAGAAACAAACCACCAACATGAAAAATCTTAAGTATTTGAAGATACTTTCACAGGGAATACTAGGGAAGTGAAAATGTAGCTATTTATTACACAGACAGTAAAAAGAGTTTTTGCCTCACATTATTGTTGCATTCAGATATTCCATTCCATTCCATTCTTCATTATTCTTTCAGACAAATAATGGTACAGGGAAAGAGGTAATTCCAGTTTGGATCTATGGTGCAAAGCAAACTTTGTGCTCTCTGGGAATCCTTATGCAAGCTGTAGAACTTTATTCTGTTTGCAGCCAACAATAAGAAGATTAAACTAGGGACTTTTAAAGCACTGAAAACCACAAGTGAGGTAATTAGTAAAATGACAATGAATTACAATCTCTTTCCAATGAAGACATCCTTTCTTGACAAAGATCCACATATCACACAGTTAAGTGTAAACTGAGGAAACCAAAGCAATCAGGACGCAGCTTTGGCTCTAAACTGCCTCTTATGATAAATGGCAGCTCTAATTGTTTCTCTTCTTCCTGCACCTGCTGGATCTTATTCCCCCATTTTTTTTTCCTTGGTTCAAAGCATTGCTGTAGGACAAGCGTGCATGTATGAAGGTGAACTGAAAGAGAAGAGGCAACCTGCTCAGTCTCTTCCACCCTTTCTCTGCAATGGTTAAGGCCCCAAAACCAAGGAAGACATTGTAAGTACCTTAGATACTCAGTTGAACAAAAGAGGCTCCGGATGATTATAAGACAAGGGATGGGTGTGAAATAAGGGAGCACCTGGGTAATCTCATTATAGACAAGTCGATCTTGAGAACATATTCACAGGACTATACAGATAAGAAAGGTACAAGAGAACGGCAACAATAGCCTTAAAGGATATGGTCTACTGATCCCAGAACTGAGTTTGTGCAGAAGTAAAGGTCAATCAGTGGGTGCAGCGAAGCAGACTACATGCCTTCATCTGAAGACTCTGACAACCACCCAAACACCACCAGGGAAGATCACTGTACATTCGGACCAAATATTTGCATATGTTAATGAGTTCCAGGAAATCTCGTGTATATCTAAATAAATCTTGTGAATATGTATAACTTTATGGTATATAGTCCCCAAAAGTTTGCCAGATTGTTGAAGCACTTATGGTGGAGCTATCCCTGGTTCTGCCCCAGCACTGCCAATAAACAATGCCTTGCTTAATAACAGTCTGCTGCTACAGAGTTTTATTATATTGGACTCTTTACTCAGCTGCACCTGGCCTCCCACTTCGGTGAGGTTAGAGAGCAAGGGGGTTTGGGCGCTACCCATCTTTATATCATCTCTGCGTTCATAAGCCAGGGCCTGTGGGTTCAAAAGCCATTTCACATCCAATAACAATGTCATTCTCTGTCTGTACTTGCAGCAGAGATTTAACTGTGTGCTTACAGACGCATTGCCTTTGCCAACACCACAGTGGTTTCTTTTTCAGGACTATTCCCCAGTCAGGTTGCTTTCTCAGATGAGGCCCACAATATCCTCAATACTTTCTCCTTCTGTTGCTGTGTTTCTGCATTTGCTGTTTGAGAACAAAATTACGTTTAATGAATGTGGTAGCAATGTGTTCTCCTGTTCTCCTCACATTTGTGGATCATCAGTATTTTTTTGATACAGCTGCTCTTAATGTACCTCATGAGCCTGGTGGGAAGCAATATGAGACTAGCTGCTGTTGCCGTCATTACAATTATTAAGAGTTCAATTTGCAGTTCCTCTTTTAAAAAAAGTAAACACGCTGCAATGTAGAATAAAACTGTCCAAACAAAATAAAGTTTTAAATAGTTAAAATTAAGAATATTTTTGATTGTTTCATAAGCTTAAGTGTGCTAAAAAACCCCCAAACACCAGCATATGCAACCTAATTGCAAAACAGCATACCAAAACTATTTCTGCCACAATTCATATTAAGTGTATCACAGGAATTCAGTTTAATGTATTGTTCCACCCCAGAGATCTTTTCTAGAAGCATAACTGAGCTGAAATGCAGGAAGAGGAGAAGGCAAAGCCTTGTACATCCAGGACTCTGAACCAAGGGAGATTTCACTTCTTGTAAACACCAAAGTATACCTTAGGTTTGCATTATCACACTCCCATCCTATAATAATCTCCAAAGGGCATTGAGTAGTCGACTCCTTTTCCATACTGCTTTTCCCTTTCCCCTCCCCTTCCCTTTATGAATGTTCTTGAAAGGTTCACATAAGTAGGGTAGCATAAGATTTCTACATGATGATGATGGCCAGAAATCTCTTGTGAGATGAATCCCCTAGCAGAAAATCCAGTTAATTCACAGGAGACTTGACATCAGCAATCCTTTTTTTCTTTGGGAGCACATTGGAGGACAAAAATAAATCTCAGAAACAGTTTGGTTTCCTTCTTCTTTTTCTTTCTTCTTGGAACTACTTTCTAAGCATTTTTACGTCAATAGAAGGAAAAAATATTCCTAGTTTGAACTGTATTTCAGATACCTATTATTGTTGTTATTCTAGACTAACTTACCTTTTCAGTGCATAATGAATAATATTTCAGTGACTAAAAGGGATAATGAGCAATTACAAAGAACTGAAAATCATATCTTTAGCCACAACGCTCTTTACGGAAATTATTTTTTGAAAGTACAAATTATCATGTTTGTTAAAAGATGTGCTGGTTCCCAATAGCTAAGGGAATAACATTGTTGAGTTAATGTATATTATAATTTCAGTTATGTCAAGATAAAGGAAAAGCTTATGATTTGGTTGGGCTTAGATCATGTGAATTTATAAAAAAAAAAAAGAACTTATTTTTCAGTGGTGCCCATCTGTAAAAGCAGAAAAAACCCTTAGTTTGATGGACTATTTAGGTTTTAACAGGTTCATAAAGGAAAGCTGAGAAACCATAGGAGAAATTTATTTCATGCCTACCAAGCAGTCAGTTGACACAGTCACAGAATGGTCAGGGCTGGGAGGGATCTCTGGAGATCATTTAGTCCAACCCCCTGCTAAAGCAGGTTCACCCTGAGCAAGTTGCACAGGATAGCGTCCATGTGGGTTTTGAATGTCTCCAGAGGAGACTCTACAACCTCTCTGGACAGCCTGTTCCGTTGCTTTGTCATCCTCAAAGTAAAGAAGTTCTTCCTCACATTCAATGGAACTTCCTGTGTTGCGATTTGTGCCCGTTGCCCCTTGTCCTGTCTCTGGGCACTACTGAAAAGAGCCTGGCCCCATCCTCTTGACACTTGCCCTTAAAATATTTGTAGACATTGATAAGATCCCCTCTCAGTCTTCTCTTCTCCAGGCTAAACAAGCCCAGCTCTCTCAGCCTTTCATCATAAGGGAGATGCTCCAGGTCCCTCATCATCTTTGTAGCCCTCTGCTGGACCCTCTCCAGCAGTTCCCTGTCTCCCTTGAACCAAGGAGCTTAGAACTGGACACAGCACTCCAGATGTGGCCTCACCAGGGCAGAGTAGAAGAAGATAACTTCCCCTGACCTGCTGGCCTTGCTGCTCCTAATGCACCCCAGGATCCCATTGGCCTTCTTGGCCACCAGGGCACACTGCTGGCTCACAAGCAACTTGCTGTTCAGCAGAACTCCCACACCTTCTCCGCAGAGCTGCCTTCTAGCAGGTCAAGCCCTAGCCTGTACTGGTGCATGAGGTTGTTCCTCCCCATGTGCAGGACCTTACAGTTGTGTTGGCTGATCACCATGAGGTTCCTCTCCACCCAGCTTCCTAGCCTGTCCAGGCCTCGCTGAATGGCAGCACAGCCTTCTGGTTATTAGACATTCTTCCTAGTTTGGTATCATCAGCAAACTTTCTGAAGGTACACTCAGTCCCTTCTTCCAGGTCATTATGAATAAGCTGAACAGGACTGGACCCAGTACTGGCTCATGGGGAACTCCACTAGCTACAGGCATCCAGCTGGACTCTGTGCTACTGATCACAACTCTCTGAACTCTGCCATTCAGGCAGTTCTCAATCTACGTCCCTGTCCACTCACCTAACTCACATTTCCTGAGCTTACCTATGAGGATGTTATGGGAGAAAGCCTTGTTGAGATCAAGGTAGACAACATCCATTGCTCTCTGCTCATCTACCCAGCCAGTCCTTCCATCAAAAAAGGCTATCAGGTTGGTTAGGTATGATTTGATTTGCCCTTGGTGAATCCATGTTAACTACTGCTGAGAACCTTCTTTCCCTCCACATGCTTAGACATGACCTCCAGGATGAGCTGTTCCATCACCTTTGCAGGAATGGAGGTGAGGCTGACTGGCCTGTAGTTTCCTGGGTCCTCCTTCTTGCCCTTTTTGAAGACTGCAGTGACACTGACTTTCCTCCCATCCTCAGGCACCTCTCCTGTCCTCCATCACCTTTCACAGAAGGTGGAGAGTGTCTCAGCAATAACATCTGCTGGCTCCCTCTGCACTCAGGGGTGCATCCCATAGGGGCCCATGGATTTGTGGATGTCAAGTTTGCTTAAGTCATCTCTAACATGTTGCTCCTTGACCAAGAGAAAGTTCTCCTTTTTCCAGACTTCCTTACTTGCCTCCAGGGTCTGGGATTCCTGAAGGCTGGCCTTCAGTAAAGACTGAAGCAAAGAAGGCGTTTACTTTCTGCCTTCTCTGTGTCCTTCATCATCACGGTACCCACCTCATTCAGCAGCAGACTCATATTTTCCCTAGTCATCCTTTTCCTGGTGGTGTACTTGAAGAAGCCCTTCTTGTTATCCTTGACCTCCCTCACCAGATTTCATTCCACATGGATGGCAGCCTTCCTCATTGCCTCCCTGCATGTTCTGACAAAGTCCCTGTATTCTTCCAAAGTGACCTTTCCCTTTTTTGATGTTCTGTAAACTTCCTTCTTCTATTTGAGTTTTGCCAGAACTCTTTGCTCATCCATGCAGGCCTTCTGCCCCCTTTGCTTGATTTCTTACTCATGGGGATGTACCTATCTTGAGCTTGGAGGAAGTGATGATTGAATGTTAACCAGCTCTCTTGGACCCCACTATGTTCCAGAGCCCTAACATGTGGGATTCCTCCAAGCAAGTCCTTGAAGAGGTCAAAGTTAGCTCTCCTGAAGTCCAGGGTTGCAGTCCTACTTATTGCCCTGCTTCCTCCATGCAGGATCCTGAACTCCACCATCTCATGGCCACTGCAGCCAAGATTGCCCACAGTCTTCAGATTCCCAACCAGTATTTCTCTGTTTATTAGTACAAGGTCCAGAAGCACACCTCATCTTGTTGGCTTCTCCACCACCTGTGTCAAAAAGTTATCACTGATGCTGTGCAGGAACCTCCTGCACTGTGTGTGCCTGGCTGTGTTGTCTTTCCAGCAGATATCAGGGAGGTTGAAGTCCCCCATGAGAACCAGAGCCTGTGATCATGAGGCTACCTCCAAGTGTCTGTGGAAGTCCTCATCAACTTCCTCTTCCTACCACAGCCTGTGGTAAACACCCACAACAGTCTTCCCCATGTTGGCCTGCCCCTTAATCTTTACCCATAAGCTCTCAACCCATTCTGCATCCACCCGTAGGCAGATCTCAATACATTCCAGTTGTTCTCTCACATAAAGAGCAACTCCATCACCTTGCCTTGCTGGTGTGTTTTTCCTAAAAAGTACACAGCCATCCATGACAGCACTCCAGTGATGTGAGCTATCTCACCTTGTCTCTGTAACTGCAATGAGATCATAGCCCTGCAACCCCACAGAGATCTCTAATTCTTCTTGTTTATTCCCCATGCTGTGCACATTTGTGTACAGGCATTTCAGGGGTAATCAAGCATGCAGGTTTCCCGGAGGGGTTCAAGAGGATCCCCCATAGTCATACACACCCTTGAGGTGGTTGGCCTTCTGGTCCTCATCTTGGGAGACAACTGAGGAACATATATCACTGCTCTGGTTTGCCTGGCTTATTCCGCAGTTGGGTCTGATGGCGTGAGCATTGCCACTTTGGATCTCTCCCCCTGAGTCCACAAAGTGACCTTTGTCCTAATGCAGTATTGTCATACTCAGTGCAGAGGGACTGGTACGCTGATCGGTGTAGATGTGTAGTACTGGTTTCACTTGTAAATGCTAAGTCAGTCTGAAAAAGGAGATATATTCCACGTGAATCATCTCCATATGAGCCTGTGCAAAATGGGCAGATGCCAATGGCAAACTTTTAATAGGACTTTCAAATTACCTGGCATTTGTATAAAGGGCTAGGAGGACTTAAGAAAAATCCTATTGTTAAATATTATTTAACATATTATTCAACATACCGTTAGATCAAAATCAACACATGCTAATAACAGTCCGTCCTCCACAAACACATCTAGTAAGAGTAGATCTGTGAAAAGCATAAGAATGTGAAGAATATGATTTCCTAGGGAATAGAATACAGAAAGTTTAAGACTTATTTTAAAACATTAATCCCTCCAAAATTCCTTTGGAAAGCCAGTCTCCAAAGAGTATTTTATGGGAGGGATGAAACAGCCTTAACCTATACACATCCAAAATTACTTATTTAAACACTTGGATGACGTGCCATTCCCAGGAAAATGGGATTTCTGCTGACTGTGCTAGACCACACTACATGAGTGTTGCTGCCTCTGAATCTTTTGCTGTACGGCTCAAGGTGAAAAATGATGCCAAACCTGAAGAAAGAGTCATTGGAAGAGTCATGTTATACATGTGTACCAGGGGTATTTGAATTTTTTGCTAGACTAACACATGGAATGTTCTATTCTTTTGAAGGATTTTCTTCTTCTCTTTTGTCAAGTTTACTTACTGATCTGTTTAATATGAATTGCATTTATAACTTGTAGTATAAAATTGTATCAAAATACCTTGTTAACTCATTGTTTCTGTATGTCTTTATTATGTGATTAGATGCGTTATCAGTGCACCTATCAGAAAAGGATCCCCACCTGTAGAAGACTGCATCGGGTAAGAACCACCATCACCACAGCAGGTGTTTGTCTCAACATTGCTATGGCAGGAAACCCACCAACTGACACCTTGGAGCAATGGGGGGAGCTATTCCTGAGAAACTTAACCAAACCCCTGTGCACATGCCCAGACCCAGGGTTGGGGGGATCGAGGGTCCTGGAGACCTCTGAGGACCACCTGACACTATTGGGCGCACACACCAACGCCGGATGGAAGGTGTGGTTAAGCAGAACAGCTCGTGATCACCCTATAAAAGAACACCACCAACCAACATTGGACGGAACATTCCCCTACCGGACTTGGAAATGAATCAGACTGTTGGGACACAGCAGCTCTGGTGTGGTAGCTATTGCTGTGAACTTTTTCATTCTTTCCTTTGTTTCTTCCTTCCTTCCTTCCTTTCTTTCTTTCTTTCTTTCGTTCTTTCTTTCTCTCTTTCTTTCTTTCTTTCTTTCTTTCTCTCTTGCTCTCTCCTTTGCATTTGCAAACCTGTTGTTGGGCAAATAAAGTTCCTTGGCTCTTGAATCTGTTTTGAGTCTTAATTCTGTTCCCAAGAACACAAGCAGAACCTCGCTCCGGTCTCAGACCGGCATGTGACACCCCCCCAACTCTACACCCCTGGATTTCATACCTATGTGCTATTTATAGATTTTTCCTTACTCTTTGACCCAGCCCCTCCCCACAGATTGTCTATATTGGCCACACAAACACTGCACATAAACACTTACTTCTATTATGACAACGGCAGAGTGAAATACCTGTAGTATGTCTTTTTTTTTCTTCTTTATTGTATATTTCCTAACAGTGTGATTATTGATATGGAAAACCATGCTCTTATGGAAAAATGGCATAATAAAAAAAAAGACTGAAGAAGAGTTAATTTTTTTTTAATATTGTTGTAATACATTGGGTTTTCTGAAAGCCTGATAGTGATATATGACAAATACATTTAAGGCAAGATAAATTTCTTTTAATTCAAGACCTTTGTGCTATCATAGTATGAAATATACTATCACAGATTAGTTTTCCTTGCTTTCTTTTTGTTCTTGTTTTCCTGTTAGAGGATTATGCATGTGGATTTACCTCATGAAAGAGAAAGAAAAGACAGTATCTAAGTAAAATTCAACACCAAACATAACATGGCATTACTAAGCCCTTTTAAAAAGATTTCAAAATATTTCTGATGAATGTAAAGAGGAGAGACCCCTTCTTCCTGATAGCTAGGCTTTTGCCTAAGTCTGTGCCAGACAGACTATACCCACTCCTGTCTGATGGTGAAAGCTAACATTTTGTAAATACTTAGATGACTGGCTGACCAGCTGAGAATACTAAGTACCACAGATGCTAAAGGCACAGTCAGATGTATTATGCTGCCTTATGCTGCCTGTATCTGATCTGGATTAAGTGTTGCTCCTTCCAATCTTCTACCTTCCTATGCCAGCGTTAAGAAGAGCAACACAGTATTTAATGATGACAGGAAAATTAATAAGAGTAAAAAAGACAATGAATCATATTTTGCTAGAGGTTAATGGGGTTAAATATAATCCAGAAAAAAAATATTTAAAACTGCACACTGTGTTACAAAAAAAGAAAAAAATCATTACAAATGTTTTCTTAGACTTACTTGGAATCATAACTGTAATTGTTCTTTTTAACTTAACACCAAATGGAATATGAAATTATTCCATTTTAAATTCAAGTGGTTGATGCTTAAAGCTAAAGTAGAACCAATTTCAAATGCTAACCTTCCTGTATTGAATAGAAAATAAGAGGGTCATAGAGAATATCTGAATTATAATCAGTCTTCTGTATATATTTCCTCTGTATATACATCATTGTATGAAGCTATTTGTCATTAATAAAGAATAAAAGAAGTAAGAGAGCATGCTGTACAATTTTTATTTCCTATCAGAAATTATTCATTATTTTTGGTACTGCCGAAGTCCATACAAAGCAATGAACTCACCTTCTTCACTCATTCTAGGTATGCAACAAGAAAAATACTGTTTCAAAAGCTTTTTAACCAAGGCTCCTGAACTTGGCTCTCCCATATAATTTCCATGAAGTAAGCATCAATAACAGTATTTCTCACCTCCTTCATGGGATATGAGTCATGCTTCATCAAGCCCCAAATTAATCCTGTGAGACTACTGAAGCTACTTATTAGATTTGAAATTAGTCTGCCTCGATTTGAAGTACAATGGGTGGAGAAAGACATCCTCTTCTGGCTGCAGCTGTGTTGACTGAGAGCAGCAATGCCACCTTGCTCCCAGCTGATTTTTCCCGCCTCCCTGGTGGAAGTAGCCAACACTTCTTTTCCCATCTGCCAGATGAACTGTTCCTATGAACAGCCCCTTCTCCATTCCCACCAAAATTTGCTGGGGGGGTGTTTGAACGCTCTAGTAGTAGATCTTCCTTAAGAACCTTCATCTGGGCTGAGGCAGGGTAGGAAGTGCAGAAAGAGCATTGACCTTAGAGGAGGGTGCCAGACCTGGGGGGTGCCAGGCAGCAAGCCTTCAGTCCCCATGCTGCAGATGGAGGGGGATATATCTCTCCTACAGGAATATGACAGGAGTAGGATGTCTTCCCAGGGTGTATGGGAAGTGACAGAAGTAAGAGGTGGTGCCATGTACCGTTCCCCCATGACTTGGCTTAGAAAGTCCCCCACCTTGAGCACAGACTCCTCACGTTGCAGTGCCCTACATCACTCCCTAGCTGTGTAGGCACAATGGTTTCCAGACTGAGTGGAAACTATCTTTCTGAGATAGTGTGAGTTGTGATTTCTCTAGCTTGCATAGCTCTTCTTGACCCAAAAAAGTGGAGCTTCCCCCCTTAACCACTGACTTTGCAACACCAGTATGAGTAATCAGCCAGCAATGAGGTAAGTCCATTAATCTGATGTTCTGCAAATTTGAAAACAAATATCTTTTCTTCTTTTTTTTCCCCAGCAATTTCATGGAGCTGATCCTACATCTTGAATCCTGTTCCGGAAAAAACTCAGAGACTAAAAATTTGTGGCAGGGATGGAAGGAAGGAAGTGCCCCTTTCAGTCACAGACAAGTCTTAGAGCTGCTTGCACTAACTGTGTAATGGCACTCCAGCTTAGCATTTGAAGGGTTATGATTAGTGCACTTCATTTAATGTGGAAATACACGTTTGAGAGCCCTGTTCTCTCAGTCACTCCTGTAAATGCAGGCACCATTAAGATCTAAAAAAGGTTTGCTGGAAACTTTCTTGCCTGTAGTAATAAAAAAGGTTTGAGTAGTACCAAGTGCAAAACCACAAATTTCTATAGAGACCTACTGTGTGAATGAATCAGAAGTGTGCAGTGAAACATCCTCAGACCTTTAAAAGATATGTGATACATCAGTAAGGCAGAGAACCATAGCGTGAAAGGCAGAGGAAGTTTCCATGACAAAGGATGGGCTCTAAACAGTAAGCAACAGCATTTGTTGGCTTATAATTACAGTGGTTATTCATACTCCAAGTGTCTGACAACATGTAAGATAAGCTAAGTAAGATAAGAATTATTAAAAACAATTCTCATTTGTATCAATATCAATGGTAATTCTTGTTCAGAAACATCTTACTCAACTGACTGCAGATATAAGAGAGCTGTCATAGCACACTGGTTGGTAGTACTGATTAGCAGTACCACAGGTTTTTAAGTAATCCAGACAGCAGGCCTTATTATTAATCAGCTTCTGATCGTTCGATTCTGAGTTTCGTTAAATTGCACTGGTAAATTTCTTCTGAAAATCTAGATTACTTGTTAAGTGACATATTTCCAGAACAACTTTTTATGTACTGCAGTGTATAAAGGCATGAGGGACACTGAAATATTGAGAGCAGAAGGGAAGATGTTCCTTTCAGGGATTTTGTGTCCTGAGTCTGGATCAGAATTTATTCATGTGTCTAAAATGAAAGTTTGCAGAACGTCCATTGTCAAAAGCAGAACAACAAACTTTCAGGTAAATGGGACTTTTAGTTTCCAGTATTTTCCCTCAATGTTTCAAATAACTATGCAAGTCTGAAATTAATTATGGTGTGTTACTGAGGGTTGACTGGTTTAAAACATTTAAATAATGGGAATATTTTGGAGAAAAACATACTAAGACACTTTCAGTATGTTTTATCCCTTACATTGTATGTAATCTGACATTTTTAGCTGAAAATCTAATAATTATACTTATGCTTTACAGAAGACCATTTATGACCTATCCTGTATGTG
>JAVJGI010000014.1:87727264-87738289 GCA_035590275.1 Ibycter americanus
TATAAATATATGTAAAAAGCTACAATAAATCGACATCTTGCTTGCATCAAGCTGCGTCCCGTCTCTCAATCGCGGCACCCTAATGCACAGGACATAAATTTTTCCTCAAACTCTCTGGCCTTGATTCATTTAGCCTCTTTAATATGACTCCTTGCAGGTTTTTCCTATTTCAATAATTTGCATTTAAAACTACAGAGATAAAATAAGAACAGTCAATGGAAAGTTTATTTTGTTAAGTATTTCAATAACTGTAAGGGCAACAAACACAGCCAAGGGTTCCTGTTATTAGATATGTCAAGTTTGACAAATTTCACCTGTTTGCATAGGCTGTGAAGCTGCTATCTGTATTCAATTGCTGCCATAGACTTTTGTCACTACAGGCTGAAGCTCTCCGACCAGAAATGTTCAATACGTCATTCACCCAAAGATCTGAGGAAGTCAGATAATACATTACCAGCAGAACTGAACACGTTATTTAAGACGTCATTTACAATATTCAATGAAACAATTACTTGCTGTGTTCATGAGTATGTTACATTGCACTGCCCTCCTGGATAATCGATGCTTTTTCCACTATCGCATAAGCATGCAGAAATATATTTAATCTCTGATTCTCTTGTTATTAGGTTTACAGAGGAACAGTGAAGGGGATTTTAGTAGTTATGGATGGCTTGTGAAATCTGTAAGTGCAACTACTCAATGGACTGATGCAAGTCTGAGAAATTTATTGTAGAATCTTATTTTTGTGGTGGAAAAAAATGAGTACCAAAGTTCTTTGGAGAGATGCACTGAAGAAATTGAGTTACCGGACCTCAGCAAAATGAAGCAGATGTATTCATTGCCCAATAGTACCTTGGGAGAGATGAAGACAGACTTCCATGTGACTTTAGAAGTCTATTGACAGAGCTGGAGAACCAGCATGTACTTGCATTTTTAAAAATACCTCAGAGAACTGCAGAGGCCAGAAGGTAACCCGTGTGTATTTTCCTTACATAAATTTCTCCTTTCCTCTCTTAAAATAATCTTTGGGTGCATCACAGTAAGCGGACAGTGTGACTGACTGGTCTTGCATCCAAGTACTCTGTACGTTGTTATACCACCAAGAACATGTAGCTATGAAAGTAAATCTTTATACATACTGCTCAGGCTATATACATTCTTTCTAGCAGCAGCAAAGGTCTGAAAAATACAACATAATCAGTGTGTACTTTTAACCTTACAGAACATGGCTGCTTAAGTGATTTCTAGATGGAACAAGAGCAGTATAACTGAACTCAGTTCAGTATACACTTCTGTGATTTATGTAATGTAGCTGTCTTATTGATAACATACATAAGGCTTATTATTGAACAGTGTTGGTTAAAGAAATTAACTGTTTCAAGGTATGTGTAAGGAGACCTCTGTTAAGGCATATATTTCAGAATAATTCTATTTGCCCCCAGAGTTCCTTGTTCAGTGTTAGAAGGAAATGACTATGAACCTTCATAAGTATCTTCATGATAATTATCATACTAAGAGGCATACTGTATGAAAACCATTGTGCTGAACATATTTTGTATGTTCCAGGGCATGATGTAAATTTATCCACACACACACACACATACATGCAGGTATACAGAAAAATGCACACACTGCTTATAATGAATTATGTTAGCATGAAAAAGATGGAAAAAGCTTTCTTTAAATAGCAAATTATATCTTGAACTAAATGGAGCAGAAGGGAAGTGTAATCAGAAAGGTAATATGTATCTTGTTACAAACATCTTCATGGCCGTTCGCTGGACTTGCTCCACTATGTCCCTTGTCTGTCTTGTCCTGAGGAGCCAGCACTGGAACTAGATGTGGCTCACCAAGGCTGAGTACAGAGGAAGGATCATCTCTCTCAATCTTGCCAGTAATGCTTTCCCTAATGCAGCACAGGATACCGTCAGCCTTTGCTGCTGCAAGGGCACAGTATTGGCTCAGGGTCAGCATGGTGTCCACCAGGCCCCCCATGTCCTTCTCTGCAAAGCTGCTCTTTAGCTAAAGCGCAGTGGTGCCTGGATTTATTCCTTTCCAGGTGCAGGACTTGGTATTTGCTTTTGTTGAACTTCACAAGGTTCCTCCTGGCCCATTTTTCCAGCCTGCAAAGTTTTATAGAATGATAGAATAATAGAATGGGTTGGGTTGGAAATGACTTTAAAGATCGTCTAGTTCCAACCCCCAATGCCATGGGCAGGGGCACCTTCTACTAGACCAGGTTGCACCAAACCCCATCCAACCTGGCCTTGAGCACTTCCAGGGATGGGGCATCCACAGCTTCTCTGGGCAACCTGTTCCAGTATCTCACCACTCTCACAGTAAAGAATGTCTTCCTAATATCTAATCTAAACGTACACTCTTTTAGTTTATAACTGTAGAGAGTTAATTAACATTGATAATATACAGTTGTGGGCTTGTTTCTGGGGCAGTGGGTTGGCTGATGTGGATAATGTACAGCTGTGGCTTGTTTGGGCTAAGTAACTAAATAGCACTGAGGAGCCCAGAAGAGGAGGAGCACTGGTGGAAGGGTGCACTGGGTGAAGAGAGAGGAGACTGGATGAAGAAGAGCCCAGGGATGTAGGAGAGGCCCTGGGAGAAGCTGAGAGGGAGAAGGGGGCCTGAATGAGGAGAGGCTGGATGGAGGAGAAGCCAGGAATGTAGACACAGCAAAGACCAGAAGCAGGGTGGACTGGCCTGAAGAGGATGAAGAAACAGCACGGACAGTAGATGAACTTTTGGAGACTTATGTGGGAAAGCCTTGTGGCAGCTGGCTAGTTTGGTAGTGCTGTGACATATAACAATTACCCCCTGTCCTGTTGCTACAGGTCCTACTAAAAAGTCTGCCCCCATCTTTCTTACAAGCTCCCTTTAGGTACTGGAAGGCCACTATAAGGTATCCCCAGAGCCTTCTCTTCTCCAGGCTGCACAACCCCTACTCTCTCAGCCTGTCTTCATAGGAGAGGTTGTTCTGAATGGCAACAAAACTATCTCATGCATCAACTAATCCTAATTTTATGTCACCTGCTGAGGGTGCACTCTGTCCAATATATAGGTACAAAAGTTTGGCTGAAAATTCATCAATATCATTGCAAAGTCATACATACTTCTACTGCCTTTGAAATTTTATTTTTCTCTAAATATTAGTTGCCTTAAATTTCATAAAATTTTAAAGGTAGAAACTGTTAAACTTATGTTTTTATTATTTATCATACAAATCTTTACCTTGCATTCACTTTGGATAGTATCACATATTAAAACAGCTCTGTTAATTTAGTTTCATTACTTGGTGGGTGTAAGAATTAGGTCTTGCTCATTATGTGCAAAGGATTCAGAATCTGGCTGTACATTATTCAAAGTACTTTCTTTCATATACCAGATGTACAATTTGTTTTCCCCTCTCCTATATGGTCTATCATTTGACAAACAATAATGTATTTTAGTCTAACCTGAAGTTGATGTTACATGCTACAACAAGAGAAACGTTTTGTGAAGGTTCAGTTTAAAAAGAAGATAAGTCCTCTCCACAGATACTTCCTATTGACAAGAAATATTGTATCACAGATATTTTGATACCAGTAAATTAATGAGCATCAAGGAATGTTTCCAGCTACTAGAACTTCTTAACAGACTATTACTCCTCAAAATTTTAAGAATGATCCCTGAAGTCATTTACTGCAAAGACAAATATCACCGTCCCCCCCAAGACAATTCCAGGATGTAATGTTGGCAACAGCGCAGTCCAGGACAGATTCTTAGCAAGCAGTTTGGACGTGCACATCCTCTTTCAGAGAAGAAGGAACTGAATAATATAAACATGAGACGCTTCTTGACAATTAACAATAATGCCAGGGAACAGCCCTGGGCATGTCCAGTTTTGTAGCATAAATAAAACAGCCATGAACCAGGAAATCCCTTCATGGTGAACTGCAAAGTAGGCACAAGTTCCAGTGTCCTCATTGTCCAAGTCAGAGCAGGTCTTTTTAAGACTCTGGACAATCCTGTTGTTTGTTTAGACAATTCAAGTTTAAACAGTGTTGTATGTAAAACCTGGAGTTATATATTTAAAGGAGCTTTATGCCTGTAGACATTCGAGAAATAGGCATTGCATTAAACAGTAATTCTGTAGTAATTAACATGCAGCAATTAAAAAAATCAAATACTATGGTTCTGTTGCTGTCTGAACTACAATTACGTTTATTTACCAGAATTTTTTTCCCCCTTTCCCCATCCTGCGTTCATTCTTATCATGCGAGCTGTTAATCTCTCCTCTCCTTCAAAATGCCTTTACACTTAACAAAAAATCCGATACTTGTAATAGAAATGATCTGATAGGAATTCAAACTGCAGCTCAAGCTTATTCCAGTTTTGAATTGTGGCAAAATTAAAGGCTCCCTAACCCCTTCTTCCTTTTATTTTTCTGATTTTCTTTTTTTCCCCAGGTTTGAGCCCAGTGGATTTATCCACAATTACACAAGCTAGAAGTCTGTATCACACACATATATTTATGCATAAACTTTCCTTTATGCGTGGATACACATATAACACACACAGTATTGCAGAAAGGAATTAGATGTAGGAGTTCTCCTTGCATTAGAAAGCATTGCAGTCATTGTTCAAGGCAATAAAAAGAGAAGTTATGTTCTATAAAACCTGTAAAAGGCTGGGCAGGTTAGTACTGAAGAAAACATGTTCTTGATTTTCCATGGACACTTTAAGAGAATGATAGTAATGCAAATATGACAAAAACATTAGATGATGCATGCACTTCATCTTTAACTGTGAAAGAGTTCTAAGATAAATACTAGAATTATTCATCCTAAATATATTGACTCACTACAATTCTCTTTTGGGGCTTTGATTCATCTAGAATTTTGAACGAAAATCTAATGGGTGAAGTTTTTTTTCACTTTTACCCATGCATGTTGCTCCACTGATGGCTGTTGCTTTTAGGTGCTTTTTTAGGGTAACATCCCTGAAGAGTACTTGCAGAAGATCCTAACCATTAGTTTTTCACCTGTTACACTAAAGTAAGCTGAAAATTAGCTCTGTTTTGCCTTCATGTGCTGAACTGAATATTACAGTGATTCAGGAATTATTTCATAACTATTCAGTCCTTTCTATCCCAAGGGCATCAGCTTCCATTGGAGGAACAGGGTGTATGGATCAACGCAGAAGCTTGGTCAACTGTCTGACTTCAACTTCTCATCATATATGAGACAGGGTCCAAATTAAAATTTATTTTGTTTACCTGTACCAGTTATTTTACAGCTGTTGGAAAGCTCTGTTGTACTCATCAGTGGCACTAAAAAGTATTTGAATCTCCTTCTGTAACATTTATATTGAGGCAAATTGAAAAAATTGAAGTGTTATTGTTGTAAATACAGCTGTTCGGAACCTTTGATTACATACAATTTATCAATTGTTTGACTAAAGAAATCTTCATGAGGTTATCTTTGGGGAGGAAAAAAAAGGAAAGGGAGGGAAGCAAAGTCACAGCAAACTAATTGCCAGGGAGTGGCAGGAGCTGCAGGGGCTGGTCCCTGAGTGCCAGGGGGCAGGGGCCATGGGCTGCTCCTGTCGGCCGGGCAGCACATGCACCCGGGGGCCATCTATCAGCATCAGGCAGCAGCTGGGTCCATGCCTAGTCCAGAGGATCCAGGCAGCTTCTCAGGGGCAGGGCTAGAGACTGTCCCTGCTGTGTCGTTGCTGGGGCAGGGGCTGATGGCCCTGGTGGCCTGACATGGGGTCCTGGGCTAGGTGGGGTGAGCCCCAGGGGGGAGCTCGGCTGGGACTAGGCCAGCTAGAACCCTCAGGGGCTACAACTCTGTTGTCTATCCATTGTAGGTGAGGGACAGCCAAACACTTCATCGTTTTGTGACTAGGACATTTTTGACAGTCATGGTAATGTTCTGAGGCATCTTTTTCCTTTGAAAGAAAATGGGGGTGAGCAGGGAAGGGAAGTGGTTTAGGGTGCATGACCATATCATCTCTCTTCTCCTGTTATTGCAAATGTTTTCACCCAAAGCCTATGACTTTGAATGAGAGCAATCAAACACTTAAAACTGGTGTTCCCCTTTTCTAGACAAGTGATCTCAAACCTGTTTTCTGCCTGCCTCATCGAAGCAAAGAAAGGAAGAGTGGACAAATCCTCACGCTTTTTGTTTTCACACACAGGGGCTCCTGTCAGTTCAGAGGTTTCATTCCAAGAGAAACAAGGTAAAACGGAATGTGGAAAGCTCAGGTGGCAAGCTGCAAAATGGATGTGTTACGATTTGTATATCAATTATTAGTACCTGAACAGAGCAGATGACAGAATAGTCATTTGTCAAATGCTCAGGCAAAGCAAGGACTGTTCCTTCTGTGCATGCAAACAAAGGCACCTTTATTCCACTACAGAAAAGAGGAGAAAAATAACTGCTGTATGAGTGAGTATTACTGAGGAAAATTGTTAGCTGAGTATGGGATTTGAGGATGCAAGTTATGGCAGAAAACAGAGGGCTGTAATATTCAAAGTTTGAAGCTTCTTAAATTTGACTAAGCAGCATAACTTCTGCTGGAAGCTCATTTTCAGAGTATGCCTGAGGTTATACTGAATGAGCAGAAAACCTGCACATCATGCATGAAACAGGAAAGCCCAAGGGTGCCAGAGGAAACTGATATTCGCAAACTAGGCTGTCTTGTGAGAAGGCTTTACCCCAGTATTGCAGCACCTCATTCAAATGCTTTCACTAGAGCACAGAAGCAAATGAAATAACATTAAGAAATGAAAAGTGGCAAGGAACCCCTCTCTTCACCTTCGCTTTATTTGCTCAGAAGTACTTTGTTTAACTTGCAAAATGATGTAACAAGCAACTCAAGAAGATAGATATGAGTTTTTTCCATATTGCTTAAAAAAAGCAGTGATAAAGAATGTAGGAAACTTTTATTAAATTGGGGAAAAATAAAAGAACAGAAAAGAAAAATTAGTGAATGAAAACATCTAACAGTTACAACGAATAATAATGTGAGGAAATGGGAAACAGGAAAGAGAGAGGATTTAGGGACAAGTGTTGGTTTCCGTAATTGCTATTAGCCCATTCCTAGCTACTGATACCTAACTCTGGGGGAGTGGGGGTGCTGGGGAGTGGGGAGGGGAGAAGCAGACTGCTACAAAGGCATTTTACCCATTACTATAAAAGAAACACTTTAAAAGGCAGTTCAAACCATCTACAGTATACAAGCTGCAATATTAAATTGCCTAAAAGTGAGTTTGTTGCAAGCAGAATTTATCAAAGAATAGTTGATGAAATATATTTACCTTAGAAAAAAATAACTTTTCTCAGATCTAAACTTTTAATTTGAGTGCTTTAAGTTCAGCTCAAACAGTGCTCTAACAATTTCTTTCAGTTACACTTACATTTATCCTGGTTTTCAAGTTTATATTTGAATATAAAGTTGGAATTATCTAATATCAAGAGATATCATTTAGATAATTTATAGTAGCTTTTATAGAGGAGTTTTGCTTTGTGAGAAACAGTGATATTCTGGCTTTTGATCCAAAGTAGAATAAAAATGTATTTTGAAATGAAAATATTTATTCTAGGAAAAAAATTAAAAATAAAAAATATTTTATTCTGAACATTTTTGAGTTCCAGTGCCGGTCAGAAAGAACTGTCTCGCGTGCTTTTTGAAACAAACTAAATTCAAACATTTTTCAGACTTCCACCCAAGAAGCCTTCCAATTAGAGGTAAATGATTACATAAAGCCTAAGTCAATCATCATATCTTAACATGAGCAGAATTATCAATTTTGCACATAAACTGTGTAAACACCCTTTTGGAAGAAAAATTACCAATGTTAATGAGAAAAAGAGTGATGCTATACAGGGAAAAACAAGTAGGTTCCAGAATGTGTAAATTGAAGTTTTCTGTGTGTAAAATTTGAAAGATAGGGAGTTGATATTTCTGCACTAGCAGAAAGTATATGTATGGATTTATTCATTATTATTTTATTTTATTATCATTATAATCATTTGGGCTTCAATGCACTTCATAAGCAATAACTTAAATAGCTCAGTCACAACATTTTCAGAGAACAGAAAGTAATATTATCCTTTCTTTTCCAGAGGGTTTAATTAACTCCAGTGATTTGTCCAAAACACTTGTGGATTCACTGTCAAAAATGGGTTTACATGTTTAGAAATTAATGGCTTACAGTGCATTTCGATGAAGCTTTGTATTCCCTTCTTTATAAGTTTTCATTTAGAGTCTTAGCTTTTTTACTCACTGAAGAACACTAATTTTGACTAGTAATTTTAAAATCAGCTTGTATGATTGCTTGAGCAGTCTAGCCTTGTATTCCTTCCTTTCTTGCTGCAGGCAAGTTCAACCACTTAGGTAAATGAACACTGAAGAATAATTGCATTTGGTGAAAGCATACTGGGCCCAGTGGGTGCAGTAAGCTAACTGCAGCTCTGTAGCTCCTCTCCGAACTCCATTTTGGATACTAACATCAAATAAAAATTAATGAAAATGCTGAAAGAACTGTGTTTTTCACAGAGTCTTTAGCGGGAAAATGTCATCAGTATTTCCACTTCATGTACAACTTTTTCACAGAAACATAACTGTTAATAAACTTGTCTATGATGCTTTTTATTCAATATTTTGTGCAACTACACTGTCCTTTAATTAGTATTCCTTTCTGCTGAAGTATTTGAAATTCATCAAAAAGAAAAAGTATTTATTTATTGAATATCCACTAGATTGACTGATATATAAATTCCTTTAATTGACTCATCTGCATGTTTCTGAGGCATGGCTTCTTTCCTGTGATAGGTTAATTACCATTGTGACAACGTTACCAGTATATTTTCTATCCAAAATGGTATTTTTCTTTACACTTTAGTGTATATCAGGGTCCCATCGTATGAAAGAAAAGCTAGCTAATCAAGAGTTGATGAATTAAGAAGAGTGAATAATTTTGAATGTTTGGTAAGGTTAAGTCTTCAAGGTTAAAAGATTAATTAAGGCTGAAATTAATTGCAAGCAATCTGTTTATTTTTTATTATGCAGTGAATGACTGTGTAAGAGTAACCATGACTATCCAAAGAATGCGATGAGGTCTTTCTGGATTATTAGGAGTTTATCAAGGGAAATATTTCAGAATAAGTTTAGGATAAAAAAGGCTGACACTTTCGTGCAGTTACAGCAAGACAATCAAGCACGTGCTGTCTATACCAACGTTGCTGCAGCAAGATAAGTCGAAGACAGTAAATGACTCATTTCAGTCACTTTCTAGTTATGCTCTGGAAAACCTGGCACAAGTATGTTCAGCTTCCTACTGTTGCAAGGTCAGGACGTCTTCCTTTCTGTATGATGCTGCATTCGTTGTGGGTTCTCAACAAACTTCAACATACAAAAAATACTAAAAATAATAGTAATCTCCAACAATTCTGGTCTATGAACCCTTCTAGAAGTGCTAATAGAGTAGGTGGACAATTAGTGTTTCTCTTATTGGCAAATATGGACTTTTCTGCTTTAATGGACTAAAGAAAGGTTTATGTTGAGCAAAATAAAACCTGTATTATTTGTAACTCTTGTTTGCTTTACCAACTCTAGGCAATGTTTAGAGCCAGGAGCCAGCTTAGTTAGCTCAGTCAAATTTTCACTCACTTTACACTTGCAAATAATATTTTTAAGAATTTCATATTATTATATATAATTCCTACATATGCAATGCATATTATATAATTCCTCTATATTAATATAAAATACTTTATTTTTATAGATTATATATGGTTTGTATTTCAGACACACACTATAAGTATGTGTGTATGTGTGCACATATGTGCAGCACATATTCTAAGAAACCTGAACTGGAAAATAATTTGAAACTGTTCATTCCTTTAAGTAGAAGTCTTATTCCAAAGCAGAATATTAGATGGTTAGATGCTCTACTCCTCGTGGAAGTGTTATAGTGTTAATTTTTCTCCTGATACGTGGCATAATCTTAGGCTCAAAATAAAATGCATGCTTTATCTTTGTCAAAGAAAATGAGCTGCTGATCTCTGCCAATTCATTTTGTCTAAAAAAACACAGGCAAAAAGCTTATTAACATCTTTGCTTCTGCTGCCTCTTAGAAGAGAACTGTTCATTACAATGCAAATGGAAACACAGTTTGGCAAAGCTTCTTGCATCTTTTACAGATCCATGCAATGAATTACTAAAGAAGGAATGTTATAGCTTTTCATATCATATTAAAGTTATCATCTGTCATATTACCGGGTATGCAAGAAAATTCTGTAACAGAACTGGGTGTAATAATCTTCTATATATGAATTTGATTGTAGCAGTCCTTTTAGATTTCAGAACCAGTTTAAGGCTGCAAAACTGAATGGCTTTCAAAAACCCATAAGAGTATCATCAGATGGAGGCATTGTTATTTTTAATAATAATAATAATATTAACAAAAATAGTAAAATAATGTTAATAACAATAATTGTCTAAATATAGCTTACTTTAATGAAGATTTTACAGAGTGAAATTGTAACAGAAACCACACTAACAGAGTAGAAGGAATCAACTTAGAAAATCTGTTCTAAATACAATTACTACTGCATGAATAACTTCAAACATCTGCTTTGCCCTACCAAAACCAGTTGAACTTAAGAATGAATATAACTTTAAGCATGTATTTAAGTGCTATACTGAATAAAAATGTGTGCACAATTAAGTATTTTCTGTAATTAGGACTGCAATATGGTGATTTAGTACTATTTTGCATTATAGACGTTCTGGGAAAAGACTGGTCATATGCTTTTGAATATCTTGCTCACTAACACAAAACAATGGACATATCTCAAAAAAAAAGATTTTTGTTGTGCTGGTTTAACCCCAGCCTGCAACCAAGCACCATGCAGCCACCCGCTCACTCCCTCTCACCCAGAGGGATGGGGAGGAGGATCGGAAAAGAATGCAAGAGTCAAGGGTTGAGATAAGAACAATTTAATAGGTAAAGCAAAAGCT
>JAVJGI010000014.1:87738389-87752145 GCA_035590275.1 Ibycter americanus
ACATCACAGCCAAAACACAGCACAGCACCAACTACTAAGAAGAAAATTAACTCCATCCCAGCTGAAACCACGACATTTGTATGAACAGCTGATTAAATGCTTAACAAATCTAAAGGCTCATCTTACAGTCATATTGCTAGAAATAATGAATGGAATCAAGAAATTGATATTGTGACTGAATTGTGAAGTGAAAACTTCAACAGTAAATAATCAAAACTACACTACATAATAGTGAAAAAAAGGTGGAACTCCACTACTTCTTAGCTTCAAAATGTGCATTGTTCTTTATGTATTTACAAAGTAGTTTACCCTCATTTTCTCTCTATCTTTTATTTTCCTATTTAAATGACCATTCTATGTCTCCTCAGTTTACATGTAGGTGTTTTACTAAAGACTTTATCAAGTCCTCCTGGTTCTAAGTGACAAGGACATCAGTTCTCGTATAATCCCCACTTAACTTCAGTTGGAAATGAGTATTGTGTCTTTAAAAACATCTGCTGAAATATGGAAATGTATTTCCTCATTAAATAGATGGGATTGTAAGTAAATTACTCTATAAATTTGTTACAAGCAAGTATCTCAAATATTTAATGAGAATATACTTACAAACATACTCCCAGATTTATTAACCCTGAACTGGCAGCTAGGTGTCAGATATTTATACTAATATTTATTCTATACCAGGAATGGAAAACTAATTTTCTGTAGTTTCTGAAAAAAACCAATATATTTCCTAGAAAATTATGTCCTGTTATAGAATTATAAATAATTCATTATTAGTGAAAAATATATTGGTGGAAATTTGTATTTTTAAACTCTAACACAGGAACAGTTCTTCCTTTCATTTAGCATTTGCTCAGACTCTTCCACACTGGCAAAACTGCTGATTAAAATACTGTATCTATCACTTCATGATTTCTCACTAAACCACTAAACTTTTTAAGCCCTGTACACAAATGTAGCCTAAACAATTCCATTGGGAGTGCATCTATTTCACTGCTTGCTGTCCCATGCAGGAACTGTTAATGTTTTGTTATGCACTGCTTTTGACTGCGATTGAAGTTTGGTTTTTTTGTTTTGTTTTGGTTTAGTTTGGTTTTTATATATATATATATATATATATATCCTCCTGTATGGTGCTAAGTTTTGGATTTGTGCTGAAACAGTGTTGATAACACAGGGATGTTTCAGTTCCTGCTGAGCAGGGCTTGCACAGCATCAAGGGCTTTTCTGCCTCTCACCCCACCCCACCAGCGAGCAGGCTGGGGGTGCACAAGGAGTTCGGAGGGGACAGACCCCGGACAGCTGACCCCAACTGGCCAAAGGGATATTCCATACCATATGATGGCATGCTCAGCACATGAAGGTGGGGGAAGAAGAAGGAATGGGGAGACACTCAAACTGGTGGTGTTTGTCTTCCCAAGTACCTGTTATACATGACGGAGCCCGGCTTTCCTGGAGACGGCTGAACACCTGCCTGCCGATGGGAAGTGGTGAATGAATTCCTTGTCTTGCTTTGCTCGCATGCACGGCTTTTGCTTTACCTATTAAACTGTCTTTATCTCAGCCCATAAGTTCTCTTAGTTTTACCCTTCTAGTTCTCTCCTCATCTCACTGTACGGGAGCAAGTGAGCGTCTGCATGGGTCTGAGCTGCTCACTGGGGTTAAACGACAACACCTCATAACTAATAGCAGCATTATTTCTTAAGTAAGGAGAAGTGGGAAGGAAGCAATCATTGGAGCAATTAGTGCTTGTAGGATGAGTGTCCAATCACGTTACAAACATAAAATTAAAATATAGTGAGAAAATCTTAAAAAATGTTAGCTCCAACTTTAGAAATGTCACTCCAATTTTAGACCTATTCTGTGTTCTACTGTAATATATTTTATATAAAGTAGAGAATAAAATAACTTTACTAAAGCAAGCAATTTATCTAGAAGCAGGATAAACCTGTGTAGATTGATCTTCAGCAGGAATTGGGCTTTGCAATGTTCCTCCTTCCATGAGACCTGTGTTGATTTATACTACTTAAGATTATCAAATTCTTGATCATGGTGTTGTGTCTAAGGTACCTTCGAGTTTTTTTCACCAAGAGTGTTATATATGAAAGGAAAACTTCAGACACCTAATATGAGGTTTATTCTTAACAAGGAAAAAATGTTTCATGGAATCAAGGTTATTCATAAATATTTCATATAATCTATTAATTATTTTTTTCCAGGAAACTTTAGAAATAGAAAATTTTAAAACTCACGAAAATAAGCAAAGATATATCTTCCATTATTAGATCCACAGGCACTGCGTGCCTAGGAGTACAGCACCTTCTTTGTCTTCCTTGCAATTCCACAGACATATTTTCCAGCATTCATGAAATTGCTGGTGAGCTTAATTTCCATTCTGTGTAAGTCACATATTATATATAACTTTTAAAATTGTTTTCAGTGTTCTGAAGATTGCATATATGTGTACTTCTCACTGTTTATGTGATGGCTAGTGTAAGTTTACACTCACTAAATGCCGTGGCTGGATATTTTCAGTTTGGGAATTAGGCTCCATTAGGGTGAGGGTTAGGGTTAGGCTTGGGGTTAGGGTGAGGATTAAGGTTAGGGTTAGGGTTAAACACAACGAATACAACTTGATCTGTCCATGATATGAGTCTTCTCATTGATATTGAGTTACACCCATGATTAATACTTCTCTGCAAAGGAAACATATTTTTTATTTGTTATTATTTTAATCTAATAAAACATTCAGTAGATACCATTTATTTAGAAAATGAGTAAAGAAAGGATTACCTTGTGGTTTGTAACTCCTCCTGATAATCCATCCTAGTATATGAAGATTCATCTTGTAGCAATATGTTATCAAAAACAGGGAATAAGCATTTAGCTGTGTGGGCTGAGTAGGAAGGGCTCTAATAAAAGCATTTTTTTAAAAGGTGACCATAATATTCTATTTATTTAAGCGAACAAACAACAAACTCCCAAATCCTTAGTAGATCATTCTCATAAAGTTAATACTTCCTTTTGAATGCTTGCATCATTTGTGACCC
Source organism: Ibycter americanus (assembly GCA_035590275.1). NCBI lineage: Eukaryota > Metazoa > Chordata > Aves > Falconiformes > Falconidae > Ibycter > Ibycter americanus. The sequence continues at coordinate 87,741,443 of JAVJGI010000014.1, forward strand.
ATTCAAAGCTTTTTACTGTTTGTTACACTCTGAATATTTTTGTTAATATTCTGGATTTGGTAAAGACAACACCAGTGTAGAATGGATGAGACCAGACTCACCCAAATGTCAAAAGGACTGTATCAGTATTTTGGACAACCAACTTCATTTTAGAACTTTGTGTTTCAAAAGAATGTGTTTGCAGTTCGGCTTATTCTACAGCAGGCGCAAAATTCACCATATTCTGATAGTTTACTAATTGTGCTCCATGTAGTCTCAAAGTTAATTTTCACTTGCAGGAAATTTGTTCTTTTGTGTTCAGCCACCCTCTAATATTCTGGCTACTGTCTTAAAGGACTCCCATCAGAAAAATAAAGTTTTCTCAAACATTGTGTGGTGAACTGAAATTAAATTCCAGGACTCAGGATACCATTTACACCTAACGTGTCCTTCAGAAAGGTTTAAACCGACTGCATTGTCATTAAATGCAAATTAAGAGATAAATGCCAGGGACTTTAATTCTCTTTGCCTCAGAAAAATGGAAGGCTTCTTTCTTCTGTGAATATTAATTGTCCCACTCTTAAAATTAATTCATTTGCATTTCTCATTACCTATCTACATTTTCTGTCACAGCACTAAAAGCCCTGTGACTCTTCTTGATATCTTCTGTGGTTGCAAAACTCTGTTTGAAAGAGTTTGAGAGGGAAGTTTGGAGTCAAATTAGCATCGTAAGTTCAGAAAAGATACAATACTGTTGGTTTTGCAAAGGGTGCTGTTTGGCAAAAAACCTGCCCTTGAGTGTCCCTTTTATGTGCTCGATAATATCTTTGCTGGGATCTATGAAACATGTTCTCTATTTTTTTTTTTTCCTGTGCAGAAAAAAATACGGAAATGAAGCAGAAAGAAAACCTTGAGGTCTTTTACTTCTTCAATTACATGTGTGGCAAGGAGGTCTCATTTGGTTAAATCAACATATTTTAAAATTAGATGTGATTTTTCTACATTGCGTAGTCCAGTTAAACAGATTTCATGAAGTTTGTACTTTGTGTGGTAGCATTTACAAGAGATATTTTTTACAGATTAAGCCTTCAGGAAGCCAGTGTACCAAAAATGGTAAAGTATATGTTTATCTGGCAGGAATATCACCATCAATTGACATCACGTTAGACCTGTAGCTGTATAGCAGACTTTGTGCATTTAAAAGCAGAGTTGTGTTAATCATATTTGAAAATCTTTTCCATTAGGTTTTGTCTAAATACCGTGAAAGATTCTGACTATCTATGTGAAGAGGACATGAACTTCAATAAAGCAGGATCAATCAACCACACTCTGGATTTTGTTCACATTAACTGAGGCTCAGTCTTTGTGAATGGAATTGGCAGATTTGAGAAAATTATGTGTTTTAAATAAACATAGATGAAGCACATTTAACTTCTAAAACCAAATATAGTGAATTGCATTTACTTTACATGAGGTAATGACAGACTGACAGGAGGAACCTTTCATTTTAAATATGGATTCAATGTTTTCTGAATCTTCTAACAGAACTAAACCACTGTGCTCAAGTTTTCAAGAAAGTACGTACTCTTTTCTTGCATTTTTGGGAAATTCAGTTTCAATTGAACTGTTCTTTATGGCTGAACTGGGACACACATTGGAAAAAAAATGCTTGTCTCCTGATAAAAGCAGCATCCATTTTTGAGAGAACTTGCAGAATCTATCTGAATCATTAAATCAACATGCTACTCTCATAAACAAAACTAAAGTAATTTTCCCCATTAATGCATCCAGATCTTTCTTCAAACTAGTTAGGTCTTTTCCTCACCTCTTTGACTCTTCAACTTTCCATTAGCAATAATTAGGAGCTGTCTTCTAACTCACACAGGTTTATCCATGACCAATTTATAATCCTTTGTTCTCTGGACAACTTGTCTTTATTTTTAATATTTCTCTTTCATTGACATTTATGTGTCATACACTTCAGATTTGCTACATCTCAGAGACCATCACACCTAAGCTTTTATTTTTTTGGATTCCAAAAGCGAAGTTTATGTAATTTCTTCTTTCTCATCGCTGCAGTGACCCTTCCCTGAAAGCATATGTGAGTTGAATTTACCTTTTCTGACTATGAGTATATAATGAAGAATCATGACTAGTCCCTTTCTGTATCAGTTCTCAACCCTTTTCATTTTAGCACACTCACAATTTTTTTGTCAAAATAAGATCATTGGACAAAATCACCTCTGAAATTGACCTTTTAGAAAATTTACAAGTAACTTCCCTTAAACTTAGTGCTTTTCTTTTCTAAGCTATAAGCATTTTGCCCAGTTTTTCACAATTTCCTAGTACTTTTATTAAACAATGACATCTCCAATTTCATGTGTCACTATACTGAACAATGTACTGAAAGGTAATTAGAAAAACTGTAACTGTTCTTTCCTATGCAAAGAATAAGCTATTCCCAGACTTCATAACTTCACAAGCATCCATATTATTAGCTGCTTCAACAGCTAGCCTGAAAGCACTTTGTGCATCTGGTTTGGTGTCTCACACATGCTCAGACAGTCTGCTCTTGCTAGGTAACTTCATGTGGCTTTTTGTAACCCAAGGTTAGGTGGTCAGGTATTAGATTTCAGTTGGTTATTCTTGCTATATGAAAGGTGGTCAGTATTCTAATTAATTCAGTATCGTATGTCAGAGTAGATCCCACTTTTCTCTTGTGGCTGAAGCATGATATGCTCCTTCTTTCGACCTGACCTCTAACTCAGAGGTTCCCATCAGCTTTATCTATCTATTGATCTGACACCTATTCATAGGTAAAAACGTGCACCATGTCTCTGAACTTAAGCCATTGCACAAACAGGCCTGGTATAACAACATTAGGTAGGAAGTAAAGTCTAAGGACACAGGTTGTTCAATCCATAACTCCTTTTCCAAAATATAATGGAAAATATATGTGCAAAATATATGTAACTTCCAGGAAGCTAGCCAGAAATCTCATTTCTGCATACTTTGAGCCTTATCAGCTAGGCTAGAACTGGACTTTGCCTGGACCCGTGATTCCTGCTTGCTCATCTGGTCAATAGTCCAGCTATAAGAGAAGTACTAATAGGGTGCAAACTCAAGTTTGCTTATAACTTGGTAGCTGGCCACTGGGTGTAACAAATCAGTCCATGTTATTTTGAGAGGTCCCTGGAGTACAAGGTACCCACTTTCTGGGTCAGTGTTCTGGGCACAGGTAGGTAGCTATTACATCATCCTTAGAAAAGGGTAAAATAGATGAGATCCTAGGCTATAATTACTACCATTTTTATAACCTGCTTAGAGGAGACAGACACCCAAAACAGGCTGAAAAAGATTACCTAAACCACCATGCCTCCAGAATCCCCGTAAGTATGGAAATGCCTAGATTGGTGAACTCCATTTTTTCCTTTTGTTTTTTGTACTTTACCTGTATTATATATAAGAATAACCTCTACCAAGGATGGGTCACTACCAATAAGGTATTTCATTTAGAGATTTAAATTAGCCAGATTTAAATTCATGTTGTTATTTTCATGACAAGTATCCCTTGCCCGACTCCAGTTATCATCAGTTTTAATAATTTCTTTTCCTTTATTGTTCATCCTTTCACTTAATTATAATCATTCAGCATTGATGTATCTTAACATAACCCTTAATTGGTTTGAGATCAACATAGGTTTTCCAAAAGTTCTTATAAAATTTAACAAAGAATTATATACTTTTTACAGATACTTGTAAGAAAATTACATAATTACAAAACAGTAGCAACAATATAATTTTCTGTTAATTATATGCAGGCATTAAAATTATTTTTTTTAAAAAATCATACTTTTTAGGACAACAGATTGGAATAAATTCCTATGTGCTATGATAGGAACAGCTAAGGATACAACAGAGATTATGAAACACATTGAGGAAGATTTTGATGTCGAGTGCTATTTAATGGGACGGCACTTAAAATTTCCTATAGTGAAAGGGAAACTAAGGACTTATGGTGAAAGACATGTAGCATTCACAAAGGTTATACCTATGTATATACCCATGCAAGCTAGACCTACGTATCTTTTATCAGTGGAGAGAAAGGCTCCACTACACGACTATTCAGACCAAGTATCTGACTCAGCTGTTGGAACTGTCTTCCAGAAGAACCTTTCTACCTCTTCTGTAAAGTAAATGAGCCTCTTTTAGCCTGTTTAAAGGATACCTCTGTTCTTTGCTTTGAAGAAACTGAAAGATGTCCAGACACCCTAATCGGAGAAGCTGGCAGTGTCTTTACTGGTTTCCCTAATAGAAAGCAGTAAGCAATTCAATAGCTATAACCTTCCCTAACAGAAAATGTAGATCCATACATGTTCACCCTTTGCAACGGACAATCTTTATCACTTCTTGAGCAAGAGTTCAGAACTTTCATCTTGTTGCTGTTACACACTTTGCAGTATTTCCAAAGTGCTTATATGAAGCAACGGAGAAGGACTGCAGTGCAGCAAATGTCTATGTATAATGGCACCCAACCAATCACTGTGTTAGGAGATCCAAAGTCATGCTCCAAACACCAAAAGCTAGCCAGGTGGGGAAAAACTAAGTTTCAACATGAAACAACAGCTTAACTAGAAACATCTTATATTAGCTTAAGCTTATCTAATGTGAACTTTCTTGCTTGCTTGGTAATGCTTCACTTTTCTAATTATTGTATTTGATTTAGGCCATTATCACCTGGCTAAAAAGAGCTTGAGACGGACCAATGCCTCTTGTCTGGGAGTATTTAAGATGCTTTTTATGTTACCATTTTTGTAGAAGATATAAAGCTGTTGATACAGATAGTGCTCTTACTGGTAAAGTAAAAAAAATATCATCAAACACGTCAGAATGTCTACCATTTCACATAGATGTGGAAGATCTGTTCACTCTATCAGAGCTCAAAACAACTGATAGAATAAAAATAAACTGCTTACTTTTCTGCCGGGATCTTACAGAGTAATTGAAAAACAATCTCATTAATACATTTGGAACAGCATATACCCTCTAACAGTGCAACACACCTTGTGATAATTCCTAGTATTCAGGTAGAAGGGAAAGGTATAAAACTTTATCTATTTGATTCCTAGTAGGTGAGTGTATGCCAGCCAAATCATGACAAACTATGACTCCACCACTGTTTTATATATATACACTGCACAAAAGTACAGAAGTGATGATAATGGTTTTCTCATGGCGTGGAATCTTTCCAGTTACTATAAGGTAATCAGCTATTATGTGACTACCAAAAACTGGCCATAGACAAATTTAAATGAGCTCCTATGGGTACTATTGAGATGAATGCATTTGTTTCTAACCAATAAATAAATGGAATAGCTTTTCCACAAAGTACTTGTGATTTTGTAGGTCATCTTGAATAACATTGTTTAGATTAAACAAATAGTGAAGACTTATGACACATTTTCTCCTGTAATTGAAATATAGAGCACCATGTGCTTTCTGATATAAAGGGAGCTTCTTCTACATAAAATTGACACAGCATGATAATTTTTAATGTAAATACATTGTATTGTCTCCCAACTTCTCTGACAGTTTATATAAGGAATTCTGACACACCCACAAATTCATAAAAAGTCCAATTAAGCTTTATATTTTATTGATGGTGTGGGAAAATTACTTGAGGTGGGGGGAAATTAGAGAAAACTGGGACCTAGTAAGAGTGTAGTATTACAGAAAGCTTTTCAGGGTAACATAGAGTTGCCACTTTCAGGATGTTTGGCATGCACAGAATCTACTTTACCATGGCTCCCTAAGCAACACACCCTGCCAGCTCAGCACATGCTGATAGGAGTGATGGAGGGTGAAGCAGAGTGGAGACACTGCGGCCAGGCTCTGTTTACTCCCTGCAGGAATGGGAACTTAATGGTACCACATAGATAACAAGCTGCATAGCAGTTGTCAAATGAAGAATATATGAGAAGATATCTGCTGCTGAGTCAAGAACTGTGGCAAAATTACTTTCCTCAAATGAAATAATCTCATTGTAATACCAACGCACACCTCCACTCCAAAGTTACCTGCCTCCAAGGTACTACTACACCTCACTGGGCACATGATACCAATCAGTAACAAAGATATGTATGACTAGAGTCACTCAAGCTCCACCTAAATGTAAAGAAAATGAACTGGTCCTGGACTGAAATAAGTCCATTAAGGGGTCTCTAAAGTTGTTACTTCTAATCAAGGGATTCAGCCTTGGGAAGGACGGGAAACAAAGAACGGATGGTGAAAAGGTCTAAGCTGTTGCAGAAAGAAGCCTTCAAGTGAGGAAAGCTCTGGCCATAAGAGGAGACAAGCTGATAAGGTGTTGCAGTTCACAGACATCAACAGAAAATTAGTTGAAAGCAGGACAAAGGTAATTGTGGTAGCTGGAGATTCTGACCTCTGACTCAAATAGCCCTTCCAAAAGAGGGAAAAACCCCATTTGGGGAGCATGCGTAGTTAGTGAAAAGCTTCAGTAGTGCTATCAGAGGATGTGGACTAATTTGCATTAGAAACGAGAAACTTGTAACCAATCCTGTGTATGGTAATGAATATGCAATGTACTACGAAGTATAAAAAGTAAACAAAGGAGGGGAGAAGTTAAGGAAGACTCCATTGTAACTTCTGGGATCAGCTGATGGGCTGAACCTGTCTTCTCCCCCACAGGGACGCCTACTGGGTAAGAACTTTATTCTCTAACTCATGCTAGCTGTTATTAGGTGCGTTGTTTTAAGCTTTTTTTGCAGTCAGTGAATTATCACCAGCAACGTTTGAACCTTATTCTGTCACAAACTTGCATTTTGTATAATAAAAATCTTCAGCTGAAGTTCATTTTGTATAAGTCTCCAGAGATCTGAGTAGTTGATGTAAGGGATTTGGCTCAGTGATGCTGAGAGTGGGGGTCCCTGAACAGGTTCGTCCAATCACCCACTGATACAGTGGGCTGTCAAAATGCAGGTAGCAGACAGACTGGTTGGGCACAATGGTCTCATCTTTTTTGAGAAACTGACAGGTTGATCAAATATAAAGGGTTCGAGGACACACACACACACACACGCACACACCTTTTTAACATGACAGTTGGTGAGCAGGGTTATTTTCACACAAAGTAGTCTGAATTTCTGCTTTAATAACTTTATCCACAAAAATCACTGCATTGTTAAAATCAATGAAGCTCCTTGTATCTTTTATATATACTAAATCAAACCTTTAGGACTGGATTCAGTGGTCCAAGAAACCAAAGTAGTTCAAATTTATACTCTTTCAAATTTCTGTTTAAGCGATGGCCCTCTTAATTAATTCAAACACATGGACATTTTGCTAGTAGTACCACAGAATTTCTTGCCAAGAGAAAAATCTGCAATGTCCAACCTTTTTCTTTAATGGTCTGAGCTGTCAATATCTCCTGAATCAACAGTAGTCTCTGTGTAAGTTGAATAGTCTCAATCAGCACTGACTTGAAGTCATATCTGACCTTGCTGTCCTTTATTTCCCTAGAAGTCTAGAAAACCGAAGCAAGCACTGCTTAATTCTGACCAGACTTGAATGAAGTCCACATAGAACCATATCTCTTGGGAAAAAAGCACAAATATTAAATGGTAATTAAGGTTCGTTTGATAAGAATAGTGGTAGGAAAATATGCAACTCAATATATATGTCTCCTTTACAGGATAGGTTGAAGACAATTTAGCTCAGAGGCTCTAAGAATAGAATATCATTGTTTGCAACAGGTAACATTTCTCTTGGTGACCCTTTGAGACCTTGGTCTAGATGCTTCTATAACCTCCTAATGTACCTGATCTGTTATTGCTGTGCAATTCTTCCAGAGAAAAGAAGCACATGATACATTTATTTTCAATATCATTGAATCTGTGATTTGGAAGATTAAGAGATAACGGAAGTACTTGGGGGTTTTGTTGGTGAGGGTACTTGATAAAGACAAAATTTGGATTAAAAAAAAAGAGATAAACATTTTCATTCCAAGTCAAATATAGGGTAAGAATATATTAAGACCCTTAAAAAGCCAGTCTACGGAGTGGGGTGGTGAGTGAGGGTCTGAACCTAGGCCATTACTGGAATGCATATACAGATTCTGGCACTCTGAAACACCAATATAGATGCTTCCACCCTTTCTTAAAATGAATCATACATGCAAAAGTTGTACTATTTTTAATCTCCTCATGCCCCTCTAAGAGTGAATCCTTTTTTTTTGTTGTTTGTTTGTTTGTTTGTTTGTTTTTAATTCACTCCAATACACCAACTCAATATCAGCAGTAAAGGCCAAAACACATCCATTCTTCCGACATTGACGGTATGGTAATTACCATTTGTTTGGCTATGATTCCTTGGTTTCTATGTATAGTAGCCAAAAATTCCTTGGTCTCCCAGTATATATTGGTCACACCTGTAACTTCCTAACTCCACATGATCAGTTGGCTATAACATAGTTTGGCAGTATAGAAAGCAGGTCTTCCCTTGTGTGGCTGTCATCGGAAACAAGGTCTTTGGTAAGGAAATGGAGCAGCGCCTGGAGCAGTTAGCTTTGCAATGACAGCAGTGAACTTGAGAATAAAGGTAAACATTTTTCTAACTTCCTAAGATACAATATGGGCTACTGACTCATCCAGCTTTTATCTCATCAGACTCTCATGCTTTCACTTTCATGCTCTCCTGCAATAATCACTATGTTCTTAGCAGATTAACAAACAATTTTTTGAAGAAAAAAACCCACAAAAACATATGCTTCCCAGACAAAGAAAAGTCCATCTATTCAAAGTCATAGACTAGTATTGTGGTGTATCTTTCAAGTTGTCAGATGTTGTTATCTTCCAATCTTCTATTTATATGTGCGTAGTTTGTTGTAGATCAGAAGAGCTTTCAACATGTTGCTGGGGAACGAAAGGGGCATTTTGGAAAGGTGGTGTGTGTCGGGGGTGCATTTATTTATTTATTTACCATTTGAAATGAAGGTTTGTCTATTTATAAAACATGAGACACAGCACTTGAAGATGCCTCACAGAAAATCCTCACCTTGAGAAAAGCAAACTGTCCAGTTATTACTTTGGTGAAATTAAATGCTGTGACTAATGCCAGCAATTATCCTCCTTTATTAATAGCTATAAAGGGCCTATTTGTTTCCATGTTGTTGCTTACAAAATTGATCTCAGTTTTAGTGAGTGCTGAAGTGCAGATTTATTAGTGTTTCTCTCAGTATTGGAGCAGGAGAGAACAGCAGAGCCAGATCTGCTCAAAGAAAAGTTAAAAGGAGTTTTTTTGTAACTACAAATTTATGACACAGAACTGGCATCCAGGAGGCGCTGCAATGAGGACTGCCAAGAGCCTGGTCACTGCCATAACAAGCCAGAGCACATCATCTGTACAAGACTATTTCCTTAATGCCTGATTCAACTGAAACTACTTGAAGATTAAACTGAAGGACACCACACATGAAGCCTCACAACGTAGCTACTTAATGTTTTACGGAGTGAGAGTTGTAAAAATTGAGTAAGAACCATGTAAAAGAAAGACCAACAGTGGCGGTGAAGATACAACCATGTGTCTCATTTAGCTCTAATGTCACACACCAGGCAACGAAAGGAAACTTCTGCCTTTCATTTAAAATTCAGATTTCAGCAGAGGCATTAGGAAAGCACTGTATTAATACCAAAGTAATGAAGAAGAGGTTAGTAAGTTCCCTATTTATTTTTTGGCTCATGCTAGAGCTGAATACTACTACAGTCACCTTTCACTTTGAGGAGATTTAATTACCATAATTAACTTCAGTTTTGCATTGATTAATGTGCTTCACAGGAATACGTTAAGGTAGCGTACTTAAGGTCCAGGCTCTATATGCAAATAAAACAGATATAATTAAATGCTTTGTGATTTGTACTTCGTATTGTAATAGTTAGGATAAAATCTTGAAAGAAAAATCTAACCAGTCACAGATTTCAAGCTGACCTGACAGAACATTTACAAATGTTCCTTTGGTAATTTTCCTTTTTAGAATAAAATAATTAATTTAGCTAAAAGTAGGAGTATGAACTGCAGCAAATTTGTTTTTAATACTTCAGGCATCTAATCATGTTCTCAACATGAGTATTTATTTTGTTATGAATATTCGTTGTATTTTATATTACAGCACTGCTTAAAGGTCTAACTGGAACCACTGTACTATTGCATGAGATGGCCATGACAAAGCACATAAAAAATATGAGAAATGCCAGTTTATATCTAGCACACAAATGTAGCGAGATTTCCCCTAGGTCTTATGGGAGACCCAGAAAAATTCCAGTCAACTCCATGACTTCAGGGTCCTGTAAGGTCATCCTTGAACTCAAATTCTTGGCTGTTGTCCAAAGCAGGAGTACTCCTCAAACACAGATCTATTTCTGGTATTCATAGTGTATGATGCACAGCACTTGACTACTTTCTGCCAGAAGTTTATGTATTCTTTTTGGAAGTGGACCTAGGGACATCTCACAATTGAGTAACCTGTGGCCACCTGTCTATGACAATAAATCAAACAATCATTTCAAGCATTAACATACCTGAAGCAACTAGCTCTTCAAGTTTGCAAACTGTGCTGGTTTAACCCCGGCCAGTAACCAAGCACCACGCAGCCACCCGCTCACTCCCCTCACCCAGAAAGATGGGGAGGAGGATCAGAAAAGAATGTAAAA
>JAVJGI010000014.1:87759356-87801906 GCA_035590275.1 Ibycter americanus
TTTTGGATTTGGTGTGAGAACAATGTTGACAGCACACTGATGGTTTTGGTTGTTGCTGGGTGATGTTTATACTAAGTCAAGGACTGTAGATTTTCTCAGGCCCTGGCAGCGGGAGGGCTGGAGGGGCACGGGAAATTGGGAGGGTACACAGCTGGGACAGGTGACCTGAACTAGCCAAAGGGATATTTCATACCATAGGACATTATGCTGAGTATATAAACTGAGGGAAGAAGAAGGAAGGTGGGGACATCTGGCATTATGGCGTTTGTCTTCCTGAGCAACAGTCACATGCGATGGAGTCCAGCTTTCCTGGGGATGGCTGAACACCTGCCTGCTGATGGGAAGCAGTGAATGAATTTCTTGTTTTGCTTTGCTTGCATGCATGACTTTTGCTTTACCTATTAAACTGTCTTTATCTCACCACATGAGTTTTCTCACTCTTACCCTTCTGATCCCCTCGCCCATCCCACTGTGGGGGGGTGGTGAGCGAGCAGCTGTGTGGTGCTTGGTTTCCGACTGAGGTTAAACCACAACAGTTCTGTTGTCTGACTCAGTTCTTTCTGGGGTGCCATGTCACCACAAGACTTGTCTTTCAAGGCCCAGGACAGTGTTCTGGGCAGCGGCATGGGGCACAGGGTATGTTTCCAGCCATCCGGTGGTTGCTTCCACCATTGTAAGCACATGGCGCTTGCCTTGGCAAGTCTGTGGGAGTGTGATATAGTCAATTTGCCAAACCTCACCATATTTATATTTCAGCCATCGTCCTCCACACCACAGAGGCTTTAACTGCTTGGCTTGCTGAATTGCAGCGCATGTTTCACATTCATGAATTACCTGTGTAATCGTGTCCATGGTTAAGTCTACCCCTCAGTCTCGGGCCCATCTATATGTTGCATCTCGTCCTTGATGACCTGAAGTGTCATGGGCCCATTGAGCTATAAATAATTCACCTTTATGTTGCCAATCCAAATCTACTTGAGCCACTTCAATCTTGGCTGCTTGGTCTGTAAAGGGGAAATGAATGATGTTATAAAAGATGTCAAATAAAATGTAATTATTTTATGAATTTTTGGCAGAGTAAGGTATGTATTTTTAGCAGAGTCCACAATATGTGCTAAAGACTTTTTCCTGTACAAAAATTCTACGGCGTGTCATAATACTTTTTGAGTTAAAACCTAAAAATAGACAATTTCTCACATTTTCCTTAAATATATCCTTTGCTTTTATGGACAGTTAGAATATTTCTTGTTGTTATTCCATGATAACATAAGGATTAAAATGAATGGGATATTTTATGAGGTACCACATTTAATATGGACTTCCAGATCAGCATTTTCACTGAGCTACACAGAATAGTGTTTTTTTCCTAGTGTTTGGCACACAAAGTATTTTCAGAATGCTTGTGAGGAGGGGAGTAAAACGGAAGTTATTTATCTGTTAGAAACACTGGTTGCATTTCTTGTTTTCTAACAATATAATATGAATAAAATGTTTGGAATACTAATACCTCTACCTGGAAAGACTTGCAAAGTAATCCAAAAAAGGTATGTACTTGCATACTATTTGCATAATAAATTAAAATATATATAAAAATGTATAATCCACTGCAGATTAATTTAAACCCCTAAAAAATCCAAGAAATTTTGGAGTTGGATTAATATTTTGTTTTTTTAATCAACTTCTTGACTAGACAAAATGTATCACTGAATAGACAAAACAAATCATTAAATAGATTGTGATACAGTCTTTCCTCTACAGTATTTCTAATTGCATCTTGTACTTTAAATATGGCATATGTCTTGATTTTTGTTCAGCCTTATGTCTTTGAAAAGCTTCGAGAGTACTTTAAAATGTACATACTAAATACCCCACTGAGATAATGTCATTAATCATGGTGGTAAATAGAAACTTCTGTTTCTCAGTCAAAGACTTCAATGGTAACAACTAGAAATATATGTTCTGGTTTTTTGAATACCACATTGCTTTCATATGTGAAGGTATTTGTACGACTTTATGAAGAAAATTTACACATGTAGATAATCAACATGCACTGCATTTCTCATGGAGACAACCTTGTTGTCCAATGTACTTCCTTTTGGTTTCATATTAAAAATAACAGTAGAGATTTTGTGCACATTTAGTAAGCTGTTACTCATTTTGAAAGACCTACTCCCGATTGAGGCTATGCAGACAAAACCAATGACTTGGCAAGAATGTGGGAATTCAGGTATGATGAGCAATAAATTGTGGGTTTTGTTGAGAAGTTATGCTCAACATAGACACATGTAAGAGAATTCCTGAGCTCAGATCTTGCTGTCTGCCTCAGAAAGTCTGGCATCTGTTATGAATGGATTTGCAATGTTGTCCAAAAATTTCCCTAACAGAACAATTTTATTCTGATTCACAGGAACAACATTTCAAATATTTTCAAATGGAAGTCTCAAAACATTAAATTCCAGCAAATGTCAAAATGTTTTATTTCAACATTTTCACTCTCAAAATTGAAATATTGCTGTAGAATTTGGAGGATTTTTTTCTTTCTTTCTTTTTTTTTTTTTTTGGATGTCATGAAAGATTCCAAGATTTTGACTCTTCAGCTGGCATCTAGAAATTAAAGGCTGAAATCTTAGCTACACTTACTTAATTTCAACTACATCTAGCTACAAATGAGACTTTAGGTGTTGTTTTACACTGATCGAGTCAGATAATGGAAGTTAACAGAAAGAGCTAATTAAAGAATGATAGGTCTGCATGTTTGAGTACACCTTTCAGTTTTTAAGAGGACTGAGATTGGAACTGCTGCTTAACAGCAGGCAAGACATCATTCTAATTAAAAAATTAATTCAGAATCTAAGTTTCCATCCTTAAAATATATTCTTTATAGCTCAACTAGGCTACAAAAAAAACCCTTCAGAACTGATAGCATACTTCCACACTACAAACCAAATAAAAATTTATGGGGGTTTTTAGTTTGGGTAGGATTTTTTAATCTCAAAATTTTGGAAACCAGACTTATGATTTTTTGGGAATGACTGATGATTTCTGAATGCTTTGAATCAGATATTATCAGAATTTCTAGACACATAGTTGGCTCAATAATGTTATTGAATAAAAGATTGAGTGAAACCTACTTTTCATGTTCTTAAATTGTAGTATGCCTGGGTAAAGAAAGGTCAATTTATTATCTTGCTTGTTTGCTGATGTACAAACTACAGGGAAGTGGACTGAGAAACCAGGATAGCAGCAATTTATGCATTGATAATTTATGTATGGTTTACATAATTCTTTCTTTATTCAATAAAAACGGCATAGTTGCCATGGAAACTGCTACAACATAGAATTTGGATTACTGTGAAGCAAAGCATTTTTATAAACAAATAAACACAGAAGACATTTAAATCAAATGCTGAATGTTCTCTAAGACAATGGAGCTTGAGTTTCCCACTCTTGCTGAAGCTGCAGAGGGTTCAGACCACAGGCTCAATCTCTGCATTGGCATCCTGAAATATAATATTCAAAGGTATATTGAAGTTATTTCCCAGTCCCAGTGACTGCACTACTGAATAACTGTTCAACAGTTTGTGTTTAAGCACAGATAGATCCCCAAACAAGTCTTTGTATTCTCTAGGTGTTTATTAAAACTTACGGCCTCTTTGTGAACCTGCAATATGAAAGGCATGACTATCTAAGAAGATACTGAAATCATTAGCACTTCATTAAATCTGCAGGAGAGAGGAAATCTGTGTTAACTGTATGCAGAGGAAATAAGGGACAAATTAGTTTTATTTTATCTACTACTCTCATTTTCAGTTCTTATTATACCTTGCTTGTCTATTTTTTCCTCTTTTTGAAAATTCTTGGCTTTTCATTCCGAATTAAAAATAATTGCAGTTCTCCCCGAACATGCACACACACCCCCATTTACTTCATAATCATGTCTATTAAAATCCATCTCTGTTGCTATGTGAATTCTGTACACTTTTACTTTTCTCTGCTTCTTTGTGCTGAGTGATTTGCACATAGCAAAATTTAAGTTTCACAGGGAAAAAATAATATTTAATAAAAATCCTGAGACCAGTTTAAATCTAGTCAGTCCTGAACAATGGTGAGATTTTAAAAAAAATTTTAAATATCTTTTTCAGGATGCTTTGAGTTGGAAGGTACATTTAAAGGTCATCTAGTTCAACTCCCATGCAATGAGCAGGGACATCTTCAACTAGATCAGGTTGCTCAAAGCCCCAGCCAACCTACCCTTGAATGTTTCCAGGGATGGGGCATCTGCCATCTCTCTGGGTAACCTGTCCCAGTGTTTGACTACCCTCATCATAACAATTTCCTCCTTATATCTAGTCTGAATCTGCCCTCTTTTAATTTAAAACCATTAACCCTTGTCCTATTGCTACAGGACTTACTAAAAAGTCTGGCCCTATCTTTCTTATAAGCCCCCTTTAAGCATTGAAAGGCTGCAATAAGGCCTCCCCAAAGCCTTCGCCAGGCTAAATAAAACCAATTGTCTAAGCCTTTCCTCATAGGACAGGTGTTCCATCCCTCTGATCATTTTTGTGGCCCTCCTCTGGACCTTCTCTAACAGTCCATGTCTTTCCTGTGTTGAGGACTCCAGAGCTGGATGCAGTACTCCAGGTGGGGTCTCACCAGAGCAGAGCAGAGGGGCAGAATCCCCTCCCTCGACCTGCTGACCACGCTTCTTTTGAGGCAGCCCAGGATACAGCTGGCCTTCTGGGCTGTGAGTGCACACTGTCAGCTCACGTCCAGCTTTTCATCCACCATTATCCCCAAGTCCTTCTCAACGGGGCTGCTTTCAATCTCTTAATCCTCCAGCCGGTATTGATACTGGGGATTGCCCTGACTAGGGTGCAGGACCTTGTACTTGGCCTTGTTGAACCTCATGAAGTTCAACATAGTGCCACTTCTTGAGCTTGTCCAGGTCTGAAAGGCATGCCAACCACACCACTCAACTTGGTGTTGTCTGCAAAGTGGCTGAGAGGGCACTCAATATCAGTGTCCATGTCACTCATGAAGATATTAGCGAGTACTGGTGATGTAAAAGATGTTTTCTTTTTGATGCTATACACAAGCTCATTCAAAAAAGTGCATTTCAGAGAGGTTCTCAGTCATAAATCATTAAAATTTTGATGCTTAGTTTGACTTTTCCATAAAAAAAGAAAAAAGATAACAACTGTCAGGAAATATTATTTTATGAGAAAAAATATGAAAATATAATCTGCCCACTGTCCCATGAATTGAAATGTTACGTGGACAAACCAACACACATATATTTACAGTTTAAAATTCTCCTTCTTAACTTTCTCCAATATAAGAACTATTTAATTCTGAAGAAAATACATATTACAAGCATTTTTATAGAATCATAGACTCATTCATGCATGCTACCTGTAGATGCATCAATGTTGCTAAAATAGATCTTCAGATCATGTGCCTTCTCTGACTTACCATCAAGAGTGGAAGCCGGCAACGTGTCCATGTAGCCAACTAACAATGGGGACAGCCTCAGAGCCTAACCAAATTGACTGTAAACCCTCTTTTCTCCCTCCAGTATTTCCTCTCCCTCTAAATCAAATCACATGCTACAGATGACATCCTACTAAAACCAAACACAGGTTGTTCATGTGTAAGTTCAAAAGCAATTGGACTATACTGAAGATGGGAAGGAGGACAGATAAGGAAAGATAAGGAAATCGGCATAAAAAACAATCACAGATTCATGGAATGGTTTGGCTTGGAAGGGACCTTAAAGATCACCTAGTTCCAGCTTCCCTGCCATGCACAGGGACATCTTTCACTACATCAGGTTGCTCCAAGCTTTGTCCAATCTGGCCCTGAACACTTCCACGGATGGGGCATCCGCAGCTTCTCTGGGAAACCTATTCCAGTGTCTCACCACCCTCACAGCAAAGAATTTCTTCTTAATATCTAACCTAAATCTACCCTCTTTCTTTTAAATGTACCTCCTTTCTTTGTTTAAAATCATTACCCCTCATTTTGTTGTTACACTCCCTGATAAAGGATCCCTTTCCATCTTTCTTATAAGTGCCCTTTAGGTACTGGAAGGCTGCTAGAAGGTCTGCCTGGAGCCGTCCGTCTCTTCTCCAGGCTGGAGAAGCCCAACTCTCTCAGCCTGTCGTCACAGGGGAGGTGCTCCAGCCCCATGCTCGTCTTCCTGGCCCTCCTCTGGAATTGCTCAAGCAGGTCCGTGTCTTTCTTATGCTGGGGGCCCCAGAGCTGAATGCAGAACTCCAGGTGGGGTCTCAGGAGAGTGGAGTAGAGGGGCAGAATCACCTCCCTTGACCTGCTGACCACACTTCTTTTGATGCAGCCCAGGATGCAATTGGCTTTCTGAGCTGCGAGGACACGTTGCCAGCTCATATTCAGTTTTTCATCCACCAGTGACCCCAAGTCCTCCACTGGGCTGCTCTCAATCCACTCAGCACCCAGCCTATATCCATGTTTGGGATTGCTCCGACTCAGGTGCAGGACCTTACACTTGGGCTTGTTGAACTTCATGATGTTTGCATCTTATTATGACCATTTCATTTTAAAATTACAAATATTTTCCAATTTCCACAATTCAACATTCATTTTCTTATAGCAGAAATATTTTTTCTTTATTAATTATTTTACTTCACAAACTAAAAAATTGTTTGTTTCCTGAAAAATGTTTCAGCAGTAGTAGTTTTCATTTTCCATCATAAGGGGTATTTTGTGGAAAATTTCTGCTTAGCTCCAAAAATTAGCACATCTTTGCCAACATAACTCACAGAAAAGGGCTCTGAGTTCTCTGAAATGTCCTATTTACATTTTTCCTATTATTCATCTAAGTGATTCAGTGTTACCAGGGGACAGCAGAAACAGTGCTGCTACAGTGAACAGAGGCTAACATATTTAGTATCGTGAATTTGCTGCACCGAGATGATTTTTGAGCAGAGTTAACTGGGATACTACTTCAGATGCTGATTACATTCTGCAGTTCTCCATCATCTTACCACTCTTCACACAAGGTTTCAGCTCTGCACAACCACACTGCTTCCTCTCCTGCAGCTGGAGGTTGCTACTTAGGTACAGCTGTCTTTAGGTTGTTTGTGAAATGGTATCTTAAATGCCTTCCTTGCCTCAATCATTTTGATGGTCTGAGTTAGGAGAATGACATGTGCAGATATCCTGACGGAGGTAGAAACAGAATGAGACTTTATGATATAAGGTAACAACAGCAACTTCATACCCTTCAACCAGCACCACCTAAGTAAAATAGTGCTTTACATTCCACCTTGGTGCATGAGACACATCCACTAAAGAATGCGAAAGCATTAAGTCCTAAGGGAGGAATGAAAAGACCATTTGTGGGGTTTCTTTCTCTTCAGAAGGTCATAGTATTTTGCCTGCTTGGCAAAAGCTCTCTTCTGTCCTATATGAAAAAACTTTATTCCTACTCATTGCCTAATAAAATATTTACATTTTTAGGTATCCAAACACATAGATTAATAAAGTAGTAAGTATATGTAAATTAATTACTCTTTTATAGAATTTATACCCCTAAACATAGTTATCCACTAACTGCATCACAGTTAAATGTCCAAATCTAATAAATTACATCAGGTCCTCTAAAGCTACCACCTAATTAGTGTCAAATGTTTACTATAATTAAAATCTGTGTATCAAATGGGAAAAAAATGATGACATAAATGCAACTGAATTAAATAGTTTGAATGGAAAAAAACACTAAGAGTGCACTGTAATTAGTAACTTACCATAGCTCTTTCAGTGGATGGGAAAGCATTCACTACTTACAACTACATGAGGTATCACTTCAGAAAGGGGAAGTTATGGAACAGAGACTCTTTCTATTATGATTCATTTTCTCAACTGACATAAAGTGATACCGCCCTACTAACTGTGCATAAATTCCAGTTCTGCAAGGTGAAAGTTTGTAATAGCAACTATTTTCTTAAACAATGTAGACAGAATAATATTTCTAACTTTTGCTAGGCAGAAGATAGTTTTGGATTACATTTGATGCAGGAATTTTCCCTAAAATTTGGGTTTGGTCAGAAAATTGCAACTTGTTAAAATTTGTAGGTCAGTGCTTCAGGTATTTTGGTGACTGCAATGTAGTGTACAGTTTGTGTTAAGCTAGCCAGATCTACTGCTAACAGCAGTCTCATAACAACTTAAAATTCATTATAACCTCCTGGGTCTGCAGTGTGGATGTACCCTACCACCCCAGCACTCATGCAAGACATAAGATATATGTAGACCCGACTATTCAAATACAGCAACGCAGGCAGATCTCTCTAATCACGTCTAGTTCCCATTCTCTATTAATGGCTATTTTACAGTTTCTCCTAATTATTTTTATTTTTTTTTAAGCTGTGCACTGTAATACATATGACCAAAAAAAAGAAGCTCCGATTTGTTTTTAACCAAAATTATTGCTGTCCAAGGAAGACCTATGCAGCATTACCATTTCTTACTCATTAGTGCTACCCAAAATGGAGGTTAAGTTAATGATAAAGACATAAAACTTTAAAGTAAATTTTATATAGAACTTTTGTGCTAGCCACACCAATGTGGATTGTAGCTTTATTGTCTAAAATGTGAAATGATTCAGAGCTAAGAATAGCCCAGAGATGACCCTGAACTTCAGAACAGGCTTTTGTCATGTCTCCATTTACCAGGTGGAGTAGCTCATTCTCACAATGCCCTCATCAATACTCAAGCAATTTGAATGTTATTGGAAAACAGGACTCCCTCTAATTCCCAGGGAACACTGAGCGGAGGAGCATCTCCAAGGCAGACTTATCCTCGATTACTTCCCTATAAACCTATGCACAGGGTTGTGACGATGTCAGTGCATGTCTGAAACCCAGCTTGTGGCTCTGTTGAAAAAGACGTATGCAGACCTAGATAATAACATTTCATCAAAGAACCAAAATTTACCTGCCATTTTGCTTTAAACGTACTTACATATACTTGTGGATTTTTATACTTGCATGCTAGGATGTGGTAAGATTATGATGGGGAAAAAGAGAAAAATATAATAAGCATGTTTCTTAGGTCAGGAATACCATCATGACAATGATTAAAGTGGTAACACTTATCACAAGTCTGTCATTTACAATGTCATTGATACCAAACTCCTTTCCTGAAAATTTTTTAGGTGTTCATCTTTCTAGTAGCAAAAATTACACAAGGCCAGAAGGCTACTACAAAAACACTGAAAATTATGATAGATTTATAGTCAAGTCATGTTAAATAAAAGCGTTTTCCCAGAATGATTTGCAAATGAAAGAAGACTAGAAGTTTTATGTAAGCGCAAAGTATGGTATTAAAAAAAAAAAAAAAAATCTGAAAAAAAACCAACCCTGCTTTGGGATCACTAGTACAGTTGTTCCTATGGTAACTGGTTATTTGTGCTGCATGCATCATCATATATATTTCAGTAACTGGAGTGCTGGAAAAAAGGGAGGGGAAAAAGAGCACGTGTTACACTAAATTAATTCCAAAGACAAGCCCATATTAAAATACTTGACCCTTTGATTAAAAAGCAAAACACCTTTCTGTGATTTCACCCACTTGACACTTGAAAGTGTGGCTTTCGTAAAAGGGGCTATGAAAAATTGGCATACGCTTACTCATCTTCTTATTTTGTTCTGAATCATATCTCTAATTCATTGCTAAATAGCAGTTTCAGTCTTGTCTGAGCTGCACAAGCGAGGCGCTGAAGGGAGAAAGCATTTGGTTGCTTTCAAGACCATATACCTCCTCAGGATTTCAGGCAGCAATAAAACACTGATAGCCATTTGAAGTAGCTGGTTATTACAAAAAAGGCAGAGGTATGCCCAGAGAGGAGGGTGAGTTACACTACAGAAAGTAATTTGGGAGACAAGATCTACCAGCTTCAACAGTGTTCGGGTCTTTTGAGATAGGTAAAATATGTTCCCCTCCTTGCTTTTTTTAATGCAGTCAGGCTTTGGTGTGAGGTGTCCAAATGCTGAGCTTCCTAGTTACATGCAGAAAAATTCAGCTGCTTCTCAGAACCAGGCCTGAATAAACAAACCTGGCAGCTATTGAAACATCCTTTCCACTGTAATCTGAAAGCATTGGATCCTGTATGAGTGAGGGAATTTAAACTTCAGACTTTACAACGTTCATTGGTTTATTACAAAGAAACACTGGTTTTTACACTTTAAAAGTTATGCTACAGAGGGCAAATACCACAAATCCAGCTGAAATCCAAGGGAAATCAAACTCCCAAAGAGATATTAGACTCCTAAATACCTTTGTGCATCTTTTTTTACTCATGTAAACCAGGAATTAAATGCAGTTTAGTAAACCCAATTCAAAACTATGCAAGATGAAACTTTAAATTTCTTTTAACGTCTCGAGTTCTGCCTCTGTGCCTGTGCATAAGTGCTGAAAAAGTCCATATATATTTCCTATATAGGCCTGGTGTGACTTTGAAAAATTGGCATTCTTCTGCTGAAGCATCTTGAGAAGCCCAGCCTGGTGAGCTGTGAGACGGTTGAATACATTCAGGCCTCCTATAAAATGCAGCTGTGGTTGCTAATTTTTTCTGAAAGGGTGTCATAGTGCCACCATCTATCTTTTATGTAATACCTTAGAGAATTTGTCTAGGAGTAGGAGTTCAGTTCAATCAAAAACCTAACAGAGATCCAGCCCACATATCTCTCAAAAGCACTCTATCACCAATATAAAGACTGCACTGAAATTCTCCAAGCTATGCTGCTGTAGAAGGACAAATCTGATGTTATAGAGAATGCAGAAACAGAGGTATAGTGAGAAGTTCCTCAGTGAGAAGAAAGTTCTCATCCTTGTTTCTAAAGCTCTATCTATATCTAAATTATTCCGTATCTGAGTAAAATGCAACCCTGTGAGCAGAAACTAGTTACAATTGCCCCCTCGCTGCTGCATGCCTTCAGTGCTAGACTAAGAAATTATGCTCTTTTCTGTCTTTTCTTTCCCGATCGATCTTGAATGTTTTTCAGCACAATGTTATGGAACCAGATCAACAGGGAACATGTGCCCCTCTGCATTCCACCAGGTTAATGTGTAGCTGAAGTTTTACTGGCGTTTGGTCTGAAGCAAAGCATAATTTTAAACAAGGGAAGAAAATGGGAACTTCTTGAGGAAGTTCTTTGAAGTGTGGGGAATTGAATTCTCTATTCCCTACTCTGCCCATGCATCCCATCAAAACCATTATGGCTGGAGACATGAAACATGAAGCTGGGGAACTGGGACAGTGCTTGCGATTAGAAGGGTAAGCTGAGGTGGTGATACAGTAGAAAGGTGAAGACATGGAAAAGCAAAAATTTAGGATCCTAGTTTGGGGGACCAAGATGTGTAGTTTGAGGAAGATATAAAGGTGAGTCACTTCTGTGCCTGCTTGTGACTTGGCATGAAGTTAAAGATCCTGCTACCTTATCAGTTTTCTCATTAATTGCCACTGTCATTGGACATACCTGTACTCCTACTACATTGCAGCTGTTACTAAGTGTTACATCTTACTGTCCTGAATTTGAAAACCTGGGCCCTTATGGTGCCTGATGTACAGAAGCACCATCACTACTTCTCTTCTTGACAGAGTTTAAAAGAGCTGTTGAAGACCTTTTACAAGATCTTTCAGCTTTTTCATTCGTGCCCTTCTTCTGTGAAAACCGTGACATCTTCTCTGAGCTGGAATTATTGAAATTATCACCAGACAAACTTCAGTATATGCTATATACGAAATAGAACGAGTAATTGGCAGTAACTGAAAAATATATAACATATCTTGTGAGCTAAAATACTCCGGCAATGTGAATAATATCACATTATTATTAATTTTTAGTAAGTTTCAGAAAAGCTGTGAAGTCTTAACTCTGGGCTTTACAATGTTTCTGCATGTTTTCCTCCTGTAGATGTTCTAAAATTCTTTCCTAAATTCTTGCATGTTACAAATCAGACATGTAGATGATTGGGGTTTCTTATACACTGTTTTCAGTCTCATATGTGGAATTTCTGACTTTTTTTGTCTACTTTATCTTATTTTTATTTTTTTAGATATTGCTATTTAATTGCCTAAATACAGTTTTAAACCAGTATTCTGCCAACAGTTTTTACTATTCCCACATTGAACATGTGTGATATCTTTTTGGGAGTAGGCACACTCCTCAAGTTCTGGAAAAATGAGGAAAAAAGAAAAAAAATATACTGGTTTACAGCTAAAGATTGAGAAGAGTTGTCAAAGAGGAATCTGAACATTTTTACAAAGTTTCTTCTGAGATTTCTGGAGCTGGGACACATTAGAAAAATTATGTCCCACCTAAACCACACAAGAGTCTAGGCTTTTGTTGGAAAAAGAGGAGTAATATGACTCTGAAACAGGTAGCTGTCCAAAAGTCACGCCATTTGAACAAAAAATGCCCATTTTCCATGTCTAAATGATATTGTCCATTCAGCTGTAGTTTTTTGTATCCAAAAGAACCTTTTCAAATGTTTTAATACTGAATCCTTTGAATGTTAGTGTGTTGAAATACCATTTCTCAAAGGTGACAGGTCCACAGTTTCTTCTCTTCACAGAAATCACAGGTACTCCATTTGGAAAGATGGTTCCCTCTCACTGGTACAAATGTGTGCTATTGTTCCAGATTTTCAAGTTAAACATACAAAGAAACCCAAACCAACCCCGTTTAAAAGACATCCTTGATCCTGCAGAGTTACTTTTCTCTCCAGTGGGGAAAGAGTTATCATCCTAATGTCAGCATGGGCTGAATCTGTAGTTAATTTCAAAACCAACCACCTTTGGATTAAGACTTGCAAATGTTACCCAGCTTCTCCAGTCACACAAGTTACACATAAGAGTGCCTATAAATACAAACATGTTTGTGTGCTGTATTTATTTTAATAAATATGAATATAATAACATATAATAATGTCAGCCATTTTGTAGGAAAAAGAGAGTAAGTTACAGGATGGTAACTTACAGGATGGTGTGCTTTTCTAGGCTTAGACTTACTTGGAAACAAAATTTTTTGATATGGAAGTAGAAAATACTTTTCACTTTAAAAGTACTTACACTTTTCTGTGTTAGTCTAGCCAAACTTGAATTTTGTTTTACTTTGCCAGTTCTAATGAATAGTACACCTACATATACCAAGGGAAATAATCTACTTAAGCTATTAAAATTGATGTTCCATCAAAAAAATAACAACATTTACAACATACTAAAAGCCCATTAAGCAATTTATTTTCAATCATATTTTAATAACTCAAAATCTAGATGAAGCCACTTAAAATATACAATCTCCATTTTTGCACCTTTCAAAAAAGAGCACTGTAGAATCTCTGGCACAATGCTAGATTTAACCTTGAAGCAGTGTGAGGGTAATGTGAGGGATCGACTGTACTGTGCTTTAAGGTTCAGGCACTTTTGTTTGTTTTCTTCACTTAAATACCATTTTAGTTTATTGCTTAAATAAGCTTTAAAAATGTCCTGTTGTTTGCTCTGATGCTTAACAGTTTTTAAGCTATTTTTGCAAATTGTTCTTTTTCTCACTACCATGTTGCCATTTACAGTTCACCCTCCAGCTCAAGCTGCTGCTTCGGTTACACCTCATCAATTTTTCTTTAATTCTCTTCATCTCCTTCTCTGCTGATAAAGTCATCTGTCTTTTTCCCCACTGACTTGAAAACAACTCAATGGAAAGCAGTGCATCTCTTGCAGAAGTTAGTAATGAGAGTAAAATAATTTTGTAGTTTGATGTTTGGCATCATGGCAAATAAAAGGACTTCCAGCAGAGCACCATCTAACCTTGTTTCCTCTTTAGAAAGAGATTTTGCTCAAACACTGATGTTGTTAGAAATCTTGTAATTACTGCTCTTCTAATACTGATATGACAGAGCAGGATTCTCATTATATGAAAATAAAATTTTTGTTTATTTCAGCTCATGGAGAAAAACCTTAATCACTCAGTAAAATGTGTTAGGCAAAGGTATAAAAATATCCTTCTGGATAAGCTGGCTTGTGAAAGAGAAAACAATACTTCTGACATCTGAAAGGCTAACTTAACCCTGCTGTAGGTAATAGAAATAATCCAGATGAGATCAAAATGAAGTGAATCAGTCAATGAATATATTTTAAAGTCTAAACAGCAATACTGCAAGCCTTTTGCAGCGTTCAGTTGGTGTAACTTTGGTTTGAAGATGTTGTGCTTATACAGGGAAGCCCTGTTTATATCACATGAAATCCTTGGTTCCTTTCAACTGGAATACTACTAATGTCTGCAGGTGTAGCAGTGCAAACTCTGGTGAGAGACGTGGTCTCGTTTTCTCATGGTAAGCTCTTTTGAAAATATGTGGCTGGGCAGCAATGGATGAAGCTGCTTATTGCCCTATCACACCTGCTCCTCTCAGGAGGTGGTGGCACCTGCTAGCAGCATAAGCCTTCCCCAGTGGGAAGCTGAGCATACTATGCTGGACCTGAGAGCTTTGAGAGAGCAGAGATGGAACAGGCAGAGAGAGGAACAGGGGTCTGAACATGCAAGCAGCTGCTAACAGTGAACCTGGAACCAAATGAAGGGGGAAGGCTTCAGAGAGCAGGGACATCTTCCAACACCCTCAACTAGCACTCTGGGCAACTTCTTCCCTCCTAGAACTTAGAAGAGATTGTATGGAGTTAGCATTTCTCTTGTATCTTATCTACTAATTTCTCTTTATTTCTCCTGGTCTTAAACAAAGTCCTTTAACACTCTCTTCTTGTATCTATTCAAATAAAAACATTTCTGACCTTAGCCTTGATGGTCATTTTGCTGTGCTTGATATAAGAAGTCATCTACAGACATTGACCTCAAAGCTCACAACAGCTTCAGGGTCCCATCACAGAGTGAATAAAATGAATATAAATGCACTAGAATTAAATTAATTTTTACCAGTGTTGAGAGGACTGTTTCACTTATTGCTGCTGATCTTTAACTCAGTTTTACTGGTAACAGAGACAAAATTTGCTACATTTTTGTTCTCTAAGGTCATACAACAAACGATTGGCTCAGTAATATAAGTCATCAGCTAAACTCAAGATATTTTGGGTAGCAATTGGCTAGCTTTAAGAATATTGCTATTGTGTACATCTAACTCCAGGAAAAAAACTACATAAAAAAAAAATTAAAAAAAGGGGTAACGGTGAGCTGTGAGCACTACTTCTGTTTACTGAAAGGAACTAGAACTAGGTCTACAATGTTTTTTCCTTATTGTAATCCAATCTACAAGTCAAACATGATATGAAAATCCAAGTGTATACTAGTTGAATCCTTATATCAAATGCTTAACAGGTCACTGCAAGCTCAAACATACAGTTTCAACAGTTCATATTTGGATCTGTGCTGTACTTCTAATGACTTTACCAAAAATAAAAAGGTCTAGGAAGATTCAGAATAAGTTGAGACAGTTACATGGATATTAAGTGTATTTATACTTAAATAAGGTAGGATTGAATGTTTATGAGGCACTTAAAATCCCATTCTTTACGGCATGAGTCAGCTATTAACTGCCAATGCTTGAAGAAGGTATTTTGCTATGTAACAAGATGTTCTGTGACTGAGTATTGTCAGTCCCTGATAACGGGAAGATAAAATGTTCTTTGTGGAGGAAGGATTTTTTTGTCCTCTTCTTCACCCATTGTCCTGACAAACTGCAACCCTGGTGTGGTAGATACATTTATTTTTAAGTGGTTTTATTTACACCACTGCCTTTTACACTTTAGTGTTTCTCAATAATATTATATGTCATTTGGTTGTATATGAATTAGAAGATCATATAGTCAGAGGAGTTGTCTCACTCTTTGGAAAAGCCACTCCTTCCTTGATCTTTCTCTAATTTGCCTCGGTTTTAAAAGCTCATTACATAAGGTCCTCATTAATCTGATAGAGCTAAATGGAAAAAGCCTGCAGCCTCAGCCCCTTTTAGAGATAGTCCATCTGAAAGACTTCTAATTTGCCAGTGACAAGATTTGTCCCTGATACTAATAAATACATGAATGTGTGCTTACAGAGCCTTAAAGAACATTTCTAAACTCTGTTCAGAAATGAGCACTAAGTTGTCTTATTTCTGATGCACTTAAAGAACTTATTCCTAGGTTCTTTTTAGGTGTCTAGCTAGTTTTAAGTAATTTTGCTCCCTACTCTTTCTAATTTTATCTCTATAAATTTGTTCTATTCTTTTGCAGAATTATTCTTAGACATGTGCCAGTTTCCAGCATTCCTGCAATTCCTTTCTGGTGTAGAAGTCTCAGTGTTGCTGCCTTTCTCTGACACCAGGCTAGTTTAGTGTTGCACCTTGAGCAGTCTGGTTTAGATAATAATTGATATTAATTATGCTGCAATATGTTCCTTAGATTATGTTCCACACCTAGGTTTGCTGACGCCTGTTTTTTGGAAGCTCAGTTTCCTCACAATGCTTCTCTCACACTTTGCCCTTCTTAGAAGAGTGTTCTCTGACATTTTGTGATGACTTGCACTCAAACTACCTTCCACATTCAAGTTTCAGCCATCTCTCTCCTATTAGTTGGATTCAGATCTAAAAATAGCTGCTTTATTGGGCTGCTTCCTTCCATAGCTGCTTCCTTCTCTGAAACAAAATGTTGTCTCCATATTAACTACAGCAATCCTTCCCTCTGCTCCATTCAATTTTTTAAAAGCCTTTGTTATGGTAAAACAGTCAAAACAATGAAAACCATTAAAAGAATATAAGCAGTTTTAAATTAAAAAGCTGTTTTTCTGTAAGTTAGAAAGAAAAACTGTAGCTGCTATACTCTCAGATGTGACAATCTGAAATATACATAAATTCAATTAAAAGAAAAAACAACCTTTTTATGTTTTCAAAAGTTATTACAGCTAATATCCATCGATTTTTTCCTTGTTGAATATACATACCTATTGCTTCTCACATTCTTTTGTGGGTCTGTTAGGTTTACAAGAACACCTTTAAAGTTCTAGTATAAGCAATCTACAGCATGGTGGTGTATCTTGGATGGTATCATTTGTCTTTGTGTATCACTTGATTTTGTACCTGAGTGATAAATTCAAAATACATGAAAAAAATCATCTAAGTTGGAAATGGGGAGGGGGGGGCGGGGGTGGGCAGGCAGGAGGTAGGGGCAGGGGTATATTTCCAGTAAAATCCTGAAAGTCTTGTTATTAGGATGAGCATCTTTGATCTCTCAAAAGAACCAAAATATGGTGAATACTGCTGTAAAGTCACATAAAGAAATAAAACTTGTCAGTAATCGGGAGAACAGTGGAGCTGTCTTGCACATTTCTAGTACAGTATAATAGAGTAAGAAAAGATGATATGCATCTGACATCACACCTTGAACTAAAAATAACTGTGCTTCTCTGAAAAGTATAATGCAACCTTCATTGCTACTGTATTAAATGTCTTGACCTTTTCTTGGAACTAAAATATTTTCCGTTTTCTTTTATTCCCAAATTTGTTACAGAGCTTGTCCAAACAGCTCATCTAAGTGAGACTGATATTCCCCAAGGACTGCAAATGATGAGAGGATCTTGCCCTTTGCTCTGCAGTTACTCCTTCACAGTTATTGAGATACTCATCCTCAGTTCTGTGAAAAACAGATCTATTTTGTTAGGTCAAAAACATCCATTTCTCTTATTCAGAACACTGATTTGCCTCAAGATACACTGCGGAAAAAAAAAATCTTGTTCTCCTACACTAATGTAACTTGGCTTAGAAAAAAAACAAAAGTGCAAAGCATACTCTAAGTAAGCCATTCTCTAGACCTAATTTTTTTTTTTTAAGATTAAATTTTTCTCACCACATATGAAGTAATAAAGATAATTTAGAGGGAAAAAAACCCATGCAACAAACAAACAGAATTTAAGACAAGGTGATAAAACATGTTTGAAGAATGCTAGCAATATGTAGACAATAATTACACAGTTTTTCACTAAAAGAGTGAAGATACTCGCCATAAACTTTTAGAAGGCATCATATGTTTCTATTTTCTACCAGTTGCATATTACAATAACAACCTCAAATGAGGAGCAGAACTCAAACATATTTAATTTATTTATTCGTTTGTCTGGTGGAAAGGATGTTACAGAAAACACATCTCAGAACCAGTATTTTTCAGCTTCCTGGTTGCTTTCTGCTAGATTGATAATCTGGTAAAAATTATTTTTCTCAAAAAAAATTTAAAATTTAAAACATTTCTTCTTCTGACAGATCATTGAAGAAGAAAATTCTGAGATCTCTCTACTTATGGTCCAATTATATGTTGTAACATAATTGCACATGGCCTTTCAAGTAGTTCTTGCATTATTGTCAAGACTCTGAGTGCCGTTACTTGTTTTGAACACCCTAAATTCTCTGTGAGAGTGAATTTGTAATGATCATTCAGAATTTATTGCAGGCACTTAGACTGTGGGCCAAGTAACTTCTTTCTTTTGTACAGATGTCTCTTTATAAAGAAATTTTATGCATGGAACTAATTTTTTAAATTATTTATTTTCATTTATAGGTATTAAGAGAAAGCAGAATAGAAAAAAATCCTAGGACTTCTATTTCTCTCTACAAGATAAAAACCAGTGGTCTCTACTTCCAGCACATCCGTATAACTACCTGTTTCCAATCAATGCCTATGCATGCAAAGATATTAAAGTTCTTCATCTTCTCAGAGGAAATTGGGCCTTTGCAACAAATCATAAGTGTCAGCACAAGTACTGCCATTGATGGCTCTACTCATCAAGTTCAAAGCATAGAACTGGAAAACTCAGCAAAAAATATACAAAATAAGCCATGATATTACTGGAGAGGAGGGAAGGGGAGGGGAGAGAAGAGAATGAAGCACAGGTATTAAGCATGTTGCTTAATTTGCTCTATTAGGTGCATAAAATATATAAGCACTGAAGCAGAATCAGCGGGCAGTCTCCTTACACGAAATACACTGCTAATACTGCAATTGCAGATAGCGCCAATCGCTAATATTATAGTAGGAGACAATGCCAGTAAGGGTACAGCCATACGTATAAATAAAAGTTTCAGAGGCTTCAATATGAAAGATTTGTCTAGTATCAAACTGCAAACTCTAGGTTGTATTACCTGTTGAAATATGTCTCTTTTTTTGGTCTTTTCTTTCTTTCTTTCTTCCCTCCCTCCCTCCCTGCTGGCAGCCTATTCTACTGCATTCCAGACACCTGCTTTGGCCAGAAAAGCTCTGCCAAGACCCTGCAAGTGACACAGGCATATGATGGAGTGTGAGGGAAAGAGAGGAAAGGAAAAGAGGCAGAACACAAGAAAAGGGCAGAACACAGAGAAGAAGACCTTGCTTAATAAAAGGGTTCTGCTTTGTACTGTCTCTGTGCTTGCATGGGTACCCAGTCAGTGTGAAGAATTTAGTGATGGAATCACAAACTGAGATAAGCACAGAGAGTATCCAGTTCAGAGTATCCTGTTCACATGTGGGTTTTGGTTTTGTTTTTTACATATATTCACTGCTACTTGAAAGAAGGGTGAAGAGAGGCTGGAGCCACACGGTTCAGATACATAATGGAAGGATAAGAGGCAATGGATATAAGTTAAAAGGTGGGAAATTATGACCTGATACAGGGAATAATGTTTTCCATTCTGTAGGCTGTCAAACACTGGAAAAAGTGCTCAGAGGGGCTTGGGGGTGTATTCAAAACTCGACTGGACATTTCCCTGAGAAACCTGCTCTGAAGACCTGCTTTGAACAGGAGGTTGGACCTGTCACTGATCCTGTGACTCTAGACGTGTTTTGAGTTATTTAAAAGAAACATTTCTGGGGTTGAGAATTCATTTACTAAATCTGACTTCTATGATTTCCTTCTTCATTGTCCAGAAGAGGATTAAGAAAAGGATTAAGCTTTGGTGGTTTATGGAGTGTTTGGATTTTTCCAAATACAGAGTCTGAAATCAGTGATGGCTTAGCACAAATACTTCATGTTCCACTTTAATGCTAAATACTTCACATTATACATGTGTAATTTTGGACCTCTGTGGTGTACAAGCAGAGGGATACCAGAGGTTAAGTCTACTAACAAAGTCATGACACAGTCTCCCCACCCACCTTGTTCAAATACTCATTTCCAACACTTTTAAGATCATCATACTTCTCATGGCCAGATTTCTGTTACTGGAATATCCTAGTAATTTTTACTACTGCCCCCTTCAAATAAAAAGTCAAACAAGTATGCCAGGAGATCCTTGACGTTACCTTATGAGCCCACCACAATAGCTTTGTAGTGTGGTTTACACAACCTTTTGGATTTCTTATAGTATTGACATTTAATTTTGAGCATAGTCAGGCTTCATACCATTTATGGGTGCTTTGATATCTGTGTTTAATATCCAGAAAGCTACATTCACTTGATACAATATTAAATTAAAAGCGATAAAAATGAATATTTTTCTTCATATCTATACAGTATATTGACAAGATCAGTTTTCCTTCCACCTCCCTTCTTGTACTAATGTCAAGAATTTTACTTCCTTTCAAGTAGGCAAGCCTCGTAACTTAAGCTTTCCACTGAAGTGGAGTTCAAGGTAGTCACACATGTTATGGACACAAGAACATAATGCTCAAAGTGATATGATTTTGCTAATTTCTTTCACAGCTAAGCATAAAAAAGACTGCATTAATATCTTCTATTACCAATCAGACTTTTTACATTCAGAGAAGGTAGAAAACACAAGAATGTTTAATGACTTCTTTCAAGTGTTTGGAAGTTGTGATAGCACAACTCTCTCAGCTTTATTTACTTTAAATAATCAACTACTCATGACTAAACTGAAAAGGGAGGGAATTAACCAATTCACTTGGAAGTATGGACTTTGCCTGGTCTCCAGAACTCCAATATAGTACATATTGGCATGTGAACTTTAACCCATAACATGTTTTCTAAGGCCTTTAAAGCTGTACTGGGTTCAAAAAACTGTCAAAAGGTTTTGATTTATGTAAGACAGTGCACTTCCAGAGCAGGTTGATCCTGAGATCCCTGATAACACATGCAGACCGTCACCCCCGGCCTCAAAAGTCTCTCTAACAGCGGATGCTGCACACAGTATTCCCCCTACTTTTCAGCTTCTCAGCCCATACGGTGGATACCAAATACTCACGCTCCTGTGTATTAACCATATAACTGTCAGCTGTCCAGGTGTATTATCCTTGAATGTGTAATACTCTGCATCATAATTAACAGGTGGTTTTCAGTGCAGATTTTGAGTTTGAGTATTTTTAGCACAAATGTGTATTTTAGATGAATTATGGCTGCAGCAAGATCAGTGTGTTGTAAATTCTGCCTTTTCTACTCCTAAGCAAGGTGTGGAGAAAAAGCACCCATTGTATCTCTGCTATTTTTTGTCTTGAAGAAGCTATTAGACACATTTAACATTTCTAACACTCAGTTCCCCAGTGGAAATCTAGGGTCCTAAGTTAATTAAAAGAGCTAGTGATCAAAAGCTAGAAAACGTTTTTTGAGAGAATATGCATTGGTATAGGTCTTTTTCTTCTCTACAGTTTTGAATTTTCTTGAATTTAAATGTGCTGTTTTCACTCTTTAGTAATAGTAGTGATGGTTGTGGTGGTAGTAATAGTAGTAGTGCTTTTAGAATAACATGTCCTAAAAAATTAATGAAAAACTGAAAAACAACAAAAAAGGCAGGGTACATAAGTGGTAACTTAATTGAATTTCAGTTCTTTCGCATTACACCTAGAAAGTAGAACTTAAAGCAATCTACCCTTCACATTCATCAGAATTAGGTAGCCTTTTGGGTGACACTGAAAGTAAGGGAGGTGACTAATCATTAGCCATGAGAATTGCCTCTGGACTCAAAAAAAAAGGCAATATTTTAAAAAATCTAATCCTGTGAGTAGATAAACACATTCACCAGTATTAACAGTGACTTAGGAATAAAATATTGTCCTCAGTAGAGGGTAACTAAACCTCACTTTGATTTCAATAAACTAGAATTACTTTCTCACATAATTCATTATGATAGTTCATTTTATCCTATGAAATAGAATAAACTGGTGATGGTTTTATGACTAGTTACTGTGGGTTTATTATTTTTTAATCATAAAATAAAAGATCTCTTTTTTAGTCTTCTTCCTACTTAAGTTGAAGTCCATTAACCTTACTGAATTTACTAGATCATACTGATTTTAACAGAGTGAAACACAGCATCATTGAATTTGTTCTGGTATCCTTCAAGTGTTGTGTAATTTTCTGAAATTTTCATTTAGTGTCTAAATATGAAAACTGATTTTCAAACAGATTTTTTTAGATCTTGACAGTTAAGTATTATTGGGTTAGTAATGTTTCAAGAAACCATTTACATTCAGCTCAACCAGTTTATTGATCAAGACACTAATTAACCAGTAGATAGATGTGTTACTTGGTCCCTGTGCTCTCTCTTCCCCTACACTATGACAGCAGAAATACAGTAAGTTCATAATACACAATTAGCTATTCAAGTTTATACCCCTCTGAAGCCCACAGTTCACTAATTTCCACAGAATTACATAATTCCCATCTGCTTATCTTTGAAAACAGAAATACCAATGACTGAAAATATCAATCACCTGGGTCTTTGCTGGTAACTGCTTTGCTAGTAACCTCTGGTACTTTAAAAGAAGAATATGGAAAACAGCAGGACGTACAAATCAGTCACATCTGCTATAAAAGGCATGTCTAGATACACGGGCTAATGAGTTCCCAAAAGAATCAGCCAGGCAAGAGGTCATAAGTTTAGCCAGACCTATACCTGAATAGCAAAGTGTCATGGGAATTTGGTTCATTGATTAACATAACCATATAAAACCTTTCTGTAAAAAATACACAAGCTAAATTCAGTATCTAAATAACAGTATAAGGCTGCTATTCATAGTTCCTGCTGGGAAACATTACTTACATGTCCAACATTTTAATTTCCAAAATTTCTAGGACATTAACCAATTGAAGTCAAACAAAGTTACCTGAGTGGAAACACCCTAGAATGTACTCCCAGTTTTATAGTCCCATAGTTTGATGGTCATCCAAGATAGAGTTTCCTTCACTGAAACTGTGCTTAGGTACACGGTCACACATTAAACCGTCTAGGAATGAAAAAGTAAAGCCTTTACACAATCAAATTAAAAAAAAAAAAAGTTGCTAGTCTAGAAAACGAAACATTAAGATATAAGAAACAACAAAACCAAGTAAAAGACTAACAAATATCTTAACTACAGTCAAAAAAGCTATGACTGACTTTTTCTGCCCCACCATGTTCTGCTTTATTTACTTACTCTCCTGTGTTTTCCCACCTGGACTGTATACATAGAAACGAAATAAATTCTTATTTTTTAAGTAGTCTCCCTTAATATGTTTAACCTGAAATGTTAAAGACATGGTTAATTGTTTTTTAACAAATCAGTTGCATTCTCTTTCATTTTCTCTTTTGAAACTGTTTGTGTTTTTTAAACTGGAAAGAAAATTTTTATTCTGCTTATTCTCCACTAATTGCAGCATGTTCTGATTTTAATATATAAATTATAATCTTCTGCTTCCATCCTTCACTATAAAATTTGACTCAGCACACCCAGGGTCAGGATTGCAATACTGGTTGAATGCCTAATGCACTATTTCATTATTTTGATGAGGTGATGAAGTATAAAACTTGTACTGCATAATTTCTTCATAAGCTTCTAGGATCAACAGCTTAAAAAAAGCAGTCCAACAGTTCTATTTGTTTGTAAGGTAACATAAGGAAGGTCACACATTAGGTTTTTCTAAAATACACTTAAAAAAATGCCTAAAACTATTCCAAAAAAAATCCAGGCATACTGATTACAGTGGAAAATTAGTATTAATAATTAGAACTACTATATAGGACATTCATTGAATTAGAAGAAAAGAATAAAAATGTTTCTACTCTGGGAGACTTTTTAGGGACACAAACCAGTTATATAACAGTTACACACATTAGCAAAACCAGACTTAGAACAGAGTACCACTTTTGATGTCAACAATACATCTCTGAGGAATTACAGTTGTAAATATTAGGAACATCAGTAGTATAATAACATGAAATTGTAAGAGTTTAATTTTAAAATAACTATTTCTATCAAATAAGCCATTTCTCCCATTATGTATTGCAGTCATACCTAAATCTGGCCCCAAAGGCCTTTAAACAAATGCATCCCTTCCTTGATCAAAACTGGCTTTTAAAACACCAATGTTTCAGAAGATTTTATAATTTAAAAGGGACACTCATTCATGTGTTTTGATGGACTGAAGTCTTTACAGCCTTACCAAAAAAGAATGAATAGTAGATGATTTCAAACCTTACCCTGGGATGTGTGAGAAAGACAGCTGCATGAGGGTCTCTGCACAAGTAAAGCCACTCCTTCCTGACAGTTCATCTGTAAAGCAGCGATGGTGGTCTTTCTCAGTTCATTATTAATTTTAAGCTAAGATTAAATATGTACAATAGAACTAACTGAGCTTTGAAACCTGAATCAAAATTCCTTGAAGCTGGTTCAGGATCAGACTAAAACTAAATGAACCAAAAAAAGTCTTTGGATGCTAAAGCAGACTTTAGGTGGAATTGGATATTTATCTTGCTGGTGATGATAGTGGAAATCCAGTGTTCGTAGTTTCAAGCTAAGAAAAGGTTTTGTTTTCCATTCAATCACTCTCAAATGAAAATGCAAAACCACTTCCTGAAGTACAGGAGAAACATCTTCAGCTGCTGAACAACTATTTAAGACAGTAGCCAAAAAATTGTTAGTACACATTGATTACTGTGAATCATTCGGAAGCAGCTTGGTTTAGTATATCGGTTCTTTATGCTAAAAAGACCTTTTCAGAACAATGGAAAACTATTGACTGAAGAACACTGTAGCAATTGTTAGTCAAATCCCAAGCTTTGGCAAATCCTGTTTGCTTTTGTTGTGTTTGCATGGAACATAAAAATCTCCTGTTACTAAATAAATTCCTAGAAATCATACGGATGGCAGACATATTATGGGAATAACTTCAACCACTTAACTTTGTCAGGGTCCCAATTAAAGAATAATAAGCTCCCCAAAATGTAGCAGGTGGCCTTAAAAGTATTTTAGATATTAAAAATATTAATCTCATCATATTTAAAAAGTTAAAAGAAAATTAGCTAGTTGAATTAATCCCTTTCCAAGCTACATACCCATAGTAAGCAAAGTGACAACTTCCTCTGGCCTGGAGGTATTTTTTCTCACAAATTACTTCAGAAATAATCTAGATGCCTAAATTAAACTATGCTGTAGTTTAAAAATCGTTAAATTTAACTTCTAAGGAGTCCTGTGCTTTTTCTTTAGAGCTTTGTTTTCACATTTTTTCCCATGAAGTCTGGACTACAGATCTATGCTAAAGAAATAATGTCTGTCTGGCCCAAACCTTCATCTAAAATGCTGTCACTGTTCATGGTTGTTAACAAATCATTCAGAGGGATCTTTCTTCTGCTATGCCTTCCTACTTCCTACATTCTGTCAGATAACAGATTATGAACATCCTCTTCTGAAAGTTGCTGCTAAAACATCACTGAGTGCCTATTTATACTTTGACTTTGAGAGCAAACATTAGCAAAGAGCTCCAAGATATAGTTAGCATAGTGTGAAATTTTTTTTTTCTGAATATGCTGCTGCATTATTTCGTTAAGTGCTAACTTTTTATTTTTACAGAGTGAGAAGTCGCTTCCTTTTACCTTTTTAGTAAAGTTTGTTATTATATTGACTTTTTCATGCCAACATTCCATTACATCATTTCCAGGATGAAGAGTTCTTTTCATGTAAAGATGATGTTGCACACATTGGATGATCCTACTTCCTTAGCCTGAATCTTAAAATATGGTCTTCCAATGGTATAATTATAACTGCATGTCAGATTCAAAATACAGGAATATTATGCTATACTGATGTTTTTTATTCTTTATTTCTTCCATAATCATTCTCAGAATTCTGTTTTCCATTTTGGTCTCTTCTAATCAGGGAGATGATGTTTTCAGAAAAAATATCTGCAATTGCATATTTATGTCTTTCCTGAGTAACATAACTTCTTTAGAGCCTGTCGTTCTTTCTGAATACTTAACATTTTTCTTACCTAGTAGTCAAAAGGCAAAGGCAATGTATTACTTCTGCATGTATCAGCTTTGAATTCTGCCTAGCACTTTATCTCTCAGATACGCTGCATTATCAAATCTTATTCTTTAAATTTAACTTTTCCAGAATAACTTCCTATCACCAGCAAACTTTTTATCTCACTTTCTAAATTTCTCCAAATCAATGTATTTAAAAGCTCTCCTTATATCATAGATACCTGCAAAACCCTTCCTTTGTGCAACCTACTTGTCAATTCTTACTTCCTCTCTCTTACCATTTCATAGATTATTAATCCACAAAGGACTTTAAGAATATAAGAACTTCCTTTCAAGAATTCAAATAAATTCTAAAGTATTTTTTTGTTTTTGTAAAGTGTTTTTTCCAAATACGTAAGATTTCTCTTTTATGCTCTTTTCAAAAATAGTTTCTTCAGTTGTTCCAGCACAAACATTTGACTTAATAGTTTTTAGTTCCTTGTACTTTCCCTGGAATTCTTCTAAATAAATAATTTAAAAACCCACAACAAACCAAGAAAACCCAGTACCAGACACTTTCCACTCCCCACTGAGTGTGAGATATTGAGAAGATTATACACTGTAATTAATAGTTCAACATATTGCACAGTAAACACAGTTTTTGCCATTTCTAGTTGTAGTAGGTGACTTCAGAAGACGTTGTAATGAGACAGTGATTTCAAGCAGAATCTAGGCAGGGTTTAACCGCATGTCTTAGCTGTAGAGAGCCATATGTTAACATGAGTGACTGCCATATATTTCCTGACTACATCCCATGATTTTTTTATTGCTCATATTATTTTTTCCAACTAAACTTTATGCATTTTTCCAGTTTCTTATATGGATAGAAAAAAGGTTTTCTGAAAGCTTTCTTGCTTCTAATGACTTCCCTTATCCTGGTCATATTCCTTCTGGACTTTCTTAGGTCTTTGTTTGATAGGTGGTATGTACTCTTCAGAACATCCATGACAATGTCTTTAAGTAGTCTCTGCTGTGCCTGCAGAGATTTTACTTTTAGCTGTCTTTCTTTCAAGTTTTGGAAAAAAAAAAAATTAAAATCCTGTGTAGCTCTCCTTTTTATAGTTGCCTTTCCCTTTTTTACCATGACAGTTCTGTTTCTTTAAAAGCCTTCAGAAAAAAAGGCTTTGTTGAAAGTCTTTAGAATAAGAACTCTGTAACATCTTCATCCACAATATATCATATTTATTAGTTACAGTCTTTATTGTATTTCCTGTCAATTTGCTTGGTACAAAGGTCAAATTTACTTGGCTTCAGTTCTTAATATCATCTTAGAAACCTGATAAAGAGCAATTCTGCCCCCTCCAGAACCACATTTTTATGGATTATTTCTGTTTGGGTCAGTGTTCAACTTAGCCTTCAAAAGGCAATAAATCCAGCTCATCTATTCCTGTTGGCTCCTACTGAAGTCTAAATCCATATTTATCCTGATCACAGAACTTCTTGCTAGTTTCATTCAAACTAGAATTACACCTTTAAACTACTCTTATGGACCTTGTTTACATCAACCCTCAATGGAGCTAGACTGATGGACCCAAAGCAGACTCAGAATTACTACAGCCCCTATGACCTCTGTCTCAAACATACACTTAAACTGTGAGCATAACTCTTTACCTTTCCTTGATGATCTCTGTGGAATAAAAAAATAAACATAACTCATTGGCCTTTACTTGTCTGAACCTAATCCCAGACAAACCTGTCAGCTGCAGAATTAATTCTCATTATTGGCCTATTCCTGGTCCAGTCTACATGCTCACTTTACAATCTCTTTTTAATAACCTCTTGTCAATTAAACCTGATTAACCTCTAGTGTTGCAGTGAAGCATATATATAAGTTACTGTATTTTCATTCTTTTTGTTTGGACTAAAGAGTTCAGACATTTGTTACTGCTTGGTTTTGGAACATCAAACTGGTATAGTTACATAACTTTAGTAAAACATCACTCCCATTTACAATTCTAATCCTTGTTTCAGCCCAGGCATAATAGATCCCAAGACCTTTGATGTTGGTCACCAAAGAGCCTGGGGACAGTATGGCACCTGACTAATGGTCTATTTGCATCTCTGGACTTCTGTCCTGCTCCAGAACAAAACAGATACTGAATACTGAAACATTTCAAAAAAGAATAAAAACAAAGAACCATAGGTCATCAAAACACTAAGGTTTTAAGGACCCTTAGCACTTCTCTAGTCCAATCTCATGCTCAAAACAGAAACATCTTTAAATTCATACCAAGATGCTCAGGGCT
The DNA here is from genome assembly GCA_035590275.1 of Ibycter americanus. Classification (NCBI taxonomy): domain Eukaryota; kingdom Metazoa; phylum Chordata; class Aves; order Falconiformes; family Falconidae; genus Ibycter; species Ibycter americanus. Next base: position 87,787,820 of record JAVJGI010000014.1, read on the forward strand.
TTGTCCATTTGGGTCTTGAAAACCTCCAGGGATGAAGATTCCACAACCTCTTTAAGAAACGTGTAGCAATGCCTAGCTGTTTTCACAGTGTTGTCTTTTATTCCCATTTAATGTAGTCAGAACTTTCTCTGTTTCGATTTATGACTGCTGTCTAATTTTCCTGCTATCTACCTCAATACAAAGCCTGCCTCGGTATTCTTGATAACTCCCTCATAGGCACTAGCAGGAGGCTGTTAGCATCCCCCACCTCCTGCCACCAAAAGTCACATCTCCAGCCTATGCAAGTCACACAGCCTCTCCTCACAGTGCAACTGCTCCAATTCCTGACCAGCTTGGTTGATGGTTCATCAATGTTGAACCTACTCAAATTCACCAACATCGCTTCCTGGAAGACCCAAAACTGGGCACAGTATTCCAGATACAGGAAGCATCAAGTAGAGGGAAATAATCACTTCCCTCAATCTACCAGCTGCACTCTTTCTGATAGTAGCTTAGTATGCTGTTTGCCTTCATCACTAGAAAACAAGGTGACTAATAATGTATTTGCAGCCTACCGTCCACCAGGACTGTCAAGTCCTTTTTGTCAGAGCTGCTGCCCAGCCAGCCAGTCCCCAGCCTGCGCCATTGCAGGGGGTGGGTCTGTTCAAGTGAAGCACTTGGCAGTTTTCCTTTCTGTGTTTCATGCAGTTCTTGTTGGTCCTTTCTTCCAAGCCATTTGGGTCCCTCTGGATGGCAGCCCTGCCCTTGACTATAACATATTTCATCTAATTCTAATTTTCAGAGGAATACTTTTGATTTAGACAAGTAACGTGAACCTTGCCAACCACATTATCAAATTAGCTTTTTCTCACAGTAACTGGAATTATTTCTCAGTGAGGGTTTTGCACAGTGATTCCAGAGTCTAGGATGGGAGCAAGTATTAATAATGCTGTTCCATATAATGTGCTTGTGGCCATTTAAAAAAGTACTTTAAAAGCTGGTCTTAAGAACGAGCATAAATACACCTCAGATTTTCTTAACAGTGTACTGACACCTACACTAAATCGTTTGATAGGTTTATAAATCATGTATTTCTAGAAATCGTTTCACTGATTTATAAATTATGAATATGAATTATAACTAAGTTACCGATTTATACATTGTTTGATGGTTTCCATAAATCATATAACCCATTTGTGAAAAGTATTGGGTGTGATTAATAATGGTGCTACATTTCTTTCAGATATGATGCAACTGTCTTTTGGTTTATGTAATAGATATTATATGATGATATGTTTTATTATTACTCAATATGTTTATTTTCCCCTAAGTCATCACATTATTCTGATTTAACCCAGAGTTTTATGTTACAAAATCTGATTTGTTGCTCCATTTCCCAAGCTAGCTGTTGTCACATCTCTAATTGGATTTGTAACTAGCATATATTGCTTACTCCAAGTCCTAGTAATAAGCAGAGAAAAAGAATCACAGAAAGAACTTAAGCAAACATTAGTTAAAATTAATTAAGGAATCTTAATATTTCATTAAACTTTTCTTTTGTCTGGCATTAGCGTCAAGTTGTATAACTTTGTACCATATCAGCTACTTTGTGTATGTGTCAGCCTTACATTGCACATTTTAGTTCTCATTCTTTTAATAGCTTCATTCCCTCCTCCTTTTCTCTCTTTCATGTTTTTTTCTTTTACCTCCAGGCATTTTGAAGGTAACATGACCTTGTTACTTGCCTGGATATCAGTCAATTACTGGCCAGTCAGCTGAAGCTTAAGGTTCCTTCTTTTGTTAAGCAATTTATTAAACAGTAGGTCACTGTCTTGGTGACCAAAATGTGTTCAGTTATTTCAGTGCTGCATTTTAATGGTTTTAAGTTTAATTTATCCATAGAATTTTGTGAATATGTGTAGTTGCATATATGTATGTGAAAAGTTTTCTTGTTTATTTTTAAAAGAAAATTGAAAAATTTGAAGATTTGAGCATTATGATATAAGATTTTTAAACAAAATATACAATTTAGAACTGTTTACATGCTATGAACTTTGAAAGTTTTGTTAATTTCGGTTGTTTCGTTGAGCAAATGAACCTCCAAATACCTATTTTAGGATCCAATGTAAGATTTGTAATTTTTTGAAACTGAAACAATTTTGGCCTTTTTAAAAAAAGTATTCAAGTGTGTTTATGTAGACCTAGTGCTGTGATTTAACCCCAACTGGCAACTAAGCACCACACCACCGCTAGCTCACTCCCCCCATCCAGAGGGCTAACCTGGATATCAACAGCGGGTTCCTGCTGCAGTAATTCCCCTAACATGCAACTCAAATCCTGGGTTATAACAATTTAAAGGTATTTCCATTACAATCTCCACCCCTGGTCTCTTTGCAGTAGACCATAGGGTTTAACATTTTAATGAATACTCCCCTTGCCCCTGCTCCAGCTCGGACTTATCCACAGACTTCAGTGCCTGCTCCACTTGGAGCCTCATCTATGAGCCACAGTCTCTCCAGCGGTATATCCGCTGTAGCACAGACTTACCCACAGTCACAGCTGCTTTGAGGTGCACCTGTTCCAGCATGGCCTTATCCATGGGCCACAATGCCTTCAGAGTTATACATGCTCTGGTGTGTCCTTACCCGCAGCCACAGTCCCTTCAGAAGTAACCCTGCTCCAGCACAGCCGCTGTCCCTCCAGGGGTGTACCTGCTCTGTCATGGGCTTATCACACATTTTGAGAGACTCCAGCATGACCTCGTGCACAGATACTGATGCTTCAAGGTGTACCTGCTGCAGCATGGTCTTATCCACAGTCACAGATGCTTCAAGATGTACCTTCTCCAGCATGAACTTATTCTTGGGCCACAATTCCTTCAGAGGTACACCTGCTACAGCACAGACATAACCACTACCACAAATGCTTTGAGATGTACCTGTTCTGGCATGGGCTTATCCATGGCCACAGACACTTTGAGATGTCCTGTTCCCACGTGGATTCATCCACAGATCACAGTGCTTTTGACTCAAGTTCACACTAGAGGTCCAGCCTGCCCAGCACAGCAGCACAGAAACAGCAGCCATGCCCTGGCCACCTGCCAGCCCACACACATCTCCATGGCTGTTATCAAAATGTTCCTGAGCACAGCACAGTAAGGTGATAAGCAGCACAGCAAGCAGCAAAAGCAAAAAACAGCCACTAACAAGCACTAGACTTCAATATACAGTAGGGCAAGCAAGACCCATGGCAAACACAGGAGCCTGTGGATTAATAGCTAAACAGCTCTAACAGCTATAAATTTAATTTAGCACATTCCAGACAAATCAGTCATTAACTTGAACCCTTTGAATCCCACATTGGATGCCAAAAAGTATTGTCATGGTTTAACTCCAGCCAACAACTAAACCCCAAAGAGCTGCTCCCTCACTCCCCCCCAGAGTGGGATGGGGGAGAGAATTGGAAGAATAAAGTAGGAAAACTCGTGGGTTGAGATAAAGACAGTTTAATAGATAAAGCAAAAGCCACGCACGCAAGCAAAGCCAAACAAGGAATTCATTCACCACTTCCCATCGGCAGGCAGGTGTTCAGCCATCTCCAGGAAAGCTGGGCTCCATCATACGTAATGGTTACTTGGGAAGACAAACACCACCACTCCAAATATTCCCATCCCCCTTCCTTCTTCTTCCCCCAGCACTATATGTTGAGCATGATGTCATACAGTATGGAATATCCCTTTGGCCAGTTGGGGTCAGCTGTCCCAGCTGTGCCCTCTTCCAACTTCTTGTGCACCCCCAGCCTGCTCGCTGGTGGGGTGGGGTGAGAGGCAGAAATGCCCTTGATGCTGTGCAAGCCCTGCTCAGCAGGAACTGAAACAGCCCTGTGTTATCAACGCTGTTTTCAGCACAAATCCAAAACAGCCCCATGCTAGCTACTATGAAGAAAATTAACTCTACCCAGCCAAAACCAGCACAGCTAGTAATGTCTTCTCTGATACTATCCTCGGTTTTGTTGGAACTCAGTGCCAGAAATGTGACACCTAGGCAAAGGTTTAAAAGGCAGGCTTCATTTGTAAGTAAATGAACCTGCCTCCACAGAATTGTAGTTCTTTTTGAAATCTTATAGGGGTCTTCTATGTTATTTTGAAATATAAAGATAATGAAGCACACTTGAATTTAATCCTTAATTTCACTGTATTTATACATGCATTTAAGAGTCTGTAAGAAGCACAAAAATAGTTGTATTAATAAAAAACTAAAACATATTAAAAATATACTTTACCTGTAAATCTCTACCAAAATATTCCATGCAAATATAAAATAAAGTCTTATGCCAATCACACTTTTCAGGTCTTCAAAAAGTTTCTGCTTTATATAAAACTACTGACTTTTCACATCTTTGTAAAGATTTTCCAGCGTTGGAGTCTGAAATAAAACTGTTCTTCAGTTTCTAGGAGTGTAAACAAGTAATACCATGGCTATTTTAACAATGAAAAAATATAAAAAATCAGATTTCCCAACCTACCTTACTTTCTTACATACACATTACAACTGTGGTTTAGATTAAGCAAACACCATTAGTGTGCATTTTTAAATTTATTTAAACATTCACCCAAAACCTAATGTTTTAGAACTGAAAATTCAGACTTATACAAAAATAAACATCTCCTACAATAAACAATAACACAGGCAGCCCAGTAAACACAACTTTGCTATTACTAGTAACAGCTCACCAGCTTTGCATTGGCCTGACAGTGCAGGGTCTCAGGACCTGCCTGAGCTTGCCTGCACCTGAGCTTGTTTTAACTCATTTTAGCAGTTGTCTAGTTGTCAGGTGACTGTTGTCGAGCCTGGGTTAGTTTAAGTTCTGTGACTTCAAAATACAAGAAAGGTCCCAAAAATTCTGGTGATTGCTGTATGACAAACTGTGTTAGCAGATGCAGGGGAGACCCTGCAACTTTTCAACTTTAGCTAGAAACCACTGAGAAGGAGGTAGGCTGTGGGAAGAAAGCATTTCAGAATAAACCCAACAGGACTCTGGACTGGGAAAAGGGTGGAACAGCTCCCACCATGAACATCATGTGTCACCTGTCAGAGACCTCAGTATGGATGCTGATGACTTCTCAGGAACACTTGTGCCCCTGTCTTTTTGAGGAATGAAGGTCCACCTCTGGACCCTGAGGAGCCCATGAAGAGTGAACACAACACCAGAGAGGAGGGGCAGAGAAGAATTTTTTCCTGTCTATCAATTTCAACAGTATGATCAACAAGGCTATGTATATATTAACGGATAATTTGGACCATCAGACTGGTAAAACATCAATTAAACTAACAATAAATTCTTTGCTCCCGTATGTGTTTGGTGTGTTTCCTTTTGCCCATGACATGATTTGGCACATAACATATGCAATCACTCACAATCTGCATAATGTACATGCATGCACCTTTTCCACCAGATGGGAGACATCATGTTCTGACAACTACAAGGCTCCAACACACTGAGCTCTGCTGGGCTCATCTGCTACATGTGATGAGGTTCATGGTATTTTGGTGATATTCTACAGAAGCAAAGACACCAGCAGCTCTCTTTTCTATATAATTCTAAGAGCAGAAGATTCTACATATCAGGTATGCAGTGATTTAAAATATTAGCTAGCCAAACAACATATATATATATAAAAGCACATTTACGTACATAGTTAAGTCAAAGAAAAGTATACTTATTTACCCTAAAAACATTGATGATAAATTCATCCATCACCATTAAATACAAAACTCTAATTTTCATGATTGAAATAGCAATGTTTCTACATGTTAGATATTTGTTGTACTGTGGATCTCAGAACTAGATGCAGTACTCCAGGTGGAGTCTCACAAGAGCAGAGTAGAAGGAATCACCTCCCTTGACCTGCTGTCCATGCTCCTTTTTAAACACTAACTCAAGATTTCAGTGGCCTCGCTCAACTGGCTTAGATGGCAATAGCCTCTCCTTCCTACAACACATCAGTGCAAGAGTATTTCTGAGAAAATCCCTCTGTTTCAGGGCTTGCAGACCCACATTTTCCAACTTCCAAAACCAAGGTTGAGTTACCTGTGTACTTTTTCCTTTTTCCTTTTTCCAAGCAGCTCATCAAAGATAAAAGTCAGCAACTTGGGCGACTAAAGGCAGAAAAAGTAAAATCATAATGTGTCTCTCTTTGGGGGTGGGGCATTCAGATATGAGACCTGAAATCTTAGTTTTCTGTTTTAGTTTTAAGGACTGTTAACAGATGCTGTCCAATTATTTGATCATGTAAAACTTATAAACAGGTCAGGTATTAGGATTTCTAACACAATATTCTCTTTTCTTAGCACTGTATGTCACCAGTTTGCAGACTGTCAACCCCAGACTAAATCTACCAAATTCTAGGTATGACTCTCATTGAATCCACCCAGACATTTTTCTGATATTTTTTGCCAGGAAACATAAATTATAGGAGATTTCATCTAGCAAATTTTAACAAGAGTTGGATAAACAAGTAAGTTACTAAGTGACATAGAAGCATAAACATCTAGAAAGCCACATCTATTGTCATATCAGGTATGAAAGTCTTCAATGCATAAGCGTTTTCCTGACTCTATTTTGAAAATATGGCACTGACTTAATTCACAAAAGCCCAATCTGATCAGTGATCAAAGGACACCTTGATCTTGACCGAAAAATACGAGCGCCAAACAAACATAATTCAGGAATATCTTAGGGCATGACATGTCTCTTCAGTTTTCTGCTCTAAAGAAAAAAATAAAGCAAAGGTCCAATGACCTTATACATGTATTACATTGTCAAACCAAAATATTCTCCACAAAGCAACAGAGGTCAAACAGAAATATTAACTAGATTTATATTACATATGGGATGGATATGGTGATTTGTAGAAGACTATATTACAAACAAAATTATTCTTTCTCTAGTAACAGACCTGACCTTGCAGTCATAATACTAAGAAAATTTATTGATGAACTGAATTTCTATTTTCTTTATGTAAATGCTCTGAGGTAATATACCAGACTTTCATGGAGAAGAAAATTATAGTTATATTAGTAATCATTTGTTATCTTAAATATTTTTTTTCCTTTCCCAGCAATTCATATTGTTGAAATAATATACTAGTTTGTTTTCTAGTTACATGAGCTGCCCCGTATACACACTGGTATCATAATCTTAAATAATCCTAATACCTAGCTTGCATGCTGATCTTTTCATTTTCAAAGCATGCAGCTACTTTTTAATTTTTTGCAAAATTCCAGGTTAAATGTTACCATCTTCTTCTGAACACCAAGGAAAACTAAGAAAGAGTTGACTTAAGTAAGGCCATTATTAATCAAGGAATGATCCATTTAAATATGTCTTATTGTTTAAACCTGCTATTCCAGAATTTTTAGACTATACCCTGAAGGCGTATCTACGGCACTGTAGGGAATGATATACGTCTGTACAAACTGGCAATAACGTGGCCATACTGGTGGTCAAGGACAAGGCAGAAATGTCTTGTCCACGAGGAGTAAAGCTGCATCAGTTCAGTGAGGCAAACAAGGTGAAATATATTTTTCTTCCAACACTACCTTAAGCCAGCTCAGTGTTTTGCTACATCTTGCTCAGCAGAGTTGTGACCTGAAATGTCAATGTTGAAGAGAATGTGGAATTCAGCTCTTTTTTTTTCTTATTTTGTTAAGGGGAAGTTCCATATTAGGAGTTTTAGTCGTTTTTTTCCTTAAATTCCTTAAAGTTTTAGGATTGTTAGAGTTAAGAACTTTTAAGAATTAATTTTTTTTTTTTTCTGTATGTGTCTCTGTACGTTACACTATGTGCAGTACTATGCTTAAGGCTTTATCTCAGCTGGGGGATTTTGGAGACTCTCCCAGTTCCTTCATTTGGTTACTGCTCTGGTGACACTCAGGGCATGACTGCAATGCTTAGGATTTGTCTGTGCACCACCAAATGTCCTGATTTCCATTGCTAGGCATTACACTCCAGTAAACTTCCAGCCTGGACAAATGGGAAATGTGGATTACAAAGCAAATTGTGGACTGCAACTGGCCCACAGCTCTGGACCAGTTTCATACCAACTGAATTAATATAATTCAGAAATGGTTACAGATTCAAACCCTTCTAAAGCCTCACTGTTTAAAAACTACTTATGTTTTTTATATTTTTAATGGTTAATGGACTGTCATGAGATTTTGTCACACAACACCAAGGCAGAAAGGTAAATGAATTTTTAATAAAAGAATCTCTCTTTGTTAACTTGCTTAACTTCACCTGTTGTTACATGTAAGATTCAATGAAATTTTGGCATTGTTGATTCCAGAGTTTGACATGGCTTGAATTCTTGATAGAATCATAAAATCATAGAGTCAATCATAGAATCATAAAATGGTGTGCGTTGGAAGGGACCTTTAAAGATACCTAGTCCACTCCCACTGCCATGGGCAGGGACATCTTTCACTACATCAGGGTGCTCAAAGCTTCATCCAACCTGTAACCAATACAGATAGCAAGTGTTTCACTGAATCAGGTTGATGCACCATAGTGTTATTGTCCCCTGTGGAGTGTGAAGGTGGTTTGAAGACAATACAATAAAATTTTATGTTTTAATTTGTTTAAAAAAATAGTTTCTAAATATATAAAAAAGACTCAAAGAGAATTAATATGGATTAAACAGTGAAATGCTCAAAAAATAAAAAGACTTTTAGCATGCTAGGTGTATTGATTATTTTATATGTTGATCTAGTCCATGAAAACCCCAGCCTAATTTAATGAGAGCATTACATAAACGTTAAATGGTATGAAATTAATAGCATTTCACAGGCATTAATTTGGCATGCATATATGGTTTGACAGACATTATTGATATACCTTTTTAACTGTGAAAAATATTTTATGTACTTTAGAGATATTATTAGTTAGATAATTGTTATTGCTGCGACATCAAATAGCTCCAGTTCTGATTAGGACACCCTTACTTATAATGCATGAAGACAGGGAAGAAAAAAATACTAACACTGAAATATTTTTTGAACAAAAACACATATAGGTAAGTTTATGACATAAGGCGATAATCTGCTGGAAATCTGACCTCGGATAATTACATACTTTATTGCTTTCTTGCATTTGTTTCCAAGGATTTTGGTAAAGATACAGTAATGAAAAGGAGAAACGGTTTTCTTTTCTATCCCATGGAATGACCAGAAAAACTGGTTTTTTTCCAGGCTTCTGTTTTTGAAGGTTTATTTGTCTATTTTTTAAGAAAAAAAATAATCCCATTTGATTAAAATCTGTGTCTATATCTGAAATAGTTCTGGATTGTGGAAAATTTATAAAAAATCATTTTTACCTTTATAAATGCTATTACTTTCAGCCAATGTGCAAAACAGAATCAAAGCACCCCTTCTGCTGGACTGCATAGAAAGTTTCCAACTTCTTTTCTTCACAGTGAATGCAAGTCACTGTGGATTCCAGGATATTTGAAGTTTGGGTCTTTTGCTGCTTTTTAATGTACTGCTACAGCAATCTTAACCTCATTGGGGTTTTTTTTGTTGGTTTGCTTTTTTGCTTTTCTGGACATGTATCCTCTTCGTTAGGCTTATAAACAATTAAAACATTCAAGTTCTATGAAAATTACAAGTGGAGCAGAGCTTTCAATAGGAAAAAATGAGACTTTCATTCCTATCAACCTGAGAAGCAGTCCTATGAAAGACAGTGTTAGTCCATCATATCTAGGCCACAGCTGCTTATGATCAAGCACAGTTATCATGGAGTCATAGAATTGTTTAGGTTGGAAAAGACCTTTAAGATCATAGAGTCCCAGCTGTTAACCTGACACTGCCAAGTCCACCACTAAACCATGTCCATAAGTGCCACAACTACATGTCTTTTAAATATCTTCAGGGGTGGGGACTCAACGACTTCACCTGGCAGGCTGTTCCAATACTTGATCACCCTTTTGGTGAAGAATTTTTTCCTAATATCCAATCTAGATCTCCCCTGGTGCAACTTGAGGCTGTTTCCTCTTGTCCTATTGCTTGCTACTTGGGAGAAGAGACCATCACCCACCTCACTACAACGTCCTTTTCAGGTTGTAATTGTAGAGAGTGATAAGGTCCCCCCTGAGTCTCCTTTTCTCCAGGCTAAACAACCCCAGTTCCCTCAGCCGCTCCTCATAAAACTTGTGTTGCAGACCTTTCACTAGCTTTGTTGCCCGTCTTTAGACATGTTGCAGCACCTCAATGTCCCTCTTGCAGTGAGGGGCCCAAAACTGAACACAGTATCCAAGGTGTGGCCTCACCAGTGCCAAGTGCAGGGGGATGATCACTTCCCTGGTCCTGCTTGCTGGTACAAGCCAGGATGCTATTGGCCTTCTTGGCCACCTGGGCACACTCCTGGCTCATGTTCAGCTGGCTGTCAATCAACACCCCAGGTCCTTTTCTGCCAGGCAGTGGTGGAATTATAACACAGTTGCTGTGAAAGGCTCAAGGTGAAGTCAATTCATTGAACTTCTAACCTGATTTTCAGCGTAATGAATTTCATCAGTCTTTAAGGCAGAGAGGAAGTTGCCAGGACATTGGTATCTATCCGTTTAAGTCCTTCATTACATTAGAATTTCAGATTAGTGAATGTTCATTCTTAACGGGCAAATATGTGTGTACTATGTATGCAGAATCGTGTTTTATTCTCCTTTCACTGAAGCGAATGGCAAAACTTCCATTGACCTCAGTAACACAGCATTCATATTTGTAAGTCTGCTAGGAGCAAACATGTCTTAAACCAAGCTCTCCTTCGGACGTCTTATCTAACAAAAGCAAGAAAACATAACAACTAAATAGATGGCATTTTCAGGACACATAAGTGATTTCTATTGCCTGGATATAGCATTTTTTAAAATACTTCATTTTCAAAGATTCCTTCCCCCATCCTTTGAAACTGAGGTTCTGAGGCATCTTCAAATGGGTACCCCACATATGGGTTAACTAAAGGCAGGGGGCTCATCTGATAGCCATCCGAATATTCAGTGTAACTACAAGACACCTCACTAAGGACATGAAGTTATCTGCAACGGAACCACATGCATTTTCTTTGGTGTGATTGACTTTGAACGTTCTAAGAGACACTTGCCTTGATACTGAAAGCATTTTTGGACATATTTACCTTTGAGCTTGTAGGGTATACCAGAGAACTATATGCTCCAGCTCATGTGCATAAAAGTTACATGTATAATAAGTTTATACTGAGTAAATATATCATCAGAAATTTCTTTAAATGAGAAGTTAAAATCAAGCCAGAAAGCTCTGAAATCAAGCATATGAACTAGAAGCAGTGACATGCAGCTGGCTATATAACGTTTTGCACAAGCTGAATACAAATGAAGACAAAAGGAACAAAGGTAATAAAATAGTGCAGGGAAAATAATCCAGACAGAAGAATATTAATGAGAACCCAAGCTTTTTAGCCAAGCTAGGACATATGCATGTCTTCATTTTAATGAAAAAAGGAATTATGGAATTGTCTATGGCATTAAACATAATACAGGAAATCTGATATAGCTGAAGAGGTTGACTCCCATCCTGATTTTCCTAAAGAAATACTATTGTCAGAATCACTGTCTGGGGACTATGTATGACCCTAAAATCTTAGGGGAGAAAGACAGGGGTGAGGGATCAATCTAAATTTTTCTTCTGTTCTATAGATCTTTAAATACTGGATTATATTTCACAACATAGAATTTCTGAAGATTGAACTTTCATTTAGTTAGCAGTCCCCAAAAATACAGGTGTATACATAACTGCATTTGCCAGAAAATCAAAACATTTTACTTTAATTGAGAGAGAAATACATCAAAAAGATAAATGAGGAAATAGCTGGTTTAAATCAACGGCATTGCAGCCATGTTTACTGAAACTATATTTTTGTTCTCCAAGAACCAATCCCTTGAGTAATGCATTCTGAAAAGAACAGAACAAGTATTCTAGAACAGTGCTATTTTAAGGTGCAGAACAAGAAGATATGTTTATGGATTTACATCATGATTGCAAGAATGGTGATTTGGAAACCACCTTTATTCTTGGAGATGTAAATGAAACCACATACTTACTCATGTTGTACTTAGGTGGTAAAATCCATTTGAGCAGAAAAATAATTAATGTGAAAGAAAGTAAGAAATCATAAATTCAGACAAACAATCTGACAACACCTATCTCTGAGATGAGAAGCTTGCTCAAACCATTTAACTTCAAAGGGAACCGATGAGAAATCACAAGCAGAGATGGGTGAGATTTTTTAATGGAAACTGCTGATCCAGAGGCACACAAACTTTTCAAGAATTCATTGACAGTTTGTCTTAAAAAGAGAATAAAAACAAGTTTAAATTCTGGGTATATTGTTCTGCTCAGATGTATTAATTTTTACAAATTTGAAAGCTCTTTCAGTAATGTAAAAAGTTAGTTCTTTAGTCCCAGGACAAGGAGAAAAGCTGTCTCCTCTGTGCCAGTGACTGGAATAGACAGGTTTAGGCTCAGTCCCTTTGTATTGTTGGACAGCCGAGCTACTGTGAAAGGGAAAACAAGCTTCTGGCTGTGACAGATGAACACCATCAAATCATAGTGCAGCATTTTAAGATGTTATGAACCCTGAGCTTCTGTTCTGCCTTTCTGACAGAGGTCAGTGCCCTTGCAGTGCAGTCAGAAGAAAGGAACAAGCGTTGTCTTGTCCCTATGTCTGGCATGCTAAATCATGTACGTTCTCTCTCCATCACCAGCTGAAGCTAGGAAGTCAGGTTCTGCACTGCTGGGTCTGGTTCATTTTTATTGACTGCTACAGGGAGAGTGTAACAAAGGACCACCTGAAATGTTTGTAACAGAAATTGTAGGGGTTTATCTGTGAAAATCTTCATCATAGCACAAGTAAGGGAAGGAACCACAATGTCAAGTTTCACTGAATATAAAACTTTGAGAGGTATAACATGCTTTTTATTCGGACAGGCATTATGAGTTCACTTACATTATGGAGTTATTTTTGAGATTACATAATATAAAAGGTTGGTCTCTTCCCAAAATGGTTATTTTACTCTATGTGTCAGTATTCTATTCAAGTTAAAAAACACTGCCTCATCAGTCTACTGCTACGAGTTTCAAAACCTTCCTATATATTTTCTTGCAGTGTTCACAAATAGAGGGTTTCCATTTTGTTATTTGTAAAATATATCTGCAAATACTTTCAAGAATGTGTTTGCTCTTTTGTGACAATATGATTATTTTATTTTGAATGGTAGAAGGATAAAAATGAAGTTTCTGATAACAAAATTTGCTTGCAGAGTGATTGATTTTAAGGGAGTCTTCACTACTCATTGAATGCATGTGTTTTCTAGTGTGTGTAAACCAATTTAGCTAATTAGCAATGAAAGTGATAGATACAGTAAAAAGGTGCAAACTCAAAAACCAACCAAACAAAAAAACCCAAACAACTTTAAATCACACTGAATTAAATTCAGATTATATAGTACTTTCAGCTTGAAAGAGTACTGAAAAACAATCTGCAGCCAGTTGAAATTTTTCTAGCAGAACTGAAGTTTCACTGGTAAATGCAAAATTCTGAAGCCCTAAATATTTTGCTTGAACCAAAATATCTCGGATTCATCAACTTTTGCTGAACAGCAGGCAGCAGATAAAGGCCTGGAGTCCTGGTGGGCTGTCACCTGCCACCCTGATTATCTGGTTGGTTGGCAAGGTGGCTCCTGGAGGGCCCTGGAAGCACGGGCAGATCAGTCAGGAATCCCCACCGATGGATGCGCTTATGCTGTTCGACACACTTGGCCCATTCATTTGCAAAGAATGACAGCTTAGGGCCATCTTTTATTCTTTCTTTTCTAGGATCTTTTTTATTGTTCTGGTGGAGTTATATTAGTTTGGTTTCTGGTAAGTACATATCAGGGGAATTTAAAACTTTCCCAGAGTACAGCTAGAAGGTTTCAATTTATTTCTTTATTTATTTAATTTGTGTCTAGGTATATGTAGAAAAGGTATATTTACGAACATTCTGCTAGAAGATAGTGAGCATCTCCTGTCCTGTCCTGTCCT
>JAVJGI010000014.1:87803565-87868648 GCA_035590275.1 Ibycter americanus
AGTGTATCTATTGTAATCTTTTTATTAAATTGTAGTTCTGACTTCTAAACTCTTTTGAGTTGGGTTCATTTCTCCTGTGGGTTTACTTTTAAACCAGCACATCACCCAATGGCTAGGGAAGGTGACAAGATTTCAGGACTTTTCACGTGTCCTTTTCCCAAAGCAGACCAGGAAGATGGTGCATGGAGCATGCTTTCCTGCTCTCTGATCAGGGATCACGTTTATCTGAGCAAATAGCACTGTGACAAAGGCCCCGTTCTAACTTCTAGCATATCTTTGCAACACAAGGACAAAATCCAGCAGTTTATACCAAAATCTATTTCTGATTAGGCAGCTTGATTATATTCATTGGCATTCCTGTGCACATACTCTCTGCTAATATTTGGCTGTTATTTCAAAAGGAAAAAAGAAGAGAAACAACACTGTTAGCTCTAGGGTGCTCGTTGCTATAAAACAAATAACCTTTCTTCAAAGTCTGTAACAGTTCCCACAATAAACAGTAACTAAATATTTCACTATCCCTAAAGTCCTGTTGTTCCATTTATAAGAAGCCTTGGGTGTTATGTCTCTCAAGAAGAGATGCAGGGGTTGTTACATTTTTGTAACTCCTAAAAATCAAACAAACCAGTAGAAGAAATAGAAAATATATTTCAGCCAGCCTTTCTCTAATGTACAATCAGGGCTAACAGAATAGTAGTTTGCATTTAATGTAGTATTAACCTTGGCATAAAATTCAAAGGTTCAAATTTTATACCTAGTCATCAGATAATTAGGAGAATAGTATTCGAATTGAAATATTTTCTTTATTGTGTAACCAACCCATTTGTAAACAGAAAGTAAGTGTATATGTATAAACCAGTATTTGTAATGAAGTACAAGATTGCTTTCAATGATGCTTGGCTAAGAATGCTTGAACATAGACAAGGATGAGAAGACAGGCAGAAAACCATACTTTTATCTGACTTAAAATCAGGCCACAGAGGTCTGGATGCTAAGGATAAATCATTTATTTTTATAATCTGTTTTAAATATATGTCTCGTTTAAACACTTAACTAGTCCAAACCAAATGAATAAAATTATGCAAGCAAAACTTAGAACAAGTTTTAGAACAAAGTAAGGATAGACATGGCTCAAAGCCTTCTCTAGGTGTGTGTCTCTGTCCCATCCCGTCCCGTGTGTCGTCCCCCCCCCAATTAAAAGTGTTTATTATTGTTAGCTTTCCCCAAATTCTCATATTCCTATCAATCACCAGACCGGAGTTTGTTCTGAAAGCAACTGAAAAGCCTTCATGTTTCAGTAACTAATTAAGCTGTGAATAGTTCCCTAGGGGAAGTCTAGGGCCCAATAATAGGAGTAACTTCTATAAGAACATGCCCAGTGACTTCCCCTGCTGAGAGCTGGATTGAAAGGCCCTGCCAAGCCAGGAGTTAGATCGGATTCCCAGTGCTGTTGCAAAAACAATCAGTTCCTAGGCTTCAATGTACCAGAACAAAGAAATATTAAATAGGCATGTGCAAATCCTAATTAATTACATCTAATGCTCCTGTCAAATGATAGGATTCTTTATGACATGAATTTTTAATAAACAAGCAAAAATGAAGGTTCATGCTGAAAGAGAATGCATCAGTATGGCATCTTCTGACATTTTCCCTACATTTTGTTTACTAAAGAGTAATTACAATCCATTTGTGAGCATATCAGCTGAACATTTGCTTCCCAGAAATTCTGGAATTATAAAATGAATTATCAGTGTTTGCTGGCAGATACTCAGTTGGCACCTTCCATCCGTATTTTCACTGTCATTTCATATTACTCCACTTCTGCTGTGTGTTCTTTATCTCGAGTTATTTTCATCATGCTAACATCCCTACTTTTCAATTATGCATGCAAATCCCTTTGTAAAGGATATCTACCACAAAGCACTCCATACATCTCTCCATATTAAACAGTCCTGGTGTTCTTTTCATAAATGAATTAACATCTTTCTTGGAATGACCATAACTTGAAGCAGATCTGCTGACTGTAAATGACTAAAACCAAGGACAAACCATTACTGAAGCAGCCTGATCTCCCAGCTGGTGTGAACTGGTATAGTTCCATTCAAATGAAAGGATGCAGATTAGGTCAGCTTAATTGATTTTGTTGTAATTATGCCATTTAACATCAGCTGAGACATGAAGCCAAATGAGAATATGATATTATTTAGCATCTCTCTGGTTCTTTCTTACCGAAGCTATTGCATTTGCCACTTCGTATCAAAACATTCATTAAACCTCTCCTATTTGTGTAAGTTGAATATACATATATTCATATATTTTCTTCATGTTTAGGGTCACTGTCATTTCCAAATGGCTTATTTTTGTCATTATATGTCCAAATATGCTAGCTATCGCACCTGACAGGATATCTTTACTGAAAACTTTCAAAAACTTAAATGAAAACTTTCTCTTTTTAAGGACAGAGTAAGGAAACAGCAACAAAAGAAAAAGAAACCTGAACAACAATAAAAAAACCCTACCAGTAAACTAAGGCAATGCACAAAATCTTCTTGCAAGGACAACATGGATATACAGATTCAGAAGATTCAGATTATTGGAGTGACCTCAGCTTCAACCCATTTCTGATTCTAATCAGGTCAGACATATTACAGACACATGTTAGGTATCTTTCTAGCTCTGGCCTTGATCTAAGATGGGTCTGCAAAAAGCACATAAATTAGACACAGGTAAGCCATGAGGAGACATAACCAGAAGAGAAACTGACTTTTCCCAAGAGTAAGGAATGTGAAATTTCCACAAGTTCACTGATTTCTTAACTCCAGCCACACTCCATCTCAAGCCAGAGGGCAAAATTACACACATCATGATGGAAGACGTTATGATAAATTAAGAAATGTCTTTCCACTCACTTTTTCACCTCTGAACCTTCTTGTGATATAATGGTAGATAGAAATATGGGAGAAATGTTTATTTCCATAACAGCATACAAAGTCTTTTGGTCAGTGTAGCCTATGTAGGTTCTTGATGCATTTCTGATGGTGAAACACAGATAGCCTAAGAAACATATACTTTGCAACTTTAGTTTTTGTAGTATAGTGTATTCTTAGATTCATTTGTTGTTTATATAACTAACTGACCTGAGTTCAATAAATCCCTTTAATTTTCCATTTGAATCAAGTGTAATATTTTTGGTGAAAGATATCATAAATATGTTTATTTTAACATAGTTGAATCCTCAGTTGTGACAAAATCCCATAGGGTTCTTCAGCTTGCAATTATTTTACATTTTATTGAATTATCCACTTAAATTTTTTGCTGCTTCCTGGACCTTTGACCTTTACTTACAGAAAGCATGTATTACAGGTTAAGGAAGAAAGCAATGAAACAAGAAGGAATCACTTTTAGGATAAGACATTCAAAGGACGTATAATTAACAGTGACTGCAACAGGGGAACATTAGTAATTTGTGAGCTACAGTTGGCCTTGGATGAAGTATACTCTGTCATTGCTTTGCAACCTGTAAAACACACATAAAAATGTTTAGACAATAGCAACAGTCAGTATTAAGCAGAAAATGTAACAATGAATACAGATACATACTTGTATGTAACACATCCCTGTAAATGAGCTGGGATGTGAAGGAAGAACACCTAAGTTAGCATCTGTCTAGCTAATGTTTACAGGCTCTGTTAAGTCCATATTTTACTAAGAGTAAAAATAATTGATAAGGACTGAATGGATAAAAAAGGTCAAAAAGCAGTTAAGCCTTGCAATATGCAGCCAAAAAAGATCATGTGCCTTGACTGTGCTATGGTCTTAGACTTTCATTTTGGTTTAATATGAAAAAGCATGAATGTACAAGGCAGAAATGGAAAAGCTTCTCTGATCGGTGTATTGTAGCTCCCGAGGAGAAGACTTCATATATCTTGCTTTAGTAGGCTTCCTGAGTGAGGCTGTTGAGTGGATAAGTTCCTGTTGCCTGAGATATGGCATAGAGATAGAAATTAATGAGATCAGTCCCAGAACAGCTAGAGGCTAAAGGTCTGTTACTAGAGGAATATATACCTGAAAGGTCAGTGATGGTAATGATGTCCACAGGTGAATCTGGGTGAAATTCAGAGTGGCTGAAACTGGATGTGTACCCTTGCTGCATGCTGAGCCTACACCTAAAGAAGAACTTGGCACAAAATAGCGCTCAGAGGGTCACTCTGTTCCCTCTCTTTCTAGTTTGCATGAAAGAAAACACAGGCTTGTGAACTCTTAGGAGCTGAATTAAATAAAAATGTAGACAAGGGACCCAAAGGTAACGTGAACCTGAACCGTAACAATAACAGCTAAGGAAAAGATGGAAGACTCCTACGAATATACCAGTATGCAACATATTTACTACATACTTATAGAACAGCTATCCTTTGGCAGGTCACCGGGTATAACCCGATAGAAAGAAATGTATCTGAATACCCTGAATTTGTAGATTTAGTGAACTGAGCCAAGGGTTGCAATCAGGGAAAATATGTGTGCTCTTCATTCAGTGTCAGTTGGTGGCACTAAGTAAGGTGGTTAACCCCATCTGTCTCAGCCACACTTTTGTTAATTTGAAATTAGAAAAAATGCTTCATATTCTGCTATTAGAAGCATACTTACCTGCATGGTATAAATGTTGAACGCCAACACTGTGATCTAAACCAAGCACACATGCAAAGTTTGCTGCTTGCAGGTATAAATGAAGTGCAATTCAATCATGACATATCACTCGCAGATGTAAATTTAAAAACACTAGAAGAGGAAGAAAGCGATGAAAGTCTACACAAGGGATAAAAATAAACCTCGTACCTTCCTTGAGGTAAGTTTAGGATGATAGGTTACAGTATCCCCCATCTACCTCCTCAGCAAAATATGACACGTTTGACATCTGTGACAGTTGCCTCAAGATCTTTGAAAGAGGTTGTGCTACTGTCAATATTAGCCAGATACTATGCTGTAAATCTGACAGTCTCCAACTGAGTGGCTAACAATATTAAACCCAAGGTAACATATTACTCACTTTCCATAATAGCCAATGCTGGTCTCTGTGTAAGTATTCCTTTAGGACACCAATGAAAAAATCATATAAATTTCAGCTGTTGCATGCTGTACTTGTCAGGAATGTATATGAATAAGACTGTATGATACAGAAGACTAAGCAAGTCATGGCAATAATGGGTATGTATTTTGTCTGTTAACATATTTACATTTTCTTTATTTTTATTTAAGTTCTTGGTGAATCTTTACTCAGTTTTGAAAATAAGCAGCTGACTGTAGTGTAAATTGTGTTTGAACAAATAGTTTATATTTTTATTTTTCCAAAAGAATATGTAGTTCTGTATTTGAACAGATCAAAATTTGCACCTTCTGTCTGCTCTGATGGGATGCACATCTTTAGCCTATCCCAAGAAAAGCTGATAGTGATAGATACTACTGAAACAGGACCTATAGGTCAACTCTTCTTCCTCTTGATAAATGGCTTCTGAGAATACAAATTTGTCTTTCCTTAACTAGTAACTACTATACATGTGCTTATTTGTAGTTCCAACTTCTCTTTTATTTCTAAATTGCACTCTCTTTGTAATTCTAATTCATCCTGTGAGGCAGGTGAGAAAGTACTGGTATACTGGGTCTTCTATAGACCAGGAAGGAAAAGGCATCCTTCCCAGTGTTCTTGGCTGCCCTTGCAGATGTGAGTTAGTTCACTCTAACATTACATTATTTATTTTCCTTTGACAACAGCTCAACATTTCACTGTTTATAATTCACAAAGATTACTTGATATGAACTCCAGGGGAAAAGGTGTGAAAGGAAGGGAATACAGAAGGAAAAAATAGCAGTTATAAAGGCATCCATTCTTCAACACAGGTGTGTTTTTTTCAAGTGTTGACTTATCAAAATATCATCTAGAAATATGTATTTTAATTGTACGAAGAAACCACAACTACAAAAACAGTAATTATTATTCTTTTTGTTCTTCACAATTATGCTTGTGGCAATTATAACTAAACCAGATGTTTTAATGTATAAATAGAAAGTACATTTATTGGTTTTTTTTATAACAAAAGTAAGTCATCCTCTTCATGCTTTGAAATTTTTCTGTTACATTTTTCATTTTAAAAGAACGTCTGGAAATTAGCCAGCAAAGGCCTAAAAATCGTTAGGTTATGGTTCTACACTTCCATTTTTATTCAAAGGAATGGACAGAATAGAGAGATGAGGAAAAAAAATAGTCTGCTTTCTAGACACAGGATTCTTTATAGAGGACTATGCTTTTAGCACAGGCAGCAAGCCTCTAATATTCAAAATACATTTGTCCACCTTTCAAAATCATCTTTCGTTCAGATGATTTTCTGTCAGAGATGAAGGGAAAGAGTTTTGATTAACCTAAGCGAAGATATATTCTTCTTACTTTCTTCTCCATCCTCTCAGAAGCAGCCTCTCTGGTGTGCTACATTACAAAACAAAGAGCTTTGGCAGACTAGTGCCCGCAGAACAAAGTTTCTCTGAAGATCAGTTGGTGCCTGCAGTCTGAGTTTATGCACCTGAGGCGTATGTGTAAAATGAGTTCTCCAGCATGACCGACTTACAAGTCACAGAAAGACAGTGATTTTAAATGAATGGGATAACCAAGTTCTGCTTTTTAAATAAGAGGTATGGCTATATATAGTCAACAGTTTATTTTAATATCTTGTGCACTCTCTCAATAAAGAAATGCATCCACTCCATGAATACCACTGGGAACATGGTGGTAAGAAGTCACTGAAATACCTGTACCAAGGAGAGGAAAATTACAGGGGGATTAACCTAGTCTGTTGAGTTAGCCACATAAAAATTTAGTTATTACTACCCTCAAAAACAGAAACTGGTGTAATGAAGTAGGGATTACTACATTGGATTTCTATGTGAATCTAACTTTCTGAGCTTTATGAACAGTAAAGAGTATGTCACATCTCTCATGAAACTGTTTTTAATAATCAGGATTTTTAGAAGTTTTTCTGAGTGGCTTTACACTGCAGAATTTGCCATCAAGAAAGGTATTCTGTGTGATACAGTAATTTTCAGTATAGTGATGTATTTTTTAAGAAAATAGGTGGGATTTTTTTGCTTTTAACTGTGTTGACATTTGTATGCTTCTTTAAATCATCACTTTCTTAAAGGCTTACAGTTATTGGAGATTTTTTTCAGGCAAATATTTACTGTATTTGATCAAGTAATTTCAAAAAAAGAGATGTGACCTTTTAAGAAAATTTATTAAAACTGTGATTGGACTTCAATCACTTCAGTAACTCATGTACAACATAGATTGTTTTCTGGATTTTCATTTGAAATCCACAATTTCAGTGTTCAAAAGTTTTTTTCTCTCTACAGTGGTAAAAAGTTAAATTCTTTATTGAAACACAGAGGCTTGTTTAATGTCATTAACTCCATGCAAAAACTGATTAAAATAACACTGTATAAAGAGATCCAATGCTGATAGAGACGAACGGTGGCCTAATCCTTACTCCAAAGCTCAGTCATGAAGCTTCTAAGTCAAAGTTCTTCCTCTACAGAGCAGAATCACTGTGCAAATATTTTAATTAAACATTGTCAGTTTGTCTTGAAATTGTTACCTTCCTATTTTAGTTTATTTCTGTGGATGTTTTGGGGTTTTTTTTAGTGTTCAGCTGGAGTCCCAGAGTTTCTATAATGAGTTCTTCCCATTTCTGTCAGGATGGTGAATGAATGAGGATGCTGACAGGCTCATAACTTTGGGTCCAGGTATGCTATTGTCCAAAGTCATGCTACAGTTTTCACTTATCTGCTAATGTGAGAAAATGGCAATATTTTACTTTGACTCTTTATTGTGTGCTGAATGCCTTACATGATTTTCTTCAAAAAATAAAAAATATAGCAATTGTCAATTTTGATTACAGTATTACATGTGTAATACATATAAATAGAAACATTTCCTGTGAGAAACCACTAACTTTTATCAGGAGATTTGTATAATTATTGGGGCTTAGAATCCAATTGTCTTGAAAAAAATGATGGTTGAAAAAAAAAATCTTTTCAAACAAAGTAGGGTTTAAGTTCAAAACCTAGTTTGTTTTTAAACAGGAAAATAAGATTTTAAACTACAGTAAAATAACCAAGTGCACAGAAACAAGGGGGAATAAACAAGCAATAAATTGTCAACTTTATTTAAGGTTATTTTATTGTCCATGAGTGATTTAGAAGGTTTTTACTTACTTGGAAAGTAACACAACTGATTAGTTATTTTAAGTGCAGTGGGCTAGCTGAGAAATAATTACTATAATAACAGAAAAAGAAGGGACAAATTAGATTGTGTGATCTCAGAAAAGCAAGTTCTGTCAGAGTGGTTGACACTGGTTAACAATGAAGACAATGGAGAGCAATACCGTAAAAAGGAAGCAGCATTCAGACAGCCAACCTGCCTCCTGAATGTGAGTGTACCAACTAGTTATTAATGCATCTGGTCTGAAAGAAAGCTAAAGAGGCTGGAAAAAAATATTGTGAAAGGGTTGCAAATTAAAGAAATATTAAGAAAACTCATATGTCCTTCATGAAGAAAATAATCTTTCTGTGTGTTGAACTAAAGTTTCTGAGACTGTCTACACTCTCCCAGTCCTGTACAGAGCATATGCATTAAACGTTTCTTGAGTACTGCAGTGCATTTAACAGCACACTACCTACCCCTCACATGCCCTGTGAGGAATAGAAAAAGAAGCCCCATGGCTCATCTGATCTGGACAAATCAGGGTGCTCCATGAAGCAGACCTATCCCAAATTGCAGGTGCAACATTAGTGTTAAAATCACTTTCTTCCCCTTTCCCAGGCAGTTTTTACCTTGGAATCTCTTTCAACAGGCTGTGTCATATCTACCGGTAACATTTGTTCTCTGGTATGCATGGTCTTGCAGGTCTAGTTTCAGAAGAAGAGCTATTGTTCAAATGTTTTATATAATATATTAATGTAAAAGATCATTGATGAAAGGTAAGGCAGCTCCTTCCAAGGCTACCTAAATCTTTAATGTGACAGTGATACAGTTTCTGTCCTTTCTGACAGGACCTGAAGTCTGCTCTGGATGTTGAGGCTTAAAACACTTACATATCCCAGAGCCAGTCCCTGATTCCAGAAGTACAAAGCCCTTCTGTAAGACACCAAGTCTATTTTCTTCATAGGTTTGACAGATTTCTTAAACTTTTTATAGTTGGTGCCTGAATGGATAATTTGTCTCTCCACTTTGCTAGGCAGCAAATTTGGGAGTGTCTTGATGTCTCAGCCGAAGGGTTTAAAAGGTCTCCATTACTTTCAGGGTGAGGATAGCAGAGTCTATCAAAACCAATTTGTTGTGGAAACCAGCTGGGCAGCAGGCATACTTCTTTCTGAAATTCTGTTGGGAGGTGAAAAAGCTATGCGCTTCATAGTTCCCAAATTGCACTCACATTTTTTATAAAGTATTTCTTGGGTGGCCTCTGTTAAGCACATGCATGACTATAGCCTCATTCTTTTCGGTGGATATTGGCTAAATATTAAGAGTTTGCAGATGAACTGTTTACAGATAAGTGTTTCTTAATTAATACAGTTGCTTTTATTTTCAGCAAATCTAAAACATCTTATTTTCTCTTTTCATCCTTTTTCTTTCACTAGTTCTCAGAAGTTAACACCTCAGAGCTAAATTTTGTGGTGTACTTATATGGCCCACCCTGGGTAAATAATTGGCCTGGATAACCTGGTACAATGAGAATTTGAGTAGAAATTGAGTATGGATTGAATACTCAAAACTCTCTGAATTAATTTGCCTAAAACTGATCATTTTAAAGAGAAAAATGACCATCAGCAAGATTAGAAAGCAATCAAAGAATTTTGAGGCTTTGGATGCAAAGAAGGAATTAGACTGATAAGAAGTATAAAAACAGCATGAAAATTCCTAACAGGAGGAAAGAACCTTGGAGTGGAAAGGACAGGAGTGAAACCTGATTTGGCACTGCCAGAAGTCGCCCTGCAGCATCGCAGCCCCTGCCCAGGCCAGAGGGAGCAGCCTCCCTGCCTGATGCTGTGAGGGTCCTGACCTAGTGAGTGGCTGTTCCCCACAGGGTAGGGACAGCAAGTGGGACACATGGAGCCTCAACTCCCACATCTCCCACAGGAGGGGTGTGCAAGCAGGGCAGCCCCACTTCCAGGAGGCTGGGGGTTTACCGGCAATCCTCATGTTCTGCTAGAGAGGAAGTATGCTTGAATCTGTGTTTGTCTGCACATGCATGCATGTGTGTTTTGGTGTGATTAGAACCTTTGGGGATTAATTCGGGATAAGATAAAGGTGTTTATAAAATTGTATGTGTTTAACATCCTGTCTCTAATATTACAGCTATTCTGGTTTATTACCAGTATTGATCCTGTCCGTATAGTTCACTGATTGCTGGATAACTGCATGTTGTTTGTACATCAAGAAACTGTTTCAATTCCAATCTGGTTCAAATTATGTGAACTGAGGTTTTTTCCTTTGGCAAATTCCAACCTGAGGTGTACCGGGAAAATTCATTTAGTGATATCACAAAGGTCTATTATTGAGAGAAAATAAGAATTGTGAACTAAAAAAAAATTATAATCTATATTAAAAACGGTAATTTTTTGTTAAATGGTGAACTGCTTTGTGAAAAATATCAAAGAATATCATGAGATCAAACTGGTTAAGAAAACAAAATAAGATATCATCAGCATAAGACTGTAGTCTTTCCTATTGTAGTGCAACTGACGAAAACTACATAGCATAAAGTCATGATTCAGCACATTGTTCACAAATAAGAGTTTCTCTGCATTTTGGTAACCTGAAACACCTGGCCTTGTCTCTAGTTCTGTAAGTGATGATGACTCTAGGGAATCTCATTTACATCAAGATCTATTTTTTCCTCATATGTATCTAGGGAGAAATTCTTAAAACAACTTCAGTATTTTTTAATGAGTTGCTGAAAAGAGAATCTGCATTTTTACTTCACTTTTCAGAATATCTTTAGAGCCTACTTGTTCGTTTTGCTTTATAGCAGCAAGGACTACACTTACCAAGTGCTAAAAATCTTTACAGCTAAGAATAATTGCCAGGTGTTCCTGATAGCTCATTATCACCACCTTCAGCATTTTATTTCCCTCACTTTAACTACACTGTGATAAATTTCCAGGAGACTTTCACTAAACAGAACCTAGGCTACACTTGAATAAGCCAAGATGATAATATTATTAATTGCTTAAGTTGTTCACTAAAATATATACTTATCCTGAAGAATGATCCGCACTTCATCACTTATATTCATTAATATGGATAAACCTTTGACCCATTAAAGAAACAAAAAAGAAGCAAGACAAAATACATTTCTTAAAGTACTACTTTTGACTGAGTTTTCCTGGGAGCCTTATCACTTTCAAGTTATTTGAGCACATGAGAAAGTTTAGCT
The DNA here is from genome assembly GCA_035590275.1 of Ibycter americanus. Lineage (NCBI taxonomy): Eukaryota > Metazoa > Chordata > Aves > Falconiformes > Falconidae > Ibycter > Ibycter americanus. The sequence continues at coordinate 87,815,043 of JAVJGI010000014.1, forward strand.
GTTCAAAACAGTCCTGAATCTTTCTTTGAGATTTCCAGTCTTGTTTTAAGGTGCTAGCTACTGCAGCTAATTGAGATAATTGCAATTGATTGACAATATAGAAACATTTGTAGGTATGCAGGGGTTGACTAGAAGCCTCGTTCTGGATGCTGACAAAAGAGAAATAATCGTGAGTGAAATGGCAACTTAAGATGACAAAGAGAATGCTAGTCATCTTGTCCTCTGGCATCTTTTGGCTGTATATGCTACTGAAAAGACCAATAGGATATGTTTACAGCATTAGGCCCAGTATAAGCTGGATCTTGAGCCTCTTCCCAGTGCATAAATACAGCCATATATCCTGTCCCTCACTATCTCAAAACTCAAAAGCTTAATGGTTTTTATTAAAGGTACTGTTGAAATTTAAAAGCAATATAATAACTTTTTTTATTAATGTAACCTTAGTAACTGAACATAGTCTAAAATCTAAAGCCACAGCATTCAAAGCTTTACTTCATGGCAATGGCTCCCTAGGAAAGACAAAGAAAACATCTTTTACATACCAATCAATTTTATAGGAAGGAGTCAATGGACCATCACAACCTTAAGTCTTCAAAAATAGAGCAGAGATGCCATTCAGTGGAGGCTATTGGGGAACCAGTGCAGGTACCATTGCTCCCCCCTTATTATCACTTCAAAGTGACTAAAATACTCCTCTGTACACCAGCTGTGTCCAATACTTACAGAACTATTTCTGTCAGAAACAGGCAAGGATTGTTTGTTTCCTAAGGCTTCAAACTGAATCTGGGGGGAACAATTTAAAAAGGCTTTCTGGTAAGTGAAACAGTGAATAGCTTCCTCTCTGGCCCACCAAACACTTCACTTGACTTTACTTCCTTGATTTAGATGTGTAAATGGACATGTACTAGAGGACAGCTTATTTTCTTGAAGTCATCTGAGTGATGCTACCTGAGGTAGTTGAAGCACTTTACATGTGAGTGAAGATCCAGTTCAAAACAAGATGTTCCGTCACTTAGTTCATCTTTCCTGGGTACTCAGTATCTACACTGCATCTCCAAGTATTCCCACTTTCTCTTTTCAAGTATGTGATTTTGTCTCCGTACACTGGTCCTGCACACCATAAGTCTTTCTCCTGGGACTCCAAAACTTAACCTTTCCTCTCCTTATTACCAGTTTATTTATTATCCACATCCAAGAACACTATCTCAGACCAAACAGAAAAAGCATACCCAGTTGTGCAATTCCTTGATCCTGTGATGATTTTGGTGAAATTTTCAATTAATAGATAGACCAAAGTGGTAAAAGTGATGCTGCTTAATGGGCTTCAAAATATTTATTGAACTAATTTTTCAAGTCCTGCCATGAATTGTCATAATCTAATCCAGTCATCACATAAATATTAATGCTGAAATGGAGCATCCTGAAAACATCAGGAATGCTAATCTGCTCAAATAATTCACTATCAAATGAGCTATTATATATATTGACCAGAAGCAAATAACAGACGAAATAAGAAATACTAGCATCTAAGTAGTTTCTTTGTTTCTGTTGAAATTTAAAAAAGTTAATTGCAATCATAAATGTAGCAAAATTATTTTTTATCAAAAGTTGAGTATAGGATAAAGTAGGGAGTGCACAGTCAGAGGAAAGTTAGAAATATTCAAGTTGGCAGGTTCTGATGAAATTGTCCCTGGAGAACTGAAGGAACAAGCTGAGGCAGTGTTTGAACTGTTAGCGATTAGCACTGAGACTTCTTGGAATAGGAGGAAGGTCCCAGAGGGCTGGGTATAGTACTTAAAAGCACAGAAAAGCAGGGTCAGTAGAGTTATAGACCACTGAGTTTGATTTTGTTTCTAGACAAAATACCTGAACAAATTATTAAATAAATTATAAGCCTGTAGAGAATAAATAACGTTGGCAGTGGGGGAAAGAGCTAAGTTTGTATTTAGACCAAATAGGAGAAAACCATTTAATTTATTTCTTTGACAGGATAACTCTGCTGTTGAATAAAGAATAATCAGTAGATGGGTTATAACAGCACTTCAGAAAGGTTGTTGACATTGAAACATCTGTCAATCTCTTGAATAAAAAGGGGGGAAAATAGGTGAAATTGCCACAGTATGTATGTAATTAGATGAAAAATCACACTGAAAGATTATCTACGTGCACTTTGCAATCAAGCTGGGGAAACTAAATTTTGAAAGGTTTACTGAAGGGTCAGTCCTTACTTATTTTTGTTACTGACCAGGTTGACTGAATAGACAACATATATATTGCATCTGCTGTTCTTAATGAATTCCAAACACTCTGAAGAGCAGCATCCAAATTCAAAATCATCCTAACTAAACAGAGAAAATGTCCAAAATCAACAATATGAGATTTAGTAAGCACTGGTATTAAGAAGTAGAGTGTAGAAGGTTATACTTAAAATGACAAATGTAAATGTAGATCTGACCAGACAGTAGAAATTAAGATGATGTTGAACTTAGAATGGATTGCAAACTGCATGTGAGACAAGAGTGTGCAAGACAAGATGACGCAAAAGAAAATCTTAATCTGGATTAATTAGTAAGAGTGTTGAATAAGGAGCGTAGAAATCACGTTTTTCTGTTCAATTTATCCCAAATAAGACTTTTAGTGACACACGGCATCTGCTTTAGGTCACAGTATTTTTAGAAACACAACTGAGGGAAATCCACAGAAGAGGAAGAACCCGAACAAAATGTTCAAAAAATAAGACCTCTCAGAAAGGTTGAAGGAATGAAATTTAGCTTCGGGTGTGGGGAATGAAAAGGGATGGGGGTTGTGTTAATGGTCTTCTAGCATATAAAATGTGATTAGAAAGAGGATGATGATAAGTTCTTTAACATAGCTGTTCAGGGAAGGACAAGAATAAAAAAGTTTAGCTTGCAGAAAATCAGAATTAGATTAGTTATTAGGAAAAAAGTGGGGGGGTTTTGACTGCAACAGATGGCAAAACAATGGGAAAGGAAACCTAGAAAATATCTAGGTTTAGATGGTTTTGGTAATTTCGGCAAACATTTATTGGTCATTGCCCAAAGACTACCAAATACACTCTGTTCTAAAAAAGAAAGGCTGTAAAAACTCCTTTGATGTCTTGGCTTTCTTCTCTACACCTGATGGTGCTATTTTGTTATTGGCATTTTGGAAAATCCCAAGTTGTTTCCAGTAACCTCAAGACTTATTTTATTTATTCTTCAAATCTTGCACATTTTAGTCATCAAAAGTCCATGTGAGATAATAGTACTTTAATTCAGCATCATTGGTAACAGTCTAAATGTGTTTTTATTCTCTGGAGAAACTCTCAGAAGGGCATGAACCTTGAGGTCAGCTTCAATAATAAAATATAGAAAAAATTATTGATGAAATTATCTAGATTGCAGAGCTTAATACATTAACAGTGCCTGATTTATTGGTTTTGTCTGTCAGTCAGCATTTTTTATCTGTAAAAAGTAAAACAAAGATTTAATCACAGTAGATCATTTATTCATTTACACAAGTAAAGATGTTTACTTCTAGAAAAATATCTACAAAATGATGAATCCCAAACTCATAAGATCATTCTGTCAAAAAGTTCTGCCTCTACTGTTCCCAGAACTTTTAATGTCTTAGGCCTTACTGGGCTTGACCACAACCAGAAACCAGATTTCCTTGTCTACTGTAATTTCAAATAAAAAACAACTGCCAAGAGGGTATATAGGCGTACGTTATTTGATTCCAATGAATGTTGTTCCATTCTTGGTGTATAAGTGTATATATACAATCATTTGTAGTCATTAAAGATAAAGATTCAAAGATGATGATTCATTAATAAAAGTTGATTTATATAGCAGCGGAAAACAATTATATATGCATCTATAATAATACTTTATGCACTTTTGCTTAACAGTGAGTTAATACTGTATTTTTTCCATGAAAATATGGAATAGAGAGATGTCTGTCATGGAACAGAGAGACGCATGTCAGAAAAATGGAGATTTGAGTCTGTGAATGCTAAATGGTAAAAGGACAATTTATTAATCAAGATATGCAAAACTGTAAGTTCATTAATTTCTAAAACTCTCTCTTGGAGAGTTAAAACTAAGCAGAGCACTGCAGAGTCCGCACCCAGTTTGTTAAGGTACATGAGCAGATAAGTAAGCCTTGACCTGAGATTTAACTAAGTGAACTGGTCATGAGAAACTGCTGGATATAGGAGTCAGAAGCTGCTGTGGTCTCACTATGCAGTTGGATTCCACAGACGTTAAGGGGGAGTGAGGTTAGAGACAGGCAAACCCCACAGGCAATTGAGAGAACTGGAGACCTCCTGGGGAGTTAGATCCTTCAATGGCAATGTGGCTGTGGTAACCACAACTTGCCAGGCTGGCTTCCTTGGCCAGGTTACTGTGTCACTCAAACAGCAGGAGGCCAGAATGCCCCGGGTAGCTATATCAGAAGTAGCAACTTTATGTAGGGATGCAGTAAAAATGTGACTATGTAATTAGGGATGGACTTTTTACCTGGGAGGAGACAAGGATGAAGGAAGGGAAGGATCAATGTGGATGCAAGAAGAACAAGAATGAGAAGTGGAGAGGAAGGAGGATAAAAAGGACCAGCTGAGTAACAGCAAGATGTGGATCAATTCACTTGCCTGGTTGAGCCCTGCATCTGACCACTGCAGGCTATCTTGTGTTTTTTTATTAAAATCTATTCCCAACAATGTTCTGTGTGAACTGCTGTGACCTCTCTCTGTTCTATGTGTGCGTGCGTGCATGTGTACATGTGTCTTTTTTGCTATCAAACTTTCAGCTGGACTAGCTAGCAGGTCAGAGTAGGTACTCAGAAGGATCCCAGGTCTGAGACAGTGGCTGAGTAAAGAGATGGGAGTGCGGATGGATATGAAAAGGCTTGGAGTATGAGGTAATATTCCAGATGTCTGCAAATGTGACTGTGTCTGTGAAGCAAAAGATTTATGGTGTGTGTATTCTTCAGTAAGTGAACCTAAACTTTGATCAGCCAGAAAGGGGAAGAACATGTCTGTGCTGTCTATGTTGTCCATGTTTATACTGTGCCAGTAAAGGCACTGCTCTCTGTTTATGTTGGTTTCTACGGCTGGCCATGTTTGCACCACATGCATCGGAGGCGGATGGGGACCTACCAGGAATAACGTTACTTGGCTGGACTTGGGAGCCAGAGCAGCCTGGCTATGTCACACTGGGTCTGGATGAACCTTGGGACCTGAGATAAAGTTGACTCTAGTGGACCAGGAAGGAGAATTTTCCTTTGTCCTAAAGCCCATGAAATTGGCTTAACTTAATAGAGTTAGTATGAGGATGTTCAGGAAATACACTGTCCAACAGCTTTCCTGATCTGCTGTGCAGTCAGATTGCACAGCCTCGCCATACAAGCCTCACCTTTACCATACAGAGCACAAGGGAATAAATAAAGCCTTTTGCAGTTTTGCCGCGCACAAAATACTTTTATTGGAAACTCTTTCATATACATGTATGTTTGTTTTGCACCGGCAAGAAGAGGGATTGAGATTAGAGAGGGAGACAGTACAGTGTTGTTTCTGGATATCAGAAAGGCTCAACCACAAATGGCTTGGTAAGATAGCTGTTTTAATATGACAGAATAAGAACAGTTACATGGATTACAAGTAAGTCTTATGTCCCTTCAGATGCTGGGAACCCCACATTCGCACAGCATAAGGCAAGGCCCAGATGGATTTTCCCACAGCACATTGCATAGATCTGGTCTGTGGAAGGAATCTCTGGTTTTTTGGTTGTTTGAACTATTGTATAATTTTCTTACAAGAAAACAACTCTCTTCATAACAGATGCACACATGAGAGCTTTTTCCCACACTTTCTAGATAAAGGCAAGGCCATGCAGGAGGTGCAATCTTTGGTATCAAGCGGGCGCTGTCTGCAGGTTCCCCCATTACAGGGAGCTGGTTGAGCTTGTCCTGCCACCATGGGGTTTGTGCTGCACAGCACAGCCTGAAGGACAGGCTGGACGTGCAGCACAGCCCGGCACAGCACAGCCCTGGCTTGTTCTGTGGATCACTGACCCCTCGGTGTGCAGTGGTCTCCTGGTCAGATTCATCACATCCCACCCTTTGATCCCCATACAGTTTACCTTTCCCAACGTATGTTTAATGTCACCTGCAACTTCTCACACATTTCATGGAATAGAATCATAGAATCATTTAGGTTGGAAAAGACCTTCAAGATCATCAGGCATAACTGTTAACCTAACACTGCCAAGTCTACCACTAAACCATGTCCATAAGTGCCACAACTACACGTCTTTTAAGTTCTTCCATGGGTTGTGACTCAACCACTTCCCCTGGCAGGCTATTCCAATACTTGATCACCCTTCTGGTGAAGAATTTTTTACTAATATCCAATCTAAACCTCCCCCGGTGCAGCTTGAAGCCATTTTCTTTTGTCCTATTGCTTGCTGCTTGGGAGAAGAGACCGACCTGCCTACAGCCTCCTTTCAGGTAGTTGTGGAGAGCAATAAGGGCTCCTCTGAGCCTCCTTTTCTCCAGGCTAAGTAACTCCAGTTCCCTCAACCACTTCTCATAGGACTTGTTTAGATCCTTCACCAGCTTTGTTGCTCTTCTTTGGGCATGCTCTCCTCACCACCAAAACTCCCATAATGATATCCCACAGCAATATTCCCAGTATTTCAATAATCCCTGAAGGGCATTGCCCACCTGCCAGAAAAGTAACTTCTCTGCAGCTTAAACTAACATAGATGGGTTATATCTACAAGAATATTTTGCTTGAGGTGTTTTTTTCAGAACATACTCATTTTCAGGCTATACCCTACTGCTTTCATGCCCTTTGAAATACGTATATGTACTGATACTGGTGCAATTTGTATGGGCTTTACAGCTCTTCAGAATTCTTCTCTTGCAATTGTCAGGTACAAAAAAGACAATACCACAATGAACACCTGCAAAACAATTGTCAGTATAAAAGTCAGCTTATTGCTGTGGCAGTTCTAAATAACCTTTTTAGAGCTATAAATGACAAATATAAGGGATTAAGGAACTTGTGAGTATTTCCATCGGTTATACAGTAACACGTCTTTTGCCAGCTTCCTGGAATAGGCTGAAGGATGCAGCTGTAAGGAAAAGGCGATCCAATAATTCTCTTCTGAGCTGTTTTGGGTGCTCTGGCAACTGATACTGATTAAAAAGCATGCACGAATAACTGTGGGCATCCAGATGAACAATTCTGGAGTAGAATTTCAAATAGGTTTAATCAGTTCTATTGCCATTGATTAGACTATGCTTTGGATAAAAAACTAAGTACAAGAAAAATTTACTTTCTTTGGTACTGAAAGTAGGAACTACTCTTTCAAATGGAACTGATGATGGGCATTTCATATATCAAGTACAAATAGATAAAAGACTTACTGTGTGCAAGACAGTAATAAATGTATGACATGATTGTTGAGGTACTGAGCATTTTTGCTACATATCCAATTCTAAAAAGTCCACAGGGTAAAATGATAATTTCTAAAGAAAGCTCTAGTTAATTAAGTGAAGAATGCATGCATGCAAAGCCCATAGAAGAGTCTGCTGATGTTCAGAATAATATGAGAAAAATAATTTATTTGTAGTGATGTAACTCTTTTCCTAATTTAGAGGATAAAGAAGCCAGTGAACAAACAACAAAACAGGAAAGCTATATGGCAAAGGTACAAGCAAAAGGAACTGAATTATTCCTTACAGCAAGTTTTCATCAGAAAATGCAGCTTGAGAAGAGAATGTACTTATAGGTTTCATATAATCTAATTATGTCAGAAGTTACATCAGTAAAGACAATATCAGGAATGAAGTAATTATTTCTGTTCAGCCTAAGACGTAGAATTTTTTCTATTGAGAAATTTGTATTTTTGTACTAACTGCAACATATGGTACTGTAGCCATAAAGCTATTTAAATATTCTCACAGTGTCAGCTGAAAGAGATTGACAGTGATTTAATTTAAAGAGCTGCCATCGTATTCCAACAAACTTTAAAAAAAAATCACTTTCTTGACAGAAAAAATGCCTTTGAACACTATTACACAGATCTACTACATAGACAATATTATGCATTTCTCACCATAATTTACTAAATCATTTTATAGAAGTTTGTTTTCTATTTACAAACATTCTTTCTCCTGGTTGATTCACTTAGTGATGTCACAATTCACTGTTTGTAGTATCATAATTGTTTCCATGGAAATGGCTTGTGATACCACCAGCACAGACATTTAAGGAAAATGACTTAGGCAGAAAATGCCTATGGATCACTGATATGTATACTCATGAGGGAGATTAGATCAGAGCTATAGCAGATGCAAATCAAAAATAGTGGGTGAAAAAGTTACCGCTTGCTACAGGGAGAGTATCACTTATTATATCTCTGTGTCTGCTGCTGTCAATTTAGCCCAATCTCAGAATTGAAGACTTAAGAAACATACCCAAGAGTTATCATTGTAATAGCATTCTAAAGACCTTTATTTATAATTTATTAACTCAATGTCACTGCACTTCCCAGTCTAGTACAAGGGTTGCTTAGTACAACCTATACAGTTCAGTTCAGAGCTACTGCAAAAAAGAGTAACAGCTGAATTAAAGGATAGATTCCTAAACAAATGTGAGGATGGGAGTCTAAAGGGGAGCTGCAGCTGAGCAAAGATCAAACAGTTTTTTGGAGGGAGCAGCCATAACCACTAATATTTTTTTTTAGTAGTACCTAAGCCCCATTGGAAATTCAAATCTTAAATGACAGTCTTGTGTCAGAGTGTTTGCCCTCATATTTGATCCTGCTTTTGCTAAAAACCTTACTTTATTCCCAAGAATAGTAATCCTTATCCTATGCCATAGTTGTAAATGGATTTTGATGGTGCTTTTACTGCCAACATGCTTTTTTTAGTGTTCCCTGGTTTTAAAATGTTATTAAATAATACATATTAAACTACAAACTCAGTATTTTGAAATATCTAATAGAAAAACTGTATTCACTGCGAGTCAAAAACCTTTCTCTTCATCTTCTCTTTACTAAAGAAGTGCCAACCAAACCATATTTAGATTAAAAACAATCCAAAGTCCCCGAAAGTTCTAAACATGCTTGGTAAGTGATCTCCCTGTCCTTACCTTCTTATTGTCTGTACTGTACCTGATGAACTGTCCTGTTGATGGAGCGGGAGTGAAAGAGCAGCTTTGTGGGCACGTGGCAGCCAGCTACAGTCAACCCACCTCAGGGGTTTCACATTAGCACAGACAAGACTCTGTCTCCTCTACAATTGTCCAGAACTATTCAGGAATATCTCAAGTCCTCAGAAAGACTGTCTGTCTTTCATTGTCAGTTTTCCTAGTCAAATGGTGAAAACTACATTCAGATATGAAAAATAAAACTTTTAATGTATTTATTTATTTTTTATTGAGAGGAGGAAGCTCCTGGGAAACCTTATTGATTCCTTTCAAGATATAAAGGGGACTTATAAGAAAGACAGAGACATTTTATCAGGGCCTGTAGTAACAGGTAGGACAAGAGCCAACAGTTTTAAACTGAAAGAGGGTAGGTTCAGACTGGACATAAGGAAAAACTTTTTTATAATGAGGGTGTTGAGACACGAACAGGTTGACCAGAGAAGTTGTGGATGCCCCATCACTGGAAGTGTTTCAAGTCAGGTTGGATGGGGTTTTGAGAAACCTGGTCTGGTGAAAGATGTCCCTGCCCAGGGCAGGGCGATTGGACTAGAATGTGTTTAAAGGTGCCTTCCATCTCAAATCATTCTGTGACTCTGTGATTCTATGATTAACAAACATACCTTGTCCCTGAAAAACCATAAATAGAAGAATGTCCAAATTTGATAAATAATTAAATAGATGAATCCCAGCACATCTATAATTCCTATATTGTCTGGGGTTTTTTTAAATTCAATGTCGTGCGGCATTATTTTCTTAAAAAAGAAAAAAAACACGTGCATAAAAGTTTTTCTTTAAACAGATGGCAACTTAAATTATATAGCATAAGGCTGCTCATGCATGTTACTACAGACTACCCACACCACTGAGCCCAGAGGAACAAAGCGGTTGGAAGAATATAAATTAAGGCTGACTTAAATACGTGTCATATTGTGTTCTACAGGAAAACCAAATGCAGGAGCCCATCAGGAACAGCACATCAAAATTACAAAATCTCTTTTTAAATAGTTACAAGCTCCTATTATAAAAAATAAAGAGCATTGCTAAAATGGTATTATCCTAAAAATCTATAAAGTCAAGTGGGCCTGTCCAAATGATTCCTATCATATTTAATTCTTCTCCTTAAAAGCCTTTTACTCTTACAGGAACTCACTGTTCCAATTCTGAATGGAGAAAAGTCCCTTCAATGAATGCTTATTAATAAATCAAAGTTAACAGACTGCTTAATGTTTTGCCTAGCCTCATTCTCTTACCAATCAGCCTAGTTTTACATAGCCAGAAAAACAACAGAAAGTAAATTATATTTTACTGTTTTGTTTAATAAAATTTTAATCATCCTGCCAATACCAGAAATGTGGAAAAAATGGATATATCTAGTGTTGCTCATAATATCGCTCAATGGTTATAAATTCAAGGAAAAGCCCATACATTCCATGCTGTGAATTACAAAACAAAAAGGGCATATTTATAAAATGAAAGGGCTACAGCAGACAATATGAAAGAACTGTTTTCACTGAAATGCTGTTTTTATACTGTCAGAAAATAAACCCACTCTGAATATATAATTACATTTTTTAGTGGAAACTTTGAATCACCTCCAACCTCCTTCACCAAAAAAGTGAACAATAACATTTGGATGTTCATTTATTTTCTCAGTTTTGAATCTCAGTGTATGGCTGGGTAAAGAGAATAGTCTACAGATATGTTTCCAGAATTTGTAGGCTGAAATGGTATTTTAAGAGATAGGACCCCTGTTGTATAACTGAACATGTGTTTTAATGAAAAATCTGCGCAGAAATCACAGACCAAGCAGTGCAGCTCAACTGGCTTTTGAACAGAGGCAAAGTGTCCAGAGAAGAGAAGTAAGTGTGCTGGTGTTGGCTGGGGTAGAGTTAATTTTCTTCATAGTAGCTAGCATGGGGCTGTTTTGGATCTGTGCTGAAAACAGTGTTGATAACACAGGGATGTTTCAGTTCCTGCTGAGCAGGGCTTGCACAGCATCAAGGGCTTTTCTACCTCTCACACCATCCCACCAGCGAGCAGGCTGAAGGTGCACAAGAAGTTGGAAGGAGGCACAGCCGGGACAGCTGACCCCAACTGGCCAAAGGGATATTCCATACTGTATGACATCATGCTCGACATATAGTGCTGGGGGGAAGAAGAAGGAAGGGGGATGGGAATATTGGAGTGGTGGTGTTTGTCTTCCCAAGTAACCATTACGTATGATGGAGCCCGGCTTTCCTGGGGGTGGCTGAACACCTGCCTGCCGATGGGAAGTGGTGAATGAATTCCTTGTTTTGCTTTGCTTGCGTGCGCAGCTTTTGCTTTACTTATTAAACTGTCTTTACCTCAACCCACGAGTTTTCTCACTTTCCTCTTCCAATTCCCTCCCCATCCCACTCTGGGGGGGAGTGAAGGAGCTACTCTGTGGGGCTTAGTTGTCAGCTGGGATTAAACCATGACAGCAAGTTATGTACAATATTTACAGTAGAAATATGATATTCTTTAGTCTCTTGCACTGAACTAATGACTTGAGTATAGACAAAGTACAGAAACCAGTAACACTAAGGGCAAGGTGAAATTCTGGATATGACAATTAGTCAATAGCAAAAGCACTGAAGTGCACAGAGTTCCATACTGCAATAATATGAATTACCCTTATATTGATATTTCACAGATGTTTCATCCTCAGTTACAGGAAATTGTATTTTGATTACAACCTATGCTGTTTATGTTATATTTTCAGAGTTAAATAAAAAAATATGTAAATTATTAAATTTTATTTATTAATTTTATTTATTTATATAAATTAAATAATGAAAATAAATTTAGTTTATTTACATTGCCAATAGAACATTCCACTTTTGCTTTCCAACTCCTCTTGTAATATTCATGTAACATGTGAAATCATCTACATTTTTACTAATTTTTTTTTGGGGGGGTGAGGCTTATTCCGCAGCACTTTAATCACCTTAAACACACATGTAGTCTGACGTAATCTCCTGAAGTACTTCTAGAGTTGCTAGAGGGCGAGGTGTTTGTACATGTATGCTGCTACATCTCAAGCCAAACTTTGGTTTGGTTCTGGTGTCTACTGCAATCTAGATACTATTTGCACCTTTGGTCAATGCTAGAGTCTCTGCTGAATCAAACCTATCAGCCCTTTGAGGAAAAACCCAGGTGTTGTCAGAAAGCAGTTTATTACAGGTATGGTTCAATTCCCATCCTTTTCAGAGTCTTGTGCTTTCAAACAGTCCTGTATTCTCATGCCATGACCAGGGCATGCAACAGATGCCAGCTGGCCAGGGGAGTTAGGGTTCACAGTCAGTATGTGTGCCATTATCAGATGGACACAACCAGTGTCTGGTTCCCTGACTCTAGAAAGATCACGGATCTGAATTTAGGGTTATTTCTGATGTTTAGGTGGAGACAGTTGAGTGAGACACAAACTTTTAAATATGAAATATACATTCATGAGAAACTAAAAAAATGGGCCAGATTCTTGGACTATATTTCCATGTTTCCAGCAAAGTAAACATGTCTAGTTTCCAGATTAAGATTTGTCTAAACTGGGGAAAAATTTGGAAGTCAAAAGCCATAGAAATGCTCCCTAACTTTATGTGTTCCGTTGACAGCTATTTAGTTGTAAGTAGGCTCATAAGCAGTTTTTGCCACACAATATTTATTTTAAAACTTTCAAAGAGGTGTTTTGAATTGCACATACAGGAGAGAAATTGCTTTGTTCCATCCTCTCAACATACAAATTTTGCTACTTATACTCACACTGATTTGCCAATGTGTATTTGGTGTGACTGCTGCTAACTACCGTGATAAGAGCTGAGTAACTTTTTTTCAGGGAATAGTTTATTACAGAAAATTGGAGAGGAGGGTAGATTGTTGATAAACCTTTGAAATGAGAGGCTGAATAATCTCACTCTAAAATGTTTTAACAGAAATCAAGCAGCCATAACACCATAGTATTTATTGTAGTTAAAGGACAATTTTATTTACAAAACTTTGATCAAAATGGGTTGAGGGCCTGAGCTCTGCTTTTTAGAAACATATAAAAAGCTTCTGACTTGGCTTTAATCTCTTTTATTATTTTTTTTAATTTCATAAGTGACCAGGTGAAATAGACCAAAAAAGATTTTAGTGTCCAGTTAAGTATACAATTTTACCTAGTATGTTTCTGTAACTTTTCCATTTTTCAAACAAAATAAATACGAAAATAAAAAATCACAAGGCACATTTTTTCATGTTATCCAAACCCTTTATTTTTCCAGTAAAACAGATAAGAAAAAAATCCCCAAACCAGTGATGATTATAGAGATTAATACTGAGTGTGCCTCCGTGTGTGGATACTGATCTAGCATAGCAGTTAGAGCTATGCATCGTTATGTCTGTACTGTTAAAATAAGGAAGGTCAGGGAGCAGTCCTGACCCTGAAGCCAGATGGCCTCTCTTGGCTTACATCCATTTGCTATGGGCTACGCTCTTCTAGAACACACTGGCTGTGTCCACCTTGGTGACCTTTGGCTCCCATTGGCTCTTTTGTGTCCCTTACCTCAGGCTCATAAAAGTGTAAGAACTGCATATCAGTACAACGACAAAATTTTGGTAGACATGTTTGTCTGGAATAAAAATTGGTTAGAGTCCAAAAGAGGAGCTAAGGGAATAAGCATAAACTTAAATCAAATATATTGAAATGCTTTACAAAGGAGAGAAATATCTACATCCTTACGGAACAAATGGAGGAACTGAACACCTAGAAGGCGGCCTTTGGCAACGCTGGAAATAATTTTCCTGCTATGAGGAATGCTAGAATGCTGGAATATTTGTATGCCACAGGAAAGCTTACTGTTAGGATAATTTCCTCAAATGAACTGTTTCAGACAACAGATTACACTTGTTTTAATCTGATTCTATACCCATTATAGCAAAGTAAAAAATGCTTAAAACTAGCAGCAGTTTTCAACCCAGAACCCAAATAATTCCCCAATAATAATTAATTGTAATTTGCACCAGCATTTGTGTCACCTCTGCATGTTACATTGGCTTTACGCTTCCATTCTTCTATTGCATATTGTTCTAAGGGATTTTTGCTTCAAGTTGTCATTCCCTGATGATAAAACCTTTGATGGTTTTGCCCACAAGTTGTACAGGTAATGAGGATCAGTTACATGAGTAGTTGCCTTGAAGACTGCTTCTGACTTCACAAGCTCCATATGTCAAAAGAAGAGCTCTGGAGTTCTTGGAGTACACTTCAAGTCGATGGGGCCAGGGGTGTTTGCGTGAGCGCTCCTCTTGCACAGCCGTTCAGTGACATTGCTTTCCTGTAGGCAGTCCTCATTACAGCTGTAATGCTAGAGCATCTGCCCTCACAGAATGAACCTAATTTTTCAAAGAAGCTCTTCAAATAAACCCGTGGAGAAAATGTGTAAACTTTCTCTTCTCCAAGACAGCTGGTTTTTGGGTGTTGTTGATTGTGGTTATGTTCTTTCAGAGCCTGTTTATGTGGCTTCTCATTCCTTAGGGGCTTCTTTCTCCCATGCTCACCAGCTAAACGGCTAGAATTGTACTAGCATTTCCAAGCTCAGTGAGTAGAAAAATGTATTATTTCAGGCAGAGGATTCCTTATGACCTGCCATAGTGCATCCCTGCTAATACTTTCCTGTTATTTCAATTCTTGAGCTTTCACCCACAAGAAGGGGAAAGTACAGAGGAAGATAGTGTGCCTTCTTGTTGTCTGATGATTTCATTTCCAAGTAAAATCAATCTTTATTGAGGTGCCATGTATTAATTAAATAAACCTCATCTCCTTTGAGATTCAACTATGCAACCAGAGCTAGCACTGTCAGAAGTATTTTTAAGGCTGGAAAACAGATAATACATATTTTAGAACTGTAAGAGACTACGTCAGTGAGACCCACCATCGCCACAGCAGGTGTTTGTCTCAACATTGCTATGGCAGGAAACTCACACCATCACCACAGCAAATGTTTATTTCAACATTGTTAAGACAGGAAACCCACCAACTGGCACCTTGGAGCAATGGGGGGAGCTAATCCTGAGAAACTTGATCAAACCCCTGTGCATGCGCCCAGACCTGGGGGCGGGGGGATCAAGGGACCTGGAGACCTCTGAGGGCCACCTGAAACTATTGGGCACGCACACCACTGCAGGGTGGAAGGTGTGGTTAAGTAGAACAGCTCATGACCACTCTATAAAAGAACACAACCAACCAACATCAGACAGAAAATTCCCCCACCAGACCTGGAAACGAATCAGGCTGTCAGGACACCACAGCTCTGGTGTGGTAGCTATTGCTGTGAACTCTTTCATTCTTTCCTTCATTCTTTCCTTTCTTTCTCTCTTTATCTCTCGCTCTCTCCTTTGCATTTGCAAATCTGTTGTCAGGCAAATAAAGTTCCTTAGCTCTTGACTCCAGTTTGAGTCTTAATTCTGTTCCTGAGAATACAAGTAGAACCTCACTCTGGTCTTGGACCAGCATGTGGCAAGAACTGATCTGAAAGCAAAAAATATTTCTTGGAGAAAGCAACATGCTATAATTTTAGAACAAATATATTAACTGTTAAGTTCACCTTGAATCCTCATATTTTATTTTAAAATATGCCTTTTAACTCTTTATTAATGGTATAATAATTATGAATATATTTATGGATGATGATGATGATGATTATTTAGAAGACAAAAAACTTTCCATTCCCTGATTGAAATGCCACTTTCATTTACACTTGCACTCCTTTAAGTTTTAGTTCAGATGCAACAACTTTGAAACAAACTAAAAAATTTACATTTAGGAAATAGAAATGAATGTTACATTTCACCTTATCACAGTGCCCTTCTACCATTCTTTCAATATGCAGTTCTTTACCAAATCAGAGCAGTCTTCAGGAATTTAAACATTACACTATTTGGGGAGAATTTACTCTTGACTGCAATAGACTTCTTGACTAAAATATGACTCAGTTGTAACAAAACCATAGAAAATATGTTGAAGACAAAGAGAAGACGGGAGGCATGGTGGTGGACAATAAATATGTGGACCAACAGAAGCTTATAGATAGAAAACAACACAAAAGGTGAGTAAAAAAGTTAGGTGAGGAGAATTAATCAGATACAATATGAATGGAAAGGCAAACACAAATAGAAAAATTAATATTAAGTCTACAAGTCAGTGACTATTGTTCATAATCACAGAAAATTATCAAAGTAGCCTGAAAGAACAAAAATCTAGGACATTAGGGAAGCACTAAGATCACTAAGTAAGCAGACAAATAGCTTATGCATTATCTTTATTTTTTAAAATCGTGGGTATCCAACACTACTTATACATAATAGAGTCCAAATACCTTAATTTACGAGGTACAAGAAGAGTGGCACAGTTATAGAGAAACAGAAGAAGCTTTGACAAAATTAGATATTTTAACTTTTACTTTGTTGGGGAATTGGTCCTTTCATTTAACAAGAAGATATTCATCCCTAATCACAACAGACTTACCAGAGATTTGGAAGTCCCAGTTGTATGCTTTCTTTACTTTTTTTAAACCACACATCTGTTTGATTCCTCTCATAGCCAGATGTGAAGCATAGAAAGCTGCCGCCTTCTTCACCTTCCGGGCCTTCTGCTTTTCTGCTTTGCGTTTCCAAATATTTAAAAGGGATTTCTATTCCCGCTAGTCACATGGTTCATTTCCCAAATCATTTAGTGCATTTAAAAGGAGAACGCACAATTACCAAAAATATTTTTTCAGGAAATGCAATCCCGTATTCACAGGTGCAGTGGTGATGCCATCTGACTATCCAGGTCTACTCTGCATACCATTTGCAGGATGTCTGGGCAGGTCATGTTTGCTAAAGAGCTTATTGCCAGAGATGTTCTTCAGCTACACATTCCATATGTCTATCATACACATTCTGGGGGGAAAAAAAAAAAAAAAAAAAGTGGGGATTTTGGGGTGAAAATCAGGTTTTGAAATAAATGCATGTTAAATCTGAATTGGATATATGGTGGAAAATATTACCTTGTTTTATCTTACTTTCACAGTCTCATAGTGTCACAAAAGGAAACACGGATGGCTGTTCTTGTTCTAGATTTATCCCCTGAGGTTCTTTCCTTACTCTGAAATATGCTTGTACTTTTTTCCCTTTGACTGTCACAGACCCTTGGTTCTATCTTCAGAAACCTCTTTCATAATGTCCTGGAATGGCACTGGTCTGTGCTTCTGTCACAACTTTGCATAATTTGTAGCCCTGGCATCTACCTCCTGAACAGCAGTAGAGAATGTTCTGAAGATTAGTGGTTGCATCTATTCAAGCTCAAGTTACTGTTATACTAGGAATTTTCAGATGGTTCCTGGGAATTGATATAAATATGGATTTTCAAAAATATCTAGATGGAGAAATCCCTAAGATGCACACAGTAATATTTTTAAAAGTCCCCAGGCACATCAGGTTTCAAACACTCCATGATAGTTTAGCCTTTGGAAATCTTAGCTGGCATGTGTTTTTATGGATGCCTAACTCTCCGCAATGCTTCTAGGCATTTTTAGTAGCTATTTGCCTGAAGGTTTAGAAATTTAGGCCTTGATAGCACATCTGAAGAAATAAGCACATCAATTGTACTTGCAGTCACTGTCGTTGACTCATATCCTCAGTGTGGTGACATAGTAATGATGTCACTATAGTGTATTTAAGCTGTGCTCACTGAGCTCTGTCACTCCTCCGTTATCTCAGTCTCCTGATTTTCTAGACCAGGGACCCTTTCACCCTGTGTTCTCAGGCCCACAGGGAAGACAGTAACACTAGAGGATGAGTATATGTATGCTCATTTGATGTGGATGACATGAAATTAAAATACAGGCAAGATGTACCATCAGTGGGGATGAGTAAAAACGTTCCCATGTCCTGCAGTTTATGCTAGCTGCCATGTTCTTTATGGCTTGCATGCTGCTTACCAAGGCAGTGTGCATAGGTGTAGAGGAAATCGATGGAAGAAAGAACATAAGACTGCTTAGAAATTGTTCAGTATCAAGTTAAAACAAAAAGGTGTCCGTAGTGCATGTAGTGCTTCAGTCTTACCTTTGCCAGCAATTGTGAAGGATACAGGTATAACAAAGTACAATGTCCCTTATTAAATCTTCCTAGCTATTTCTGAAGCTTTCTCTGGTGTTTCCAGAGAATAATTGTAAATTATTTGAAATTAAAATTTTAAAAATGGGGACTATTACATTAGGAAACACTCTTTAACACATGTATAGGGTTCCACATATCAAAGGCAGACATTAATTGGTCATATGTACTATAAGACATGAGAATATGAATTACTTCATGTGGAGTACAGCCTTTGTATTTTAAAAATTCAGGCCCACATGGATTTTTATTTTTGCGGTGAATAAAAGCAAAGATGTGATAAATGTTTAAATGTGCTGTGTTTCACCTGGGTATAAATATGAAGTCAGACTTACTGAAGCATTTTTTTCTGACCTTGGCCAGATGAGCCCCAAAGAAGGATTTTTCAGGTGCTTGAGCATAATGGTTACTCCCTTCTAGTATCTCTTGCAATGAAACCGCTGCAAGAGGTGGCAAAGCCTTCAGTAGTTGACATCATAACAGATAATCCTCTATGTTTCATCAAGCCCCAATTATGTCTAGAATGTTCCCTGGAGCTCACTATGAAATTGTACAGCTATACACCATAAGAAACAAAAGTAAAATTTGTGACTGGGTCATTAAGGCTTTGCATGTTATCATTGTACAAACCCAAAAAACTTAGCTTCAGGTACTTGCTCTGAGCTATAGAGATCCAGTGAATTTTTTAAGCTTTTCAGTCAATTTTAACTTTTGATTCCCTTAGGTTTTCAGCTTATCTGTTAATACTAAGACAGTTATTTATAAAATAAAATTACCTTTACATTTAACAGAAATTAAATTAACTTCTGATCAGTCCTAGTTTGTTTTCTTTTAACAAGCTGTTTTGTAATATCTCTACTAAAAGCAAGGTTAAGAGCATTACCTCCTGGTAGTCATTAGTTGGGGGTTAAAAAAAAACCAAAAACCAACAAAAAATAAACAGCCCTAATATTACTAGGAGAATACTTTTTCCATAATTAGGAACTTAAATCTCTGGACAAAGGTACTGTTCTGAAGAAGTAATTTTTTTCTAATACGATCTCAGAGATCCCTATTACATCAAAATCTTGTCTTGAGAGCTATAGAGAATTATGAATATTATACTTAAGAAGAACATCTTTCACCTGTGTCTGCAAACCTTTTTTTTCTCAATAGATTCCTTTGTGTATGCTATCTCTTCTTATTTCTTTGGGGTAGGACACTAATTTATTCTATGCCTAAGACTTGCAAAGAAAAGGATACTTCAAGTGACTTTTTGAAACGTCTCTTTGAATACACTCAATACATCAATCTACTGAAAAGACTGCTAGTTCTGCCCAGTAAAAATGCCATTTGTGTAGGATTGCCTCTCCATCTGTTGTGGAACTCAGTTAGTAGTGATAGGATAAATAATATAAGATGTACTGATACTCCTAACTACTGACAAATAAAACCGGCTGGCAGTTTTAATGTAAATATATGCACACATACACCTTCTCTGCAGAAACAGGAAATGCATTACATATATATGATTGGAAACACAGATGTGCTTTAGCAAATCACAGTTTATTATAATGCTCATATATTTTGTTGTATTCCTTGTCTAAAAGGTAGCTGTTGGCCTACCAGATTATTAGCTATTCAGGTAAGCTCGTACTTTGTTTAGGGAAGCAGATGGCACCCTCTCTCTTATATGTTTTTTTCTTTTTTTTTTTCTTTTTGCAAGTCTGGACTATGAAACAGTGACTCTGAGGACAAAGATCTCTAAGGTTCTACTAAAAAGTGGGAGGAGAAAAAAGGTATAGAGGAAATGAAAAATTATGGTGACCTAGAGGAATCTAGAAGAGACTTGGGAAAAAAAAGGGGGGGGGGTGGAATTCTGACTAGTGAGATACATTTAAATCACCATATCTTTATCAACAAGTTAATGAAAAGTTAAAAAAAGATGACTATTGCAGTATTTCTTCAAACCATACATGGTGAGGTGTAGAGTCAACTCTCAGGTGAAATACCCACAGACAGTTTGTGTTCATTGAAAATATCAGCTAAAGGAAATCAGATTCTTCAGAATATCATGCAATTAGAGCATAGCAATAGTATTGATAGAGTAGCAACTACATTTAAATTACCACAATCTCTTTTATGGATATGCTGGTTCCCTTCTCCCTTCAAACAACAAAACAAAACACAAAAATGGTTTCACTTTTATTCAAAATGCCAGATAATTGTTTATAGATATCGTTTAACATTTTAGATCTTGCTATCGTCTTGTTATTTAGTGGTAATTCAAACAGATTATATAGTTGGACAGCAATTTGATTTAATCTCTGTTGATTTTTGTTCTCATTTTAAATTAGGTTCAAGCTCAATCTGATTTCAATCAGAACAAGTTTGTTTTAGCAGAACAGCTAGAACAGGTTTGTGGCACTGTGATCTCAGAGTTTAATGATCATTACCTAGTTCAATGTATTGTGTAGATTTTGTTTTCTGATGATCTCTTAAAGAAATCCATTCTACTTGCTGTATTTGTTCTATTGGATTGCATAGAAACACAGTTTGACCTCATTTTGATGAACAGTAAAAAATTTAGTGAAGAATTCTGTCAATAATCGACTGGACAGCTCATCCATCAGAATCAGTAACTAAGGAGAAGGAGCAAAATTGAGTGGTAACTTGAAGTATTCCAGTGAAAACAAAGGAACCAGATCGGCTCCCTGTAGTGTTTTAATCTTTTTAAATTGCGATGATTAATGTAGAGGTTTGAACTAAAATATATATGTCTTCAGAATCTTTATTGTGAGAATAGGCGCAACAATAGCTCAGCAATAATAGTGAAACAATGACAAATCATGAACACATCCCGTAGGGGTGGAACTGAAACTTTAATTATTTTGACAATACATAGCAGAAGATAATCTATGTATCTTTAATATCGATGGAGGAGGCAGAAATGAAAACCATTCAAACAGTTAAAAAATAGACCCAGGTCTTCTATGCCCTTCTTTAAATGTCCTGTTTTGATCCTCTCAAAAGTGAATCTAAGAATTATGTAAACAATGTTGTGTAGAAACCATCAAAATAAGTAGAGTGTATTGTACTGCTTACACCTAGGATTTCTCGATGCTCCTTCTCACTAGATCCTGTATGTAGCTGCTAATATCTTTATTTTCATTGTCCCATAATTTAATGGCCCAATCTCATGCTGCGTGCTGTTTTTAAAGGACTTTATGTGTACATCCACGTTTAGTGTCTTTGTTTTTCTGTTACTTCAAGTATATACTCACATAACTACTTCACAGTTAGCTTCTTGGCGATACATTCTGTAATATGTATCCATCTTTTGCCTTCTGTATGTGTTGAAACAGCCAGAATTGCATTTTCATTGATGCCTTATTGACAGCCTCTTCAGTCCTTTTTTCTGAGTATTTTGTTTCTCATGTTGTGTCATAAGTTTACACAAAGAAGTGACATGAAACATCTCATTTAAAAGGCCAATAGTTGTTCTGCCATAGATATCTTGGTGGTCCATGACATTGCTGCAGGGTTCAGATAACATTTTATGCAGCTTGATGGTCTTTTTATGCCTAGAAAGACATCTTGATCTCTTGTACTTCTGTCAGGTCATAGAGAATCATGTATTCCACTTGTCTTTCCTGTGACCCAAATCATCTGTCTCCCCAGTTGTACAGAATTGCTTACATTAGCTGCTTGTTGCCATTTACTTTAAGCTCTGTTTAGTAGAAGGCTTTGAAGACCTTTGGATAAGATTATTTAAATGCAATAATAACAACAGCAACAATAATAATGATAAACCCATTTGAAATGTGAACTGCATTGCCTTAGCTACAAATATATATTCTGCTTTTTCTCAAATATTGTTAGTATGAAAAAGACATGTTTTCAACTAGATTGTTGATTGAATAATTACAATGTTAAGGATGACGTTGTCTAATATAGACTAACAATTATAAGCTAGGAATGGAGGAAAGGCTAACTTGTATGTGTACAGTAATTCGCTATAGACAAAATTTCACAGATATTTAAGTACTACTATACCAAAAGTTTTCCAAAGCTAATTTCTGCAATAATGGGAGTACCCAAACGCTGAAAGTTATCAGCATTTTCTGTGTAATGTATTTCTATGCTATAACAATTGTAATACCAGAATCAATCTACAGCTGAAATTATTTATGGTGACTTTAGCCTCTCTGGGAAAAAAGACCAGCTTTTTCATTCAAACTTTTCATATTTCTTATTAGTAAGTAAGGAACTATTTGTACGCAAAAAGTTCTAGTCTGACCTATTTAAACTTAATACTACCATCATGTTACTTAAGCAGCGGCAGACTTAAAGCTGAATTAAGTCCAGAATTCTTGATAACAGGAATATTTTAGGAAAAAATCATAATTTATGGGAAAAAATTTAAAAAACAAACCACAAAAAACCCGTAACAGTAACAAGTGCATAAACATGTATGAATGTGCATAGAAATTCAAGTAAACATTCATGGAAATTGCTGAACTCACAACCTCAGTCACTCAAATATTCCATTTCTTAATATATTGATAAAATTGTAAAATTACACTGTAAACTTCTCCAGTTGTTCATGATGTAGAGGAAATATTTCCAGCTGTTAAAAAAGTCACATTTCATTTCCTCTTATGTAAAAAGCACTTATACTTGGAAGTCAATGAGCAGTTTGACTGTTGCTCTTCCAGCAGAGATGGTAACACTAGCTCACTTGCCAAGACAAGCTCATATTAGGACTTAATGGTTTTTATCACTGCAGAACATGCAGTCATGCATAAGGCTCATTCTTTGAAGAAAGAATGGTTTTTTCCAGTGGCTTCAGTAGACCTAGGATCAGACTCCAGAATTCAAACTTATAAACCAGAAAAGAACAATACTTTTTTATATTCATTGTTAGACAACATAGATCAAGAACAGCTTTAAATCCAGTAAACTATAATAACATCTTCAAATTATAAATAGAATCCTTTCTCCTTTCTATCTCAGACAATTGGCTTTACAAATGCTATTCTCAGCTTTATATTGGAATCAATAGGAACACAATTATTTAATATATAATTTTAGTGTTCTCACACCTTCAACAAATGCCATAAAAAAGAATTCTCATGTGTTTTAGCATTCAACTTAAAATGCTAAATTTAAAGCCTCCTGAATATATCTAAAATTCTAGTAAGCCCTATTTTACCTTAACTTAGTTCCCTAGGGTCCCCCTGTCAGCAACAGAGAAAAGCAGGCACTTTCAAAATGAATTTGTCCCTTTCTATTTATCCCACCTATTGAGGTGTCAAAGACAAATGGAACAAATTATTCTCTGGAGCAATTCTTTCTATCCATTGGATGTAGAAGGAATCTAGACAAACTAGCCTAGGCTACTTTTAGGTGACTAATTTCAGATTTAAATTCATACCACCCCTACATGCACTTTATTATTCTTTTTCCATTCTCTGCACTCTTGCAGAAACTATTTTCCATCATCTGTTACCTTTTGGTCACACAGCTTTTCTTCTTCCATCTCTTCTACCTACAGCAACCTTTTACTGAATCTCCACCTGAGCAATCTTACAATTAATTTTAAATCTCTCCTGACAAAAGGAACATTTGTCTTTTTCCTTTTAATTTTTCTTTGCTTTTCCTGGTAGAGCAGACTCAGGAATTGAAATATAAGTATGGCAATGTGTTAGCTTGCTTTTGAGACATTTTAGCAATTGGTGCCTTTATTCCTTTCCACGCTTGTACTGTGAGAAATTGCACAGGAGAAAAAACTTGCTTGCTAGACATTGACTATTCAAAACAAAATCCTTTCCATAGGTTGAAATAGTGATCCTGTTTTTTTTAAAAAGTCACTTTTAAATAACAAGATATAGTCCTGAAGAGTCAACCAAAGCTCAACCCAAAAGTCATTTGAGTAAATAGATTTCAGTGACACTTACATGCAAGATTATAATAAGTTAAACACACTGGTGATAGGAAAAACAAGAATTACACTACTATTATCTGGGGTGATCTAAAGCTGTAAGGGCTATGATAACATTATAATGCAAAAATTTATTTTATTTTTCATGTATCCTCACTTGCAACCAAGTAGCTGCACTAAGTAAACTGCATTAAGATTTGGGGTTTTTCCTTTCTTTTTTTCTTTTTCTTTTGGTTTGGTGTTTTTTTTTTGTGTGTGTGTATGTGCATGCTGTGCAAATGAAGTAAAAATGATACCTTTCACTCTCCACAAGCTTACGTCTAACAGCTTCTGAGAAATCTTTATGATTAACTACTCCTGTCTGCTTCATACCAACAAGAGGTTATAGGAACACTATGTAAAACATGTATAGATGAATTTTCTCTCCTATAATCAAAATACATTATTTCCTACTTGCTACATTAAATAACACCTTTCAGTACATCCTCCTTCAACTGGTTTGTGTACCATCCTACCACAATGAAGATTTCCATAAAAATGAAAACAGGTTTACAATGTTTGCTCAGAAAAAAACCTCTCTTATCCAGTGATCATACTGGCAGGAAATGTTCAAAGATGTTGAGTGTGTTCTGCTGACTCATATCACACCATTGCAAGTGGATTGTTACCCAAATTTACAGGAGGCAGGATATAAGACAGAAAGGAAAGCAAGACTGAGATACTTAGGATTTATTTTTCCTTCAGCCCTCTTAAAACCACATGTCTTGTCTCAGCTAATTGTTATTCTTCCACATCACCTAAAGTGATCAGTGGAGAAAGACATGTACCCTTATATTTCTATTGTTGCTACCTCCATTAAAAACATCTTATGATGGGCTGCAGCAAAGCTCTTCTTCTGTTTATTAGGGAGAACGTAAAAAGGGATATTAATGTCAACCTTAACATTAGAGGAATCATCTGAGTAATTAATAAGGACATTTATTACTGCTATGGTTTTATTATCTTTAGCAGGTAAACTGCAATTTTTCTTCAATCTAAGCAACTATCATGACTTGTTTGAACAACTGAAAATTGTGTTAGGTGATAATGTCAACCAAACATTGCATAGATTTGTAAGTTGAATGTATAGTGGAATGATACTTTTTATCTTTTTATTCCCCAATCAGTTATAGAAAGATATCACTTCTGTTTATAGCCTACTTTCTTTTCAAGTTTGTGCTTCATTCCACCAGCATCCCTAAACAGAGGATGGCTCATATGTTTCTGATGATTTTCAAATAATCAGCCACTGAAAAAACATAAACTGGAAAACGAAGTCATCAAGTTTTAAACACATTACGGTACAATATTTTTCAGATATATTTCATGTCAGTTAAAGGAGCTGATTCTTGTGTAATTTTTATCCTTTTGGAAATGTAGAATTATTGATCTGAGATGTAGACAAAACAGTGAGACCAGACCACTTGAGGGAGAAACAAAGACAAAAGGGAATAAAAACAGAAACAGCAGAAGGTTTGGGAGGATTTACAAAGGAAGACGAAAAATAAACAAAAGCAATGAACAAAAGCAGCACTAGAGCAATATCCCCGAGATTTTGTTTGGAACTAGGGGATATTGGTCACCCTGTTTAAGCCTGGCTCACTTGCTCACTCAGTTATCTCAGAGTAACCAAGGACAGAGGCAAGTTTTCAGGCAGTTTTTCCCATTGGAAACTAGAAAAGTCAGTTTCTTTTGAATGACTGTGTTAATGTAAAGGGTTGGTGGCCAGACAGTTCAGCATCAGCTTCAGAAAATTCAAGCTCTGTATTCAAAGCATTCTTGTTTCACATCTGCAAGTAAACACATGCTGGGAGTGATCATATTTATAAATTGAACAGAATTTGGCCTTTAACATGGCACTGTGATAAAAAAGCCCAGTTAGTGCAAAGGCAATGCAGAATTTGGGGAATCTTAAGGCACACATTTTTCTATTTAATTTTCTTCAGATTGGGTAGTTATTAAGAATTCTACCTATTAGAGATGTTAACTTTCTAACCCTACATTGTACAGCACTGCTGTGAAGAAACAGAGATGCTGCCAAGAGCTTCAGGCTAAATTATTTTGGATCCTGACTCGTCAGGAAGCTTCTGTTATGCAATGCTCCACAGAGCTGGCAGGACAACTTGCACAACCAAATACAATAAATCAATAAGCTCTTAGAACTGGTTTTAAATGAAAACTATTAAAGTTTTAGAAAAATATAGGAACATGAGGAACTGAAAAAATGTAGTGGAAAAAAAAAATTAGACAAAGCAATGCAATAAAAAATCCTGAAAGAAAATCAAAACAACTCAGCTTAATTCTGGCAAAATATCAAAATGACAAGAATAAAATTTAAAAAGTCCTGACAACTGTGAAGAATGTGAGTGCATAAAATATGTGGAAATATGGGACACTGACAAAGGTTTGTCTTAAAAAACCAAGAATGTTATCGACATTGTATGAGCACATTTTATTAATATTTCTACAAATGCTTATATTTGCTTTATGAAATAAAAGAAAAGCTAGCCAAGTTGTCATGGTTACTGCCCCACAGATACAGCATACCAGCAGTGGTGTTAGCTTTTTCGTTTTGCTTTTTTTATCATGCAACAGTTAAAACATAGGGGGAATACTATTTTTAATATTCTGTTTTCTGTCTGACAATATGCTTTGTGCCCTTGCTATCCTAGGAAATCAAAGGCAGGGAGTTAACATTTTGATCTACTTGTATTAGTGCATTCAGATATATAACTCATTCTTGGTGTTCATTCTGCATATGCATGGGGGGAAAATATCCTCCTATTCACCCAATAATAAAAATATTTACTTTAATGGGATAAAAGTAATCTCTCTACAGCCTTTCCAAGGTATACGTTTTAAGAATATTTGCTTTGAATAGCCTTGCTCGTCAGATTTTTCCAAATTCATTTCTGTTCTGCTATCTGGAGAGGGGAGGAGGATTCTCAGACGACACCTTTTTCTTCGTCTCACTGACTGCCTCTGTAAACAGATGAAAGGAATTTATAATTCCAGGTGGGAAAATCATAATGGGTTATTTTATCGTCAGGTAAAGGGTGGCTTCTCAATAGGACAAACACTCAAACAATGGAATTTAAAAGACATCCTAAATAGAAAAAAAAACGCTTTGCATTCTAGTTTCCCACTTGTTTTCTAGTAATAAAAGCCATTCAGATTTTTCAAACCTACTTTTTCTTATTAGACACAGTTGATCCCAGATAAGGTACTGTGCAACTCATTGGTGTGGTCTATTAGCACACCACCGGTGCATTTCTAACCTCACAGCCCAGCTGAGTCCTCGCCTTCTAAACACTGTTTGGCTTAGACTTGTTCTGGCA
This sequence comes from Ibycter americanus, assembly GCA_035590275.1. Taxonomy (NCBI): domain Eukaryota; kingdom Metazoa; phylum Chordata; class Aves; order Falconiformes; family Falconidae; genus Ibycter; species Ibycter americanus. The sequence continues at coordinate 87,842,710 of JAVJGI010000014.1, forward strand.
AAATGGCCACTACGTCAGCTTTCATAGTATCTGTATGAACAGAGAATGAAATCTGCCAGCACCACACTATCACTAGGAGTGCAAATAATTATTTAATATTCTTCTTATTATTTAATAATAATAATTTAAGCTTTATTAGTATTTAATAACTATTTAAGTATTCTTATTGTCCTAGAAATTGCCATTGCTATGATGAACACAAACACTTTCTTTGTGATCATGATGATTCAAAAAAATACTTCACTGCACACCAGAAACCTTTAGTGTAACCAGACAGTGAAAGACAATTCTTCACCCCTGGCTCATATAGCAGGTACTCACTCTGCTACCCATTGCTGCGCAGTGGAAAGGTTTTTTAGGTGATTTGTGTACCTGTTGTTATGAGTCTTTTGTTTATACATTTAACAGTTTCCTGTTATTTGCTTTTTAAAAAAATCATACTTAACATGCATGAGGATAAAATGCAAGCCTTTATTTATAATATTCAGAACAGTCAATCCTGCTGAAAATGTTTGTAAAACTCATAGATGAGAGAAATATGTTTAGATAACCATGGAGACTTTTAAACCTAAGCTACAGTCTTTCACCTCTCTTCCCAGTTTCCTTTGTGAGGAGGTGGCAGTCAGGGACTGAGGATTCACACACACCTCCTCCTCCAAGAAATCTATTTTCTCTTATGGTCAGTCTTCCCTTCAGCACCTGCCAGGGGTCCTACCTGTCTGCTTTCACCCCAGAAGCATTATATTTTCTTCTTAATGGGAATGAGAGGGTTTCACTTCTATAGGTATTACTTAGTTTTAGTGGGAGCTCTCCTTTGCAATTGTTGCTAGGCCTTCCTTTTTAAGTGAAATCCTTGTTATTCTTCATTGAGAAATGCTGAACTTCACAGTATGTATCGATCTGTATATTAAAAACACAAAATATAAACTTGCAAACGTTAATTATATGTAGATTATTAGTAATACTTGGTTAATACCAGAGTTTGTGGCAATCAGCGACTCTGAAGTGACTCATCCCCAGCCAGTTCCTCTTTGCATATTATGACAGCAAGCACTTAATTGTATTTCTCCAGACAGCAATGTTTTTCTGCAACTTGCAGACTATTTGCATCAGAAGCAGTCTCTACACTTCCACTGCTTCAAGCATGTCCGACAGAAGACCCCAGGAATTAGGTACCAGCTGGCTGGATGCAATATTTAAGTTAAGCATATTTTGGTGAAACTATAGGAAGAAGATATATTCCAGAACCAGTTGGATGCTGCAACTACAAAAACTGTGGGTTTTAAGCAATCATTGTTAGGACCAACAAATAAGTATTTACAACCTCCCGTTAGTAGTCTGATTGACTCATGGTGGAAAACACCATGCTTGGCAGAATCTGCCAAATCAGGTTATAAAACAGACTGTGCAGCTTGGATTCATGATTTATTAATGGTGTATCTAATTCAAGCTGTTATTTGTAATTAAAGCTTAATTGTCAGAAGTCATAAACATTTGAAACAATTCCCTTCACCCTATGAAAAATATTCCTTAGAAGAAACATCTCAAATTCAATCTTTCTTATTGTGTCTCTTTCTTTCCCTACCACCCATAAGTTTGAGTTGAGATATAGTTAGAAAATATTTAATAGACTTATTTAAAATTCAATTTCACAATGTGAACTGTTCTGTTTAAAATTTAAGTGTGAAACTGTATTTTCTTCCAGGCAATTCCAGTTCTATTGTTTCATTTGTTTTTGTATCTCGGGGGGGTGGGGTGGGGGTGGGGGGTGTCAAAATTAAAAAAACACACAAAACTGTTCATTAGTTTTCCATCTTCCAAACATTTTAAGAACCCTCTAATGCAATAAAAATAATCAGTCAGTATGATTTTGCATAACAATTTCTCTTCTGTTGATCTTGAAATGTTGAATCCTGTATTACAAATAAAGAAGTCAACTCATCTAAGTTCTATTGAAATTAGTTACTTCTATGAAACAGCACAATTTTATCATAAATCCAGCAAAAATTTCTGCCTAAAGTATTTGAGGAATGCATATCAATTTATAAATCTGGAGTACTCTCATACATGGTGAAATAAACTATTATACAGGTACAGTTCCTTTAAAAAGAGAATTGCCTCACTTCAAGATCCGATAGAGCAGATGACAATAAACGCAGCGTCCATATTCCAAGAAATGGAACATTTCACACAATTAGCAGCTGTAGTCAACATTATTAGCTGTGATTCGTAATTGTTGCTGTCTGAAAGACTACAGTAAAGGGTAATAAAGCTGGACATTTTTCTCCTTTCAGTAATTTTAATATTTTGAAGTGTTCTGTAAATGTGGGATTACAAAGTAAAAATATAATCTAAAAATGCATAAGACATAAAAATGTAATAGAAAAACCTGATGTTAATGTTTTGACAAATTTTAAAACATTAAATTTAAGGTAAACATTAAAATATATTGCATGTTGAACAGCCAAAATGAGGTATTGCATCTTTCTACAGTTTCACTGGCATTGAGAAAGATTTTGCCTACGACAAGCTGTGTTTTGAAACAGAAAAAATAATTCCTCTGAATGTGACATATATGAGACACCTTACTTAGAAAATTTTAACACACTCTTTATTAATCATCTTAAATAGTGCAACAAAGTAAAAGTAATAAAACCATCACTCAGTGCTTCTAGCATATCAAAATATTTTCCTTGTTTTCCTAAGCACATGATTTGGGAAATAGACTACAAACTGATTAGTTGATACATCACAGAAAGATATATATTTATTATTTTATTTGCCCGTATACACCTCAGTGGAGTCCCAGGACCTCCCGTTATCTAACACACTGTTACTTTCCCCACTGGGACAGCTAGATAAGGCCTTACCTTTCCCTGCAGTCAGTGTTCCATAGTTGTCTATCTAAAATTAGAAAAGTCTTAAAAAGGTTGGCAAATATCTTCCTCCAGATCAGCCCCTTGAGTGCTGCTGGAAGTTTTTGTCTGCAGATAGTAAATCCACAGATACAGGCCTCTCCTCCCATCTTATTCAGCATCGGCAAAAAACCCGCAGATCAATATCCAGATATTCCTGTACTATAGTGCCTTTATGCTAGCGTGCTCCATTTCTGTATTTCCTTTCATTTCCTTTTCCCCAGTAAATTTCTAGTATATACGCATACTAAATAAAACAGCACCTGACATTTTAAAGATAATAAAGCAACACAACATGTTTTCAATAAAGAAAGAAAATTCATGTTGTTTTAAATAGAAGAATTTAAATTTTAATTCCATCTTAATGTGATAATTTAAAAAAAAAATCTCTAAATATCTGGGTGGCTGGCATGTAATAATTTAACACTTATCTTTTATCCATTTTATTTTTGTTTTTTTTGTTTTCTAAACTTCTATATTACTTTTCAAATGCTGTGTGGTTGGGTTTTTTCCCCCTCCCTACAACATGATGTAAAGTTAAAATTCAGATGACAATTGTTTCTTACATCTGTTTTACATAGGAATGGTGATGTGTTCTCTGAAAGGGAATATGAAGGTGCTGGCTCTCACCCATAGAGGCAAACAGCTGCAGCAGTTTAAAACCTTGCTGTCCCCCCACTGCCTGCTCTGCTCCCCTGTGCAAAGCCCCACCGCCTCCACGCAAGCTGTCAGGAGCAAACACCTGCCTGAGCCACAGCAGCAGCATTTTGCCAACCAGGGCTCGCAGGAAGCTGCTCCCTCAGACAGCTACAGCCATGGCTGAACTAGGAAAGGATGGGAGGCAGACAACTAGTTTTGTCACTTCTCAACCTGTTGCACACAGGTTTTCCAGATCTTGTCTGTCATTGGAGCCTGGTCTGATGTTTTGTGTTTGAATAGCACATATGCTTTGCCTCTGTTCAAGTATCTAAACAGCATTCTGTGGAGCAGGAGGTCTGAATTATCCCTCAAATCAAGAAAGCTGCTGCATTAAGCTCTGTAAATACTCATGTTCTTTTCATTCTTTTCTTTACAGGAAACGAAGTGTTGATTTATTTTCCACAGTGATTATCATATTGTTCCTGCTGATGAAACTGGACTGACAAATTATTCTGAATCAAATTGATGAAAGCCCAGTATAGATATGCTTAACATGACACTGGAGGGAAAAAAGGTCTCCTCCCCTCTAGCAAGACTATATTACAACAACAGCAATAAAATGGAGCCGATATGATTTTGCTTTATGGCAGTAAACACATTCCCCAAGTTATTTTATAATGCAGCTTATGTTGGATGTAAGAAGAAACTTGTACCACTGACTTGAAATACCATGTAATAAAATAAAAATTCTGTATTGTGCACATGCTACACTGTAGTACATTGTTTGGGTATTCCTGTATGAACTCCTTAACATTTCACGGTCCTTGGTATAGGCAGGTGCTTCACAACTTGGTCTCTAATAAAACAGTAACGTTCTCACATAAAGACTAGCGAAAGCTTTCTAGAACGCTGCCATAATCATGAACTTAGATCTGAGGAGCTAAACTCCCAGCTATTGTGCAATGAATGATTTTAATAGAAACAGCAAACATTTTAAACTTGGGATGTGGTCAGAACTCAGAATACTCAGAGAAACTGTCATTAACTTGAAGTTTTCTTTAGCATATTGTTTTTAGCAAATCCAGTTTCTCTGGTTTCAATGGACAGCTGTTTCTCCCTGTATTACTGTAGGCTTTGACTCCTGATATATTCAGGCTCATTAGTAACCTTGGTCTATGCCTAGACTTGTTGGCATCATTGGAAATAAAAATAAATTTAAGCTTTGGCATTATTTGAAGTATCTAGGTGATCTGTAGCCCTAATTTGCCAGATTGTCAAGACAATGACTATTTTGGATAACAGAACAGAACAGAACAGAACAGAACAGAACACAACATAACATACTACATTGTTGCTTTTTTAGAAAGTAAAAGAGGATTTAAAAAAAGAAAGAAACACGTGCTGCATTCTGCTCAGTATTATCTACTCCATCACTCCACCTTTTAGCAATGGGGGAGTCTTCCAGAGGAAGATGAGCCAGAATGGCAATCTTAGTAAAAATTAAATCTGAAATTCAGGAGTCCTAACCTGAAATATGTCTGACTGTACTGTTCTTAATCGGCAAAATCTGAGAGCCACAATTCTGTTGCCATATAACCTTTCCCATGTGACATTTTGGCTATGCCTTGTCTGGTTTGCATGGTTGCAAAGACCTGAAGAACCTCCCCAGAGTTGTTACCACTGTTATTCTCACAGAAGTTTTCTAAAAAGGCATAGCCCATTTGGATGCACTAAGTAAATCATACTGAATTGCCTGTGCATCTATACATATGCAGGCTAAGCACTGACAGTAAGAGCTATTCTTACCTCAGTAAATCATACCATAGGGTAAAAAGGAAACCTATATTGCCATATCTTCCTCATGGCTGCCATTCTGTGGTTTTCAGTGAAAATCATTGAAGATGCTCAAAGAATTTACTGGGGCTCCAACTGCACTCCTTCATATAAGGGCAGCTTAAAGGGGAGTGCAATTTAAAGTACACCAGCTGCATGTGATCCTCACTGGTGGATAACCCTTTACTGACTGTCCTACCCAAATTCTCTCTCTGATTTCATAGAAAAAGTTTATTACACCCACACCCCTCACACCCCCACCCCCCACCCCCCTCTTTTGCTCTCCAAAGCATCCTAATGGTCCTTCCCGCACAGAAAAGGAGACAGAAAATATGGAAGAACAAAGAAGAATCTGTTCATTTTAACTATTCACTGTGCTTTATGTTTTATCATCTTTGAATGTCACTGTCCAAACAAGAATAAGGTCTCAGAGTATTTCTTTCTAGCACAAGAAAATATACTGATTTTCAGTCTTAAGATCTGCTCAGTACTTCATTCCTCTGTGCATCTTGAAGGAGTTTGAGATCGAGACACCAGCCTCATTTGAAACAGACACCAGAAGAATAGAAGCTACAGGAATATTTTGGAGGAAAGCTTATGTATCCAGCACTGATTTTCTTTAGCATATATAAATTACCCTCAATGAAAACTATAGTTAAAAACCTTTAGTATGATCAGTATAGCTGTGCTGATTTCCAACCTACATGAATCAACTTAAACTGTAAAGCTTCCTCAATATGAGTTAACCATAAATATACCTGTACTATTTACCATCACTGCCTTGCTAAATGTTCCCAGGAACTTGCTGAAGCCATGAAACTAAGCAGAAAACCAATACTTTTATTGTATCTCATGATTTACAAGGTCTGTTTTAAAAGCAGGCCTTTCAATTTGATGTACAAATAGTAAATGCACTCTGGGGATAGTTTCCAATGGATTTCTCAAGCTTATCCATCTGCTTGGAACATTTAAAGGCAAATCACTAGACAAATATTTCCTCTCAAATACCCCTAGGAAATCATTTTAAAAAGGCATTGCCTCTTCTTACAGTCAAATTGATATGCATGCAGTCAACCCTTAAAACCACTACCTCAAAAGCCCTAAAATAACTCAGAAAAAAGAATCCAAAACAGTTGAAACCGAACTAAACAAATCACAATTCCAACTTGAAGAGTCAAGATATGAAATTAATAACTGTCAGATACCAAGTTGTAGTAAGTACTCTCTTAAAAAATTCCAGTAGTGGGGTGCTGCCGCTCAGCTTCTCTACTGTGCAGTGACAGAGTCATAGTAGACTGCATGAAAAAAATTTAAGAGGTCTTCAGAACTCATTTAATAGAAAGCTTTGACACAGGTAAAGGATTTAGTGCAAAAGAACAGTAAATTCTACTCAACTCATTTAAAAATAAAAATAAACAGTAAAAATAAAAACACCTGTGTTCCACATACTTTTTGTTCTCATCTCATCACTTCAATTAAGAAAAATATTTTATCGTCCTAATTTAAATCCTATAAAATATGATACCTATATTATGCCATAACTAATGCACTATTTAGAGCTGCTACCCATTGAAAGATATACTTGTACTAACAGGCAAAATTTCTACCTTTCAGATGAAGAACTTTGAGATGCCTCATGTGGAAAAGAGGCACTGCTTCAGCTGTTCTCATTCATCCTCATGTACAATTGAATCTAGAAGAGATATTGTAAAGTACACACTGCAATGAAAACATTTTTCTGCTGTGCTATACACTGAACAGACACATGAATTTGTATTTCTGTTTAATAAAAACACTTCTATGTCCTTTCCCAATCAAATATTATGCAGTGTTTAAAGACATGGGAGATGGATTTAAGAGAGGTAGAAAAGGCAAAGTACTTGAAAAAGCAATGCATAGATTTGGAGATCTGAAGAGATCTCTTCCAAGGAGTGACTTATGTTTTATTGCAGCTGAAAAAATAATTCTTAAAGTACATTAGAAAAGTTGCATGGACCAAATAGTCATAGTAACATGAGGAAAAAGGCAGAAACAACTGTTTAGATTTGTGGGCATGGAAAAAATTGAAACTGGAACATTATCATGTTAAGATTCAACAAATGTATCTGTTTACAATGATGCTGTGTTCAGCTAGCATTCCGTTAGCTTGATGTATGTGTTGCGATTAAAAAATAAATAAATAAATAAGGAAATCTGGGAAACTGGTGGTGTGTCAAGAAACATTGGATAACAGAAAGCATGCTTGACTAGGCTGACTATTATAGGTGGTTTAAATCCTCTCTGATTCTGCCAATAACCTTAATGCCAATGAATAATACAGCATGACACCTAGAAGTATGACGTTGAGTCACTCGAGGGTATTCAGTCAAAGAAATGAGAAGAAAAAGAAGTATTAGACTATTTAAGTAATTGTTATGTAGGAACTCTGAAGCTGAGTGCATCTTTCAAATCAGGATATAAATATCTAGGAAAATACATAAATATTTCAAGTCAAGAAAAGAATTGCTAAGGAAAAATATGCTCATACACAATTTTCATGTTAAAAATTTGTTTTTTGCTTTTCTTTCTTTTTTGTTTATGGACTTAAAATTGAATAATTTTTAAATTTAGACCAGAACACCTTTCAGGTCTCCAGATATTTAGCCATTGCTTGAAAATGGGTATGGAGGCTTTTCTTAGTAAATTGTACTAAAGTAAAACCAGTCTGGAAGATGTAATGTCTACATAATAATGGCACTCAGAGATCACACTATGCCAAAACTACATAGATATGTAAATGATATAGTCATCATTTTATTTGAAATAAAACATCACCCATTACATCTGTGTAAACAAAGAGAGGAAGAATGAATTTAATAAAAATATTATGAAGTTACAGTGGCTAGATTCACAGCTAGACACTTAAAGGCTTGATTTACATTGTTTTGTTTTTCAGTAAAGGATTGTACCCACTAGCATTAGCAATTAGGAATGCAAAATGATTTCTTGCTATTAATACAATATTACTATGAAAATACACGGGCAGAATTCTGTAAAATTATTGTAGGCATTATGTTTAAGTCATAAAGACATTTTCCCTATACAAATGTGTTTGGTTGTGTTCTTATGTTAAGAAAGCTGGAATCTTAAATACTATGTATCTTTCATATTACACACTACATACTTTGCAGAAAAGGAAGTTTACTTTTCAGAGCAGAAAGGGCATACGAATAAAAACCTTTTAAACTCAGCTCTATAATTTTAATTAAACTAATACTAAGAACATTGCAGTCAGATTCTCAAAGGCATTTAAGTGTATAAAAATAGGTGTTTATAGGGTTTTCAAGAGAGCTTAAGAAAGTTAGGAACTTAACTTCCACCTTTGAGCTTCTGAATGCCTTTGGCAATGCACGCTGGCTGGAGGGAGCCCAGCACAGGGACCCTAAGACAATTAAGAGACTGGAGCACCTCACATATAAGGAAAAGCTGAGAGAGCGGAGACTGCTCAGCTTGGACAGAAGGCTCAGGGGGTTCTTAATGTACATAAATACCTGAAGGGCAGGTGCAAAGAGGATGGAGCCAGGTTCTTTCCAGTGACAGGACCACAGGCAATGGGCACAAACCAAAACACAGAAGGGTCCCTCTGAACATCAGGAAACACTTGTTTACTGTGAGGGTCACTGAGCCCTGGCACAGATTTCCTTAAGAAGTTGTAGGGTCTCCCTCCCTGGAGGTGTTAAAAAAACATCTAGACACAATCCCTGGGCAACTGATTCTAGGTGGCCCTGCTTGAATAGGGTGGTCAGACCAGACGACCTCCAGAGGTCCCTTCCAACTTCAGCTGTGATTTTGCCTAAACTGTTCAGAAAGGTGAAAAAGGAGTTTAATGAAAAGTATAACAGACACAATAAACCTTAGACAAAACTATTTTTAAATCTAAAAATATGTTGTTATCCACAGCACTATGCTGTCATGCATTTAAAGGAGAACAAATCTACAAGATTGTAAGCGAGGTATATCTTTCCCTGCCTATGAAGAATATGTCATCATCCCCTGAACACAGCAAATATCCGAATAATCTACGTAAGGAAAAAATTATCAATAAAAGAATATTAGTAGTGAAATAAGTTAAATGTAATAATTTCTAAAGTAAGGTGAGATGTTGTGTTACTTTCTAAAAACCCAGGAGTAAAAGCAATGACTAAAAGAAGAGTATAAATGAAGTCATCCCTGTAGGCAATGACTGGGTGTTTTAATCTCTGCAGATCTCTGTGCAGGTGACTGGTATCAAAACACCAATAGAGCACAAGAAGGGTAATGTTATGTTCATCTGAAGGCTAAATAGCTCACTAGTATAATGATCCTTTTAGCTCCACAGCGTTTGGTAGCGGCCAAAATATGCTCAGGGTAGAATACAAGAACAGCATAAGCATGGAGTGGAACTTTCTCAACATACATATTCTTTGGTTCCAGAAATCTGAGGTTCAATAGGGATTTTTTTATTATTATTATTATTAACTATTTTGATTAAATAATTTTAAAAAACTTACATGGATCCTTCTTTCATTGTTTGTATAATCTCTCATCAAAATTATATTTAAAAAAATAGTAAGTGTAACATGTTGTGGCAGAAGGTTTCACTGTTTAATTCTATATTTGGTTAAAAAACATTGGCTTTTTTGTTTATACTTGCTTTGGTGTTTTGTTCCTTTGCTGAATCTGGCAAACTACTTAATCAGCTACTTAACTTTAAGCACACACATAATCTTTTCATGAGATTTTAAATTAATCACATTCTTGAATATAATGCTGAATTATAGTTTGAGTGTATAAAAATATTTTTACTGTGCTGATTAACAAAAATTATAAGTTACGTGCAACTAGAAGTTCTTGACAATGGAAAAGTGCTGCCTAGTTCTAATTTGCTTAAATTGTTCTGTGTGAGATTAGATCACTCATCCTGCTTTACAGGTTTTTTTATTGCTAAACAGTATAATTATTAATTGTGCAATCCTTTAGAATCTATTTATTTCAGAAACTTAAGTTTAAAAATATTAAGCCTAAATGAAGAATCAATAGGCAGGATGTGCTGTTTTTCAGGAGTCTCACTTCTCAAACTGAGTGTAACATAATTTCTCATCACACAGCAGTGAACACTACGGGGCTACTTTCTGTTTCACAGAAGTGGTGCCCCTGCTTGTCTCATGTAGCATTCTGGGTGAACTGAAAAAGGGAGAACAAAAAGATAGTTATAACACAGTCTTTCCCCTAGTGAAGTTGTTCCTGAAAGCAGCTCAGATCTAAGGTAGGGATCAGAAAGAGACATCATCATCAGTACCTGGACCCCATTAACTGCAAATCACTTGAACCCAGGAGTAACCTCACCAGCCGAAGGCAAAGGCTTTCTGAGTCATGCCCACTGTCTTCAGATCACAGGTGCACGCAGACAACATAGGGGGCTGTAAAAGTGTGTTACTGCCTTTAATTCACAGGATACCCAAGTCTTTTCCTCCATAGCAAATCCCAAATTTCAGTTCTTTTCCTGAGAACTCTGATAGGGATTAATATTTTTTGTTTACATTACTTTGTGTTTAAATTCCTTACTTTACATTCAACTAATCAACTACTCTCATTTTTCATTGAAACAAAGTACACAATAATAATCAGAAAACACGACAAAATTATAGCTAATGCATATACTTTTTTGTTTATGATATTTTGTAAACCTGAACTTTAACCATAGAAATATTTTGCACCAGAGCTGGCTGCTTACTGCCAAATTCATTTTTGGTCCATTGGTGTGGCAGTAATGCGTTGCTAAAACCATGTATTTCTGAAGGAGTTTTATTTTTCTCTTCCTACAGTTCACTTCTACGGTTAGACTTCTGATTTTAAGTTAATAGGTAGTCTTTTATTTGCACATTTTTAGATATCTAGGGTTTGATCATGTTTCTTATTGGTGCTCTTCTATGTCTTCCCCCACCCGCACCACCCCCCCCCACCCCCCCTGAAAGAACAGAAGAAGAGGAAGAAACATGATGGAGAGCAGGGAAGAATTAAGTAAGAAGGTGATGGATTAATATTGATCTGAGTAGACACCAGAGAGCATTGAGGCTTGTTGCACAGGTATGGATGAATGAGGTGGAGCTTGGAAACAGAATCTGAAGGAGGAGCATTTACAGGACATAAACCACAGAGAAAGGCTAGGATTTAAGAGGAGAGAGAATGGCTAGACTGAGTGGGAAAAGTGGAGGCAGACATGCTAACAAAAGATACTGTCATCTGGCAACAATGAGAGAGACTAAGGATGAGCCATTTTGGTTCTGATTGTGCAAACTACACTGTTCAAAGTCATTCTCCAGCTAATCAAGAAAACTGGAAGCACATTTTCATCAACTTGTTGAACATTTGACAAATTCAGGGTCCACATTTTAGAAAGTTATTGGAGAAAAGCTGAAGATAGAGATAAGAAGGATGCATGAATTTTTTTTAAGCCATTGTATGGTACCTAACTTCATCATTTGTGCATGGAGTAACAGGTCTGGGGACCAATTAAAAAAAAAGGTCACTGATTCTAGAAAGGCCTACTGTGTGATTCAAGTGGTGGTAATAAAATTATTAGGAAATTCAAACTGAAAGAAGACTTTGATTGACATACTAAAATTCTATAAATTCACTATGCTGTAGCTAAGACAAAAAATCAGTGATTGCTCTATGCAGGACTGAGCATAACTTAGTCCCTGTTTCAGTAAATATTTATTCGTGCACCTTCTGTTACTTTTTCACACTGCCATTTTCACTCTCAAAAAGACTTAAAAAGACAAAACTGCTGTTTTTCCTATTCAGCTGTATTCTAAAATACTATTTGTTCTGTTTTCTCCCTTCTTTAGCCCTGTGCTTGACCATGTATGACACTTTCATACCACAAATCCACAATATAATGACAAATCCCAGTTGAATAACTGGGTAATGCAGAAACAAAATCAAGGTATACTTCTTTGTCTAACTGATGTGTTAGTGAACAATAACATTTCAAGTTTAGCTTCTCAAGTCCCAGCCTCCACACAGGTGCTACTAATACACTGTACAAAGCGGGAGCTACAACATTCATTTAATCAGGCCTCTGTTTTTAAAGACTGTTTCTATTCGTCTTTGCTCTACAGAGAAAACTTTTGGCGTTCTGGCTTTGCATGTTGCTTTTTCTTTTCTGATTTTACAGAGTTGTGTTATTACAGTGAGAGCTGAGGCATGAAGGATTCATACAGATGCAGCCATTTGTGGTTCAGTTCTTATTTCTCATGATGAGGCTATGATTGCACATGTGGGGACCTGGCTTTCTAGAGAGGAAGCAAATGTTACAGTGGTGAGAGGCATCTGTGCCAAAGGCAATATTGCTTACTCCTTACTACATTTGTAACCATGAAAGCTCAAATAACTCTGTTCGTATCTCTCCTTTTGTTGTTAAGCATTGCAGCAGATCACTTGTTTTTCTTGTCCTGAGGCTCCAACTGCTTTCATGGTTATTTCATTGCTCTGTTTCTACCTTGCTGCATGGTTTCTGCAGATGGGTACTTTTTTTGACTATACTGTCAGTGCATAACAGCCCTTGGCACTTCCACTTTAGTGCCATTATATTTGATAGGAAAATGCTTCAAGCAGCTGCAACTTGGCTACTGCATTTTCTTAGGGCCAAATGTTTTCCTGGTACACAAAAATAATGAAAAAAGAAAAATGCACTTTTATCTGTGTGGATTGCCATGTTAAATGAAAGGTACATATACAGGCATGCAAGAAGAAACATTTCCGTGTCCTGAGAACTGTATTTATCAGCTGTAACCACTGCAACCATGAATTATCAAGGTGAGTCTACTAGGTTCAACATTACCTTTCAAACAACTTTCCAATCAACATTCTGGGATGCATTCTGACTAGAGAGACTAGTTCCAAACCTAACTCTCTGTTTTGTACCAGGAGGTGCTGGTCTTCTATGATCCCAATAAGAAAGGAACTTGGACTCTGCAAGGTATCATTTAAAATGTCATTTATTAGAGCTAGTCCCACAAGGAGGGAATAGTGTGGATAATCTTACATCCCTTTAGATGATGGGAACTCCAGGTGACTGTGCATCTTATGGACCTCCAATCCACATGCAGCACACTGGGCAGACCCCATCCACAGAAAAGATTCCCCCATTTCAGTAATTTGAGCTATTATAGGATATTGCAACATCATGCAGTACAATGCAAGCACAGCACAGACTTGGGTGTACTCACATTAACTTTTACATAGATAACTATCTCCTCAGTGTACGGTGGTCTTCTGGTCAGGATCAATATGCTCTCTTTCTCACAGATGCATAAATTTATGCTACAACATACATATAACTGAAACTGAACTGCCCTGTGGTAGTTGACATACATCTTGTCATCTCGGTTACTGAGATAATCTCCCTATTGCAGCAACAAAGAGAGAATCTTGTTTCTGAATTTTTTCTAAGTCTTGGCCTGCATCCCCAACAGGGTAGAGGAGCTAAATATCAATGTGTGATACTAAAAAGTCATCAGGAATAGACTATAAGGACTGTGGATCAATATGTGCTTTAAGGGCTGAAATCTGCTAACATACAGGAAATATAACAAGCTTGAAAATGTGACAAAATTAACTGTTTGTGGTCAACACAGAAATCCACCCATGGTCTCTCAAGAAGCTAATCCTTTTAGAAAACAATAACTATATCAGTACTTTGAGTAAGATAAATGCACTTAATCCATTTTGCCTGGTGCCTTATATACCTCTATTCAAACAAGGACCTGGTGTCTTTGTAAGCAGCTAGTCACGGACTCCTGTATCCACTCTTCCTGTGACCTCCCTAGTCACAGGGGAGAACTGCAGAACTTAAACCTGACCAGACTTCAGGACAAAAAAGGTAAACTGTGCTCTTCAGTTCAGGCTGGGAATTCAACAACTGTGAGTATTCTTCCCAGAATGTATGAGGCATGTAGTCTCATATTTTAAGTCATGCACTCAAGAAATGGTAATGAAATTAGCATTGTAACCATAAGCAGATAACTCAGTGCATTTTGATGATTCCACTCATCATAAAAAAATGGTAAAATCTGAATACAGCATACTCTCCATGATAGCTAACTAAACATCTGTAACAATTAAGTTACCTATATCTGCTTAAAATAGTAGCCTGCAAATAGTGCCTTAGTTTTGGATATTTTAATAAAATTCAAAAGTATCTAATTATAGAGACAGACTCCAATTCCTCATTTTATAGAAATTCTTTCTTTGAGATATCTAACAGCTTCTGGTGGGTTGACTTTGCGTGGCCACCAGATGCCCACCAAGCCATTCTACCACTCCCCCTCCATCAACAAGGTGGAGAAAATGTGATAAAAGGCTCCTGGGTCAAGATAAGGACAGGGAAATTACATATCAATTACCATCACGGGCAGAACAGACTCGACTTGGGGAAAATAATTTAATTTATTGTTAAATAATAACAGAGTAGGATAGTCAGAAATAAGAACAAAACTAAAAAACACCTTCCCCCTACCCCTCTCTTCTTCCTAGGGTCAATTTCATTCCTAATTCTTCCACCTCCTCCTCCCCAGGCAGTACAGGGGGACAGGGAATAGGTGTTACAGTCAATTCATAACGCCTTGTCTCTGTCACTCCTTTCTCCTCACACTGCTCCCCTGCTCCAGCAAGAGGTCCCACCCACAGAACGCAGTTCTTCACAAACTGCTCCAATGTAGGTCCTTCCCACAGGCTGCAGTTCCTCAAGAAATGCTACATCATGGGTCCTTTCCACTGAGTAGAGTCCATCAGAAACAGACTGCTCCAGCTTGGGTCCCCCATATGTCACAACTCCTGCCAGAAAACCTGCTTCTGCTTGAGCTCCTCTCCACAGGCCACAGTTCCTGCCAGGAGCCTGCTCCAGTGTGGTCTTTCCATGGGCTGCAGCTTCCTTCAGGGCACATCCACCTGCTGCAGCATGGGGTCCTCCATGGGCTGCAGGGGGACAACCTGCGTCACTGTATTCTTTACAATAGGCTGCAGGAGAATCTCTGCTCCAGTGCCTGGAGCACCCCACCCCCTCCTTCTTAATCAACGTTGGTGTCTGAAGGACTATTTCTCTTATATTCTCATTCATCTCTCCCAGCCGTTGTGTTTTACCTCTTTTTAAATATGTGATCACTGAGGTGCTACCACGGTCGCTGTTCGGCTCAGCTTTGACCAGCAGTGGGTCTATCTTGAAGCTGGCTGGAACTGGCTGTGTCTGACAAGGTGGCAGCTTCTGGTGTCTTCTCAAAGAAGCCACCTCTGCAGCCCTCCTGCTAGCAAAACCTTGCCACATAAGCGCGGTATACAGTTCTTTAAAACATTTTTAATAAAAACAGATAGGGGTCTGTAAGGAAGATTTCTACCTATCTATCTATTTATCTATCTATCTATGTATCTATCTACCCACTTACGTTCTCTTCTATCTTATGTAGTTGTGTTTGTTAATTTAAAACATGTAGACTCTTTCCTCTGTTAGATAGACTACCATTGCATCTTTTTAAGCTAAACTTATACTTCCCACATCAAAAGAATTTAATGCAAATCTCACTGAGAAATAAAATTCAAATATAAAGTATGGAAAGAGCAGAAGTTTGAAATATAAAGGCAAAGAAAAAAACAATATGCTCTATCTGCACGTTTGAAGGCTCTGGTCATAACAGCCAAAATGATTTTGAGCTTTCAGTTGCCTAACTTAGAACTAGGATTGCAAATTGCTGAAGTATACAAAATCACTGAAAATTCTGGCCTTTACTCCTGCTTTTCCTCATATGTTTTATATTACGCGTAATTACCACTCTACTCTGATGATAATTAAGGGTAGGGACTCAGTCTCCCACTAATTTACATGGACTTACATTACTTAACAAATCAGCAGCTGTTTTATCAAATCAGGACTATTTCTTCCACAAAAGTGAAGATAAACATATACTAGACATAGAATAAATACTGACACATTGGCTCCAAAATCAGGAAAGAGAACAGGAGGATACTGTGAGAAAAATCTGTATAATCCAGGTGCAGAAATTATGAAACTGAGGAGAGGAAAGAAAACAGCAAAGCTGGTGAACTATTAATACCTGCGTACCTGTAAGACTGTATTCCTTTTGATGCTAAAGGAGAACTTGTTTCCCTTGCTGTACTTTGCAAGGGCTTCTTGTGTAGGTGCCAGATCTGTGCTTATCTTTGCAGAGGGTAAAAGCCAATAGTTTGGGATAAAACTAAAAGGAATTAATAATGATGCCCTGCAACTTATCCTGATAAAGTTGTATTTTCATTGTTTTGCATTTCCCCTCTAGTATTTTTGACATGAGAAGGAAGGATCTGGGTTAAGATTACCTGTCTACCAGAGCATGCGATGACAGGATTTTATGAGGACTCTAGGACGCATGGTTAAAGTTCAGAAATGAGAAGTGGTAAATTCATTGCCTCTATTGAAGAGAAAAAAAAAAAAAAAAGAAAAAAAAAAACCATCTTCCTGGTCATGCTAAATAACTGTCTGTATGTGTAAGTCTGATGTGATAGCCCTTGCATGCTAAGGAGATTGGAGAAGTGTGAAAGACAATAAAATGAAGCATTGAAATTTTATTGAAGATGGACATTTTCTGACTTGTTGATGAAAAATGGTCCGTTACCTGGCCAATTCTATTCTAATACTACTGGAGTGCATTTTGAAGCTATTCTGTTAGGTCCATTGAACAGACACCTCTTTTGGATATTAAGTCATTAAACTGTTCTTGAACATGATTTTCCCTTTTTCCTTAAATGTACTCACAGAAAATTAACATTATTGAATTACTGTGTCTTGAAATGACTATGAATTCAAATATACAATTCCTTAATTAAAAAAAAAATGAGAAGGATATACAATGATTGTGGATTTTAATTTTTTTTATTTTTTTCATTCTACTGGAGATTCTCCTCACATTTTCAGCAAAGAGAAAGTAAATGAGCCATGTAGTACCATTGTCTACTGAAAATAGGACTTAATTTTACACAACTACTGTATGTTGCATACAAGCCCTAACTCAACCAGTTACTGATTTTGGTGGTAGGAGAAATCTGCTAATTTCTATTTGAGATACCCGAAAGTTTCAAACAAAGAAGATATGTTTTAGATTGCCATGTTAGACATTATCTATTGACTCACATTTCCATAAGAAGAAAATAAATATATTAATACTATTGCAGATGTAAACCTGTAGAAAGTTCATTTAAGAAAAGCTACTATGGTATTCTGAGACTGTGTCATACTGCATGTAGTTTTAGAATTGGTATTTTCAATATGCAGAGCCATAAAAGGATGCACATGTCCCTTTCACCTTCTCACCCATTAGGATTTTTCATCTGTCACTGGCTTTTCCTGACTTAAAAAGTCTTTCTTGTCGGCAGAAATAAAGTGACAGCCAGCAAAGCTGTAGTGTACTTGTCTCCATTTGACATCTCCTTAGAGAGATCCCCCTAGTGAACTCTCTGTCCCACCATTGCTTCAGCCCTGTCAACACAGTTTTAAAAGTATATATAATAAACAATTTTAAACAACATCTAAATTGGTAGCTATTTTGTTAGTCTTCCTAGCTTTTTGTTTATCCCTGAGTGTAATACAATGAACTATAACAACAGGGTCTTTTAGAAACAGGTTACCTGTGATTTTAAGAAAATGTGATTCCATTTATTTAAAAACATTTTCCACAATTAGATGCCCATTTCTTCTAAGAAAGACTTTTGTCCAAAGGCATTGCTACATACATGATTATCTCCCTTGTTAACAAAACTTACATTTGTGCCCTATCCCATTTCAGCAGAGTGTCTTAGAAAAACCTTGAGCTGATTAAAATAAAAAACACAGTGTGGAAAGCAAGTTATTTGTATCTATAGGTTTGTTCCCATTATAATTTATTAACAGAAATAAACTCTATACAAAATCACATATATGAATTGATCAAAACAAGGCCATGGAAGAAGAACTCTTTCTTCCATGTTCTGACTTGTTATCTACATTCCTATGACTAGCAGAAAGACCGAATTGGATTGGATTGGATTGGACTGGATTAGATTAGATTAGATAAGATAAGATAAGATTAGATTAGATTAGATTAGATTAGATTAGATTAGATTAGATTAGATTAGAAGGCAGGGGGAAGAGGGGAGAAGGAAAACTGATGGAAAATTGTCCCAGAGTTCTCTTTTGCAAAGGATGAAATCATTGTCACATTAAGTGGATGACAAGTCAGTAACAAACCTCTCACCAACTTGCATAATACCAAAATTTTCAATCTATGCACACAAATATGCACACACTGACAAACACAAATACAACAAGGACAAAGTGTGGGAAGCAGAGATTTCCCCAGCACTCCAATTGTGTTTTTGTCAATTAAAGTTACGGAGATAACACACAGGCTTGTGAATTTTAAATTATATTGTATTTGTTCACATCTAAAAAATTGTGTTATTGTTGAAGTAAGGTCTTATCATCATGCCAAAGACGTTTGGGTAGCACTTAGAAATTATCACAATCTCACCAACAGTTACAGACACAGCTTCATAATGGTCTAGCCTCGTTTTTGGACACATTCAACCCCACATGTTTCATTTTCACAAAACCCAAGCTGTTTTTGTGAAGAGTCTGACAGACTTCCAATATCATCCTCTAAAAAAAAAAACCAAACAAAAACCCCTGTTATATTTCTGCTACAAAACTTTGAAAGATGTCTTTGGTTTTGTGTACAAAGTTGTGTGTAGTGCTCATGTTTACAATCCTCCTGTGGAAGTGATATGTAATGTATAATCATATGGAGCTGTTTATGATATGTATCTCTACACTTAAACTAGTCTTTCTAGTTTCATTTATACTCAATGAAAATAATTACCTGTTCAAGAGTGTGAACCTTAAGGTTCACAGCATAATTAACCACCTTAAGGTAGATATTTAAAATCAGCTAGGTAGACAGGAATCTGTATGGTGCATTTTGTTTCTCTTTGTTGACATTGAAGGGATCATAAAATGACCAGTTCATACACAAATGTCTGAAACTACACATTGTGAGTCTATTGCTCTATATATCTTCATGTAAAAAGCATTCATACTCTTCACATCTCCTCTCAACAGTTTCAAGAAGCAAAACCAGCCACCAGAGAATAATTTTACATAGCTGCTTTCTCCTTGCTCCATTTTAAATAGCCATTGTCCACTGACCGATTGCAAAGTTGGAGAACGGGAGTAAGCTAACTTAAAATCACCAAAGAATCGATCTAGAATTATAATCCTCAGAAAAGAGACTCTGCTTTCACAGCTAACCTGTGTCGTGGGCACCATTCAGACTCTAGCACCATTCAGACTCTAGCATGTAAAATTCATACTTGCAACATATTACCAAGAATTTCTTCAATACGTCATAGCTATCTGTAACCATTCAGATACTAGAACTGAACGTATTTATTAGCTCACGGTTTAGTCTACATCCTGTCCCAGATTAAGGGGTGCGTTATAGGACTTGTACATGTCTAAATCATCTTGCATGGCTTTGCACATGGCATAAATACAAGTAGTTCTCTAGGTACATTGATTACTCTGTACATACACAGGGAGCTGGGCCAAGTCTACAACTAAGATCAGATTAAATGTGTCTTTAAGCTGTACATGCTACCTCATCTTTCAGGTGCTATGCTAGCCCAATTTAATGAGACCCAAGGACCTAGTCTATTGCTAACAAGTAGCTTGAAAACAGTTTTGTTGTCTGCATTAGGTAAAGTGTCTCTGAAAATTGCTTTAAGAAGAAATGAACATAGTCAGCCACAGTACGTGATTTACCATACTGTTTACATACTTGAGTAAAATACATAGTCATCCATAAGGTACTAAAAGTAGGTATCTTTAAAAATATCTTGCTTTTCATTCAGCTTTAAAAAACCTTTTATTTATTTTTTGGTAAGTAAACAATTTGTAAAAGCGAATAAAGTCAGCCCTTACAGATTATAAAAATAAAAATATTTAATTGACTTAAACTGCTTCATTTCATCAGAAATAACCATTTCCCAGTTTTGTACTTTGTCAGAAATATGAAAAAGGATACTATTGCAAAAAAGAATAATGGAAAGTTTTCATAAATTGTGGCTGCCTTATTTAAACTACACATTTTACCTTTTTACCATCTGAAAAACTCTGATAATCTTGTGTAAATAACTTTTTCCATGTGAATTAGGTCAATTATGAGGACTGCCAGTCATGCCAGACCTTTAAAAAACACTATTTACACATTTCCTAACTCAAATAAGGTTAGTTTTAATATATGTGGCAAGAACTATGGAATTAGTGAGATATAAGCATGAAATTCATGTTTGTTCTATAGTTATAATTGTGATGGAGGTGGGTATCACCGCAGCATTGTGCCTCTATGCACACCCAGTGCCCTCAACTCATTAATTCCCTGGATAGACCAGGAATTCCGGAGCTCTTCTCTGCTTAGAGACAATGCTCTGGTAACACACAATAGACTGACTTTAGCCAGGGTGGCTGACTGTGCTCCTATCTGCCTCCACACAAATTATTTGACTAGTCTTCCTGGAACTCTCTAGGTGGGAATTTCAGGGTTTTTTTAGAAATTCTTCCATACAGCTGCTGTTGGATCTAGTCCTTTTTGTATTTTTCAAGTTGTCGTGATGGGAAGGGGTGCTTCCCGTGACAGAGCTGGCTAAACCATGGGCAGGTAAGATGCAGTGGTCAGTAAAAACTGTTCCTACAGATGCAGTAGGCCATGCAAGACACTTCTGCCAGGGATCAGCAAAAGCAGAGCTGCTCCAAGTTGGCAGGGGAATGAGGCAGAGGCACAGCCTCACTGGCTAGGGTGCAGTCCCTCATGGCATCAACAGGGTTGGCAGGAACAAGGGCTGGTAACAGTATTCACCAAGAGAGCAGACAAAGAGTTATCCATTAGGTCCAGAGTCCATCCAGGGATTCCTTTCAGGAGCAGCAGAAGAAGGGACCAGAGGTCTGGGAACAAGGTTAAGCATGCATCCAAGGTCTCTTTAGGAAACAAGGGTGGAGATGAGGCAGAGAACAAGCACACCTATGGCTTCCTTCAGACAGAGTGTGTGCCCAAGGGGCTCTGGGGGCAGAAGGTGTGGGTATGGATCTCAGGCAAGACTGGTTAAGGCAATTAAGACCTGTTTGTGCCCTTGGGGTCCTGGCAATTATTTTGTACATAGTTATGATAATTAAAAGATTTTGTATATCATTTGAGGTAAACAATAACAGTGGATCATGCAAATGATGAGCCCTTACACAGTACCAGAGCCGGGCTGGATATAAGAATTCAGCAAAACAACAGTTTGGGGAGTATCACCTTATCCAGCAGAAGATGCTGCTGCAAGGATCATTCCAATGGAGATTCCTGTCACCTCCTGCACAAAGACTGTTATCCTGTTTGAGAAATTTGTTTTCCCATGCCAACATTACTTTTGGCAAAGATGCTAATAAGTTATTACTTTTTATTTATTTATTTATTATTTTTTTAACAAACACATTGTCCAGGAGTGGTTATGCAACACAGTTTTTATAGAAAAGTTTACTCGTGCCTTTTGCCTTTTATTAATTTTATAGTAGCAATAATGTATCAGTTAAATAGATTTATTTTTGTAAAGTTATCCAGGCAATGTGGCCTTGCCTATTAGTAGTAAACTCTTAAATTACAGATACACAGCCTTAGTTACAAACTTTTTGTTCTTTAGATAGTAAGTCGTAACAGTCTGGGTTTTTTTCCAGTTTGTACATGTATATGTGTGTTTATAGAATTATAGGACAATTATAGAAAAAAGTCATGAAGCTTAGAATTTAGTTTAGAGGTCTAGATTGTTGTTATAACATCCATTTGGAATGACTTTGTGTAGCTTTTGTTTTTTTAATTAAATATTTTAAGATAATTTGCTGGTTGAAAAAACATAGCTGTTCAAGAACACAAAGTTCCTTTTTTATGCTTTTTTCTCTTGGAATTACATTGTTTCAATTTAATTAACACACATACACTTCTCAAGCTTCTTCTGGTTTGTGTCAGGAAGAGAGGAGTCAAAAGATGGTTACAGTACTCACCTCATTAACACTTTGCCTTCCTAGAAGTCTGTCAGTTTAAATGTATATGAAACCACCAAGGACAAATATATAGATACATCAATTCAGAGGCCAATAGTAAAGGAGAAGTCTTCTTCTCCATGATGCCAATTAATCATAGGATATTTCCCAGTAGTTTGACTGACTAGCAGACATTACTGCTTAGATGTTATAATCAGGTAGTTGTAGCATGCTATTGGAAGGAGTGAAGTGGCTTACACTTTCTTCAGCTCTCTTCCTTAACTTACTAACTATGTAAGACTGCCTTTAAAATCCAGTTCACATGTGTTTATTAGTAATTCAGCACTGTATTGTATCCACATTACCAAAGCATGTGGGGAGACTATTTTCCTCAGAAAAGTCCAGTGTTACAACCATCTATTACTTAATGACTTGTTTTATTCCAAATTCGAAATGCATGTTGCTTTGCAACTAGACATGTTCTGTACTCACTCAAGATTTTTTCTCCTCCTGTATGTAGTTACATTTACTCTTTATAGATAGGTTCACTCTCAGTTCACCACTTTTGCATACTAAGCTAATAAATTCAGGTCAAAATTCTAAAAATTTAATTTAAAGCCTGCAGGACAACAGCATTTGAGACATCATCATTCCTATCACCACCTTCCACAGCAACTAAGTTCAATGAATTTGTTCCAGCTTTTTACTTCAAGTTAAAATATCCATTTATAGGAGCAGGGAGCCTTCAAAATTCACATCCTGTGGCTATCAAATGTGAAACTAACCTCTCTTTCTAATACAGGAGGAGAGATAACATGATGGGGAAGATGATTTTTTCAGGGTGAGGTTCATTCTTTGCAAGCAACTTGTGCTGGCCCTGCAGTTTCCCTAAATGCAGGAAGCTCAACTGCATAATTCAGGCAGTTTTTGTAATGCAGACACAGATTTTGAAAGTTATCTGGAGTTCCCTGGACAGCTTCTGGTTTTGTTATTTTTTGGCAATAATGCATTTTAGACTATCTTCTGAATAAAATATCACAACATGAAAAGGGAGTTAATGGCAGAAAGGACTTAAATCTTGTGTCTTGTATTTTACCCTCTGTTTTCCACATTGTATTCTGAGCAGGGCTGTATATTATTGTCATGACTCTGAACAAGGGCTGAAACAGATCCCTCTCCCAAAGAAAAGCAAGATAAAGCTTTGCAATGAGAGCATCAAACTATTATGGCACTGCCTGTCCATCAGTCCTATTTCCTGGAGTGATGCAGAAACCTGTTCATTCCTATCTAACCCAAACAACTATGCTTAGTAAGTTCAAGGCTTCAGAAGAAAATAACTACAGGCTTCTGAAAGGGAAACTGTGTTAATAGGATCCAGGAGGAAAAAAAAAAGGTACATTTAATCTCATAATCACAGTCTGCTTAGAGTCATTAACTATGTTTTCATTGTATCCCCAAACAACTCATGATTAACAGCAAAGGGCTCCAGGACAGAGATTGTAATTCATTAATTATCAGACTTCTGTTAATTAAGAGCTATATTTTTATTGTACCATCAACAGTATAACATTGTTTCTAGCATCTTTGACATACAAATGAAGAAGAGCAAAAAATTAAATCTGAGGCTCATATGTCATCTGTATGATGTCTCCATAAGTTACTCCTCAATGCATTGATATTCTTCCCAATATATCACTTTGCAGATATGCAAGTTAATATGAACAATATCACTGCCCTGACCAGCAGCTTATTCTGAATATAGAGACATTTCTATGTGCCAGTCATGAATATGTGGCCTCACATCTTATAGCATAGTGTCCTGGTTTCAGCTGTGATAAGAGTTAGTTTTCTCCTCAGCAGCTAGTACAGTGCTGTGTTTTGGCTCTGGTGTGAGACCAATGCTGACAGCACACTGATGGTTTTAGTTGTTGCTGGGTGATGTTTATATTGAGTCAAGAACTTTTCAGTTCCTTGGGCCCTGCCAGCCAGAGGGCTGGAGGGGCACAGGACATTGGGAGGGGACACAGCCAGGACAGGTGACCCAAACTAGCCAAAGGGATATTCCATACCATATGACATCATGCTGAGTATATAAACTGCAGGAAGGAGAAGGGGGGGGACACGGACGTCTGGCATTATGGCATTTGTCTTCCCGAGTAACCGTTACGTGTGATGGAGCCTGGCTTTCCTGAGGATGGCTGAACACCTGCCTGCTGATGGAAAGTACTGAATAAATTCCTTGTTTCGCTTTGCTTGCTTGCACAGCTTTTGCTTTATCTATTAAACTGTTCTTATCTGAACCCTCAGGTCTTGCATTCCTTTCCGATTCTCCTCCCCATCCCTCTGGGTGAGGGGGAGTGAGTGAGCAGCTACACGGTGCTTGGTTGCCAGCTGGGGTTAAACCACAACACATAGGTAAAGACAGAGACAGGCATCCTGGTTGCTGTCCAGAATCCCATAAGGATGGGATCATGTCCCTGAGTATGAGAAATGCAGAGCTTCTTTCCAAAATAGTTTCCTTGTGATGAAAATCCATTAAAAGAATGATGAGTAATCAGAATAAAAGCAAAAATAAAAACCATATGCTACGACACAAAATGTATCTCAGTATTTTATTTTACTGAAAGAAGGAAAATATGGATATTGTACATAATTTGCTCGCATTAATGTCAATATCTCTACAGAGCAGTCCCGTAAATGTCCACTGCTACTATTGGTAACTGTCATTAACAGGTAATCCCATTGTCTTTGAAATACTTGTTAGGAGTGTGGAAGGCTCTGTAATGTGAGCCCCAGTCATCAGTGGAAGAACATGGATCAAAGGTCCTGTAACAAAAAATCACTAAGAAGGTTCTTCTGGCAGTGGCACACAAACTGTAAACAAAATAAGTACATGTGTAGATTATTATATTTAAGGGTGAGATCTTATGCTGATCATATATGAGTACATGAAAAATTAGGTTCTAAATTAGGCTTTTCACCACAGCCTTAAAGGAAACTGGCAGAAAGCCCTTGAAATACACCATGGGTGTACCTATTCTCCTACCTAAAACTCTGACCAGACGCTGTTCTCTTTTATTTCTCCTGATGCCAGATCAGCATTTTCTCTCTTTCCCGGTCCTTCCTCTGGGAAGAGAAGAGCTAACAAACACAGGTGGGGTGGTGGTGGTTGTGGTGGTGGTGTTTGCCATGTACAGCATTTTCAGTCTTCCAGCTTCTTTTGCTCTAATCAGTTCTTCAGTGAGACAGACAAAAAAATCCAAAATGTTGAGTATTTCCTGACCTGCTCTTTTCAGTAACACTGTTTTGCTTGAAAACAATTCCTAAATCCATTCACACATGTGCAAGTGCAAGTACAATAAAATCATCCTGATTTTCAGCGAGATGGCTGACCTACAACTTTCAAGGACACTTCTACCATCTCTCAGAGACTAAT
>JAVJGI010000014.1:87889804-87941562 GCA_035590275.1 Ibycter americanus
GGACTTGGCAGTCCTGGGTTAGCAGTTGGACTTCATGATCTCAAAGGTCTTTTTCCAACAAAAATGATTCTATGATTCTATAAAAATGCAGAATTCAGTATTTGTGTGAATGTAGTATTTTCCATCCACAAAACAAATCTATGCAATGTAATACATTTCAAGCTATATCTTATAAAATCTAATTTTATAATCTATGGAAAGAAAAGTCTATACTGTTTTTAAAGACAGCTCTGTACTGTAGTGTTTCTTTCTAATGGTGGACTATTCTCTCCAGGAGAGGGCAAAATACTTATATGCCTAATATTAAGTCACTGAGGGTGATAGGTGTGCTTAAGACATTCTGTTGACTTCAGTTATTCTAAATACTATTAGGAATTTGGGCTACTTTTCCACGTAGTATAAAGTGTCATGAAGAGGTTACAAGGGTTGACCCAAAGTATTATGTGAGTTTCCAAAAATAACATTTCCAATACAAACTAACTTTTCACTGAAGTTATCAGGGTTTAAATGGATACTTACATTGACTTACCTTTATCTCTACCTGTTTCGCTGAACAAGAACTGCTAAATAAGTGTGTGCTTGAAACTGAGTATGTCATTGAATCAAAGTCTGAAAAGTTCCCTCAACTTCAGCATGAATAACAGAGATTTTGATTTGCAGAGATACTTACTTTTCAAAAAGCAGTTATAAACACCTTAGTACACAGATGCAGTAACCCACACTGCACAATGCGAAAGTGAGAGGGAAGGAGCGGCAGAGAGAAAATGCTATGTACTAACTCACCTCCGTGTGTATTCCTCCCTGTGCTGTTCAGGGGCAGGACAGAGAATTCTGGAGTGAAAGACCGAAACTGAGTTTTAAAACATTGTTTCAATGTTTGTTTCTGTTTTTCACTACTCAAATCTATTTTAATCGGCAGTAAATTATATTAATGTTTTTCCTATGGCATTAACTGGTAAGCACTCCCACTGCCTGTATCTCAAACCATGAGTTTTTTCATTCTATTTTGCCCCCCTGTCCTGCTGAGGAGGGGGAGTGAGTGATCAGCTGGGTAGATATTTCGGCTCTGTCATGGTTTGACTCAAGGTGTTAACTCAGCCTCACGCAGCTATTTGCTCACTCCCCCCCCCCCAGTGGGATGGGGGAGAGAATCAGAAAGGTGAAAGTGAGAAAACTCGTGAATTGAGATAAAGACAGTTTAATAAGTAAAGCAAAAGCTGCGCACGCAAGCAAAGCAAAACAGGGATTCATTCACCACTTCCCATCGGCAGGCAGATGTTCAGTCATCTCCAGGAAAGCCAGGCTCCATCACACTTGATGGTTTCTTGGGAAGACAAACATCATCACTCCAAATATCCCCATCCCCCTTCCTTCTTCTTCCCCCAGCACTATATGTCGAGCATGATGTCATACAGTATGGAATATCCCTTTGGCCAGTTGGAGTCAGCTGTCCCAGCTGTGCCCCCTTCCAACTTCTTGTGCACCTTCAGCCTGCTCACTGGTGGGAGGGTGTGAGAGGCAGAAAAGCCCTTGATGCTGTGCAAGCCCTGCTCAGCAGTAATTGAAACATCCCTGTGTTATCAACACTGTTTTCAGCACAGATCCAAAACATAGCCCCATGCTAGCTACTATGAAGAAAATTAACTCTATCTCAGCCAAAACCAGCAACGGCCTTTAGCCAGGGCTAACCCACTGTAGCCAGAAAAATCACATTTAGCTAATTTCCTCTTTCTAGGAGAAGGAAAAATGCTCCTACAAAGACTTGGTGGCATAACTTGGATCCTCTTCCTTTTCTAGATCTGTAAATAATAACTCTTCAGATTTTAATATTGCAAAATTAAATAAATCTTCCTAATTTTAAAGAAAGATCAAACTTTTGTTGCAGTGTACCACTTGTACTCCTACCTACAACATTTTCACTTTTTATGAGCTTGGTGTAAAGCCAATTAACACTTTTATAAACCTTTTTCATTTACCAATTATAGTTGCTAAGGTCTGTTTGGAATGAAATCTGTTGAGGAAGGTCAAGGATAACAAGAAGGGCTTCTTCAAGTACACCAACAAGAAAAGGATGACTAGGGAAAATGTGAGCCCGCTGCTGAATGAGGTGGGTGCTGTGATAATGAAAGACACGGAGAAGGCAGAGTGACTGAATGCCGCCTTTGCTTCAGTCTTTACTGAAGGCCAGCCCTCAGGAATCCCAGGCCCTGGATGCAAGTAAGGAAGTCTGGAAAAAGAACTTTCCCTTGGTTGAGGAGCAACATGTTAGAAATTACTTAAGCAAGCCTGACACCCACAAGTCCATGGGTGGATTTTATTTACATTATTAGGCATATTCAAGTAAACTTCTGCTTGAAGAATATGAACTTGTGGGTTTCCTGTAGCGTAGTCCAATTTCTTCCCATAATTGATTTGACAAATCTCAAATCTGAGAACAGCTCCATAAGAAGAATCTTTCATCTCCTTTCTGCATTCTTCCAACAAAGTCTGCTTCATGGACATCTTACACACATCTCAGACTTCCATACATATGCATTCACACAGTCAAATGGAATTCCTTTTTGTTGTTGTTGTTATTGTTGTTTTTAACTTCTGAATCTTTTTCAGCACAATGCCTTTTTAAAAGAGTTAACTGGCTTAATTTTGTAATGATTTGTGATTTTTTGTGGACTGTGTTATACAAGAAGTCACACAAGGTAATAGTAGTATCAGTCATAGTCCATTTTACCAAGGCCTGTAGTGATGGGAGAAGGGAAGAGGGTAGATTTAGATTGGACATAAGGAAGAGATTTTTTACTATGAGGGTGGTAAGACACTGGAACAGGTTGCCCAATGAAGCAGATGCCCCATTACTGGAAGTGTTCAAGGCCCAGTTGGATGGGGTTTGAGCAATCTGATGTAATGAAATATGTCCCTGCCCATGGCAGGGGTCTGGACTAGTTGACCTTTAAAGGCCCTTTCTGACCCAAACCATTCTATGATTCGATGATATTTAGATAAGAGAAACTAGCTTGTGCCTTCTTCAAAAAAAGTATTTTCTTAAAATCAAGGGAAGAGTGATAGTGAAAATCTGACTTTAGAAATTATCTTTTCTCCTAAAACACTGTGAAGACATCTCATTGTCCCAACAGCTCTAATACTGAAAGACATGTAATTATAAAAAGAAAAACCAAAAACAAAACAAAAAATAAAACTTTATTATGCATGTTTCATCACTAATAGACATGAACAAGACATTATCTGAGTTGCATATTGAATATCAAAGGAAAATGAGAGTTATATTGAGTGCAGGTGAAAGGGAAAACTTTACTGCTATTCGTTATTCCTAAGGCTTAAACTATTAGATGTGATTAGCTAACTGTTGTTTGACCTATAATCCCACTGCTAATATCTGTCTCAAAACATTTTTAGAAAAGTGGCTCACACTGACTTTTAAGATGATCTAATCAAGCATCTTCCTTTTTCTATTGATTCTTGTTGTTACAACTAGAATCCAGTGAAGATATAAAAATATCAGAATACTGCAAGAACACAGAAGCAATTTTATCATTGTTATCACACCATATTTGCTTTAATTGGTAAATTATTGCTTTGAGTGATATGTACCAGCAGACTCTTCAAAAGCTTTTTCTCTGCCAAATCAAGCCTGCTGTCCAGCCCCCTGCTGTAAGAGGGTCAACACCTGATCTCAAAGAAGTCAATGCCAGCATTTATTTTCAGTTCAAAAAGGCTGGAATGAAACTCTGTTGATGTATATTTTACAAAACCAAAGACCAACACTGAAAGCACTTATCCTTAGATTAAAATCATTGAGCATGTTTCCAGAAGTTTCTTCACACCGTACTTACAACTAAAATTCTTTAGATCAACAGAAAGACTGTTTGAAGGTAAAGACATATGCGGTTATTTAAAAAGAGAAAACTGAACGACAACTAATGCCAATTTAGAGGGTTAAATTTAGTTCTTTTCAGCTGAAAAATAACATTTACTATGGAAACAAGAAAACATTTGAGAATTAATATACAAATGCTTAGAAAGAACAGTTTGTTGTTGTTGTTGTTCACATAGTTCAAAGGTTTTGCATACCTCTTAGGTTCACAAAATACCCAGTGGCACTGCTGGGAGCCATTCATCCTGAGCCTTCAAGATGATGACAGAACATCTGTGCTAATAAGCAGATTTCCTATACCAGCTGATGAGAAAAATTTCTTATATTGCCAAGACTCTAAATGGGTCATAAGTTAGTCACTTTGCCTACATACAGACTTACATTCTGTGCCTTGCCATATCCTAAATATATACATGCATGCAGAGATCAGACATCTCTGGAAACTAAAATACAGGAGGCTAGTTTGTGCTGGAGTCTCTGTTCTGCATAGTCAGGTCATGCCCAGTCCTGACTTTCAGAAAAAATAAAAACTTGGGAGTGCTCCTGGGCCTAATGTTTACATACTTGAATTGTAAAATAGCATCACTCTGACAGCTGCATGTATAAAAGACCAATTTAATTGCATATGCACAGAGTACAATTTCAAAGGGCTTGATAAGCCAGTCAAAATATCAAACTTTATAGACATTTGTCATCAGTATCATTTTCACAATCAAGTATTTACATGCTGCCTCCTGGTGCCAACACAGTTTGAAAAGAACACTGCTGCAGCAGTAAGCTCTAATTCATTGTCCCCTGTTGCAAAGTACTGTTGAAAAAAACAGAATCCTTGCATTGTTTTCAATGAGTTGTAATGTGCCACTTGTTAAGTAATAACTGGCAATTTCTAAAGTTGTCAGGAAATCTATTTCACGTAGATCATATTAATTGCGAGTTATGACTGCCTTACTTGGGTATTTGTTTTTTTAAAGGAAAGATAAATTTAGAAATGTTACTCTTTTTTTGTTCTTGTTTTAAATCCTATAGTCACCTTATGTTAAAAAAAAATAAAATACTGCAAGTCCCTGCAACTTTAGGTCTGCCAGTATGTGTATTCCATCATAATACATTCTACTAAAACACATTCCCTGTAGTTATGAAGTATTTGGATATAAGCTTTAACGCAACAGATGGCAACGAATCTTGACTTTTAATCAGTGGCAGTATAAACAGAATAACAGAAGTCTTATTGCTAAATACAATAAGATACAGTTTTGGACTGAGATAACTGGGCTGAGGGAAATGCTTTAAGGTGTAAACAAGATTTCACTGTACTGAGGCAGGTAAGGGCTGCAGGATTTAGGACAATACATCTAATGAATCTTCCCTTATGAGAAAAAGATCAAAGAAGAAAGATAAGAGTACAGCTATAGTCATTTCCAGGCCCCACAATGTGAACAGAGACTTGTTTTTTTTAACATATATGACATTCTGGTTTAGATGAGGGGTTGTGTGTGACCTCTAAGCAGTCAACTGGTAAGCAGCAATATGATTAACATTTCATGAAAGCACTCAGGAACCTCTATCTCAGTGCAGAAATTTGAACGCATGAGACTGCGATTCAAAATGAGTGGATCACAGACTACCAGCATAATGCACCAGCCAGTCTGATCATCAGTATTACAGAGATAGCGAAGACATAAATTGTGTGGACTGATGAAGGTGAGACTGATGCAGTAAAGTTACAGGCTACCAGCTTTTCCCACCTTCATTGCGACCTCCTCCAGCTGATGTTCCTGGGGGAGATGCTGACACAGATGTTCTCCCTTTGGGCTGCAGCTGCCAATGCATGGCCCAACTCCTCCTGCTGCCTTCCAAGCAGGAGGACAGAGGAGATGAAGGGAAGGAAGAGGAGAGTAGCTGCTGCTCCACTGGCTGTTGGGAGAGCCATGAGGGCTGTTGGGAAGTCAAGAGCTGGGCTGAGAGGCTCTCGCTGAAAGGAAATGCCAGTGAGGGGGAAGTATGGTGGCAGAGCACAAAAAATAAATTTTACCTGGCATTTACCATCTCTAAAGGCAAATGAGGAGAAAGCAATCTGCAGATACACTATTAATTTTGCATTGTTTTCTCGCAACAGCTCTGATATCTTTTGAGATACAGTGGTAGTCAGGTACATAGAAATGGAAAACACTTCTTATTTTTGAGATCAGAGGACTAACATGTTTTTTCTCAAAGAAAACAGTTTATGTTTTCATGTGAATCAAATCATTTAGATCTTTTACACATGTTGGGCTGTTGTACTCTTTCCTCCACTTAATGGAAACACTGTGCTCCTTTACCTCATATGAAGTATTGTGATGCAGTTGTTTTTCTTCTGAGTGAGAATTATTTATATCCTGTGCACCAAGCATACAACATTGTGCAGTGTCTTCAATCTCCTAACAAATTCATAGTAGCAGCAGCTCCACACCATCACAAACATCAAGGAGATGCTGTTACATTTGGTATTGTAACAATAAAGTTTGAAAAAAAATGTAAAACAAAGCAAAAGGGACAAATCACAACAAAAATCCTTGTCATACAAAAAAACCACCCAAAATACATAGTGACATGCAAATAATAAAAAAATAAACAACTCAGCACACCATTGTTTAACAAAAATGATTGATGTTGCAAATATATTCACTGTGGATGGACATTAAAAACAAGAGTAGTAAGAATCTCTGAATTTTGCTCTTGAGCTTAATGTTTCTTATGACTTTTTAGAAACCCTCCTTTTTAAATACTCTCCAAAAGACTGCATAAAAACAGATCCCTGCAGCCCTCAGATTTATTAAGACAGTTTATTTTTTTTATAGGTGTTTTTTCTTCAGGAAGGCTTTATGATCTGACACTTCTGCATGGACAAAAAGCTTATTTCTGTTGTCAATAATATTGCTACGTCATACACAGGCTGTAAAGATCCAGGTTAATTAATTTCACTTTTGTGTTTTAAAGCTGCTTGTATTTCAACATGCAAATATAAAATAAATGTATTATTAATTCGAGCTCTGATTTTTTTTTCACAGATTCATAATATCTGTCATAATAATTATTTTTGGAGAGTTGTTGATGTTCAGGCCTAAATTCTCAATCATTTATCTATTTCAATTATCTTCTGGGGTTTCTCTCCTGGTTTTATTCTTAATTTCTTTTCTTTTTTGCTTACTTCATTGTTTCTAGCTTGGCCTGATACAGAATCCACTGGACAGGAATGTTTTTCCACTTTATTTATTTGACTCTAGTTCAGGACTGTTTTTTCTCCAACCTCTTTACTCTTTATTGCCCGATCTAATTTTCTGAAGGTTTCCATCTTTTTTTTTTCTCCTTTAACTGATACTCTTCCTCTTTCCTGATATCCCTGTGAATATTAAT
This sequence comes from Ibycter americanus, assembly GCA_035590275.1. Classification (NCBI taxonomy): domain Eukaryota; kingdom Metazoa; phylum Chordata; class Aves; order Falconiformes; family Falconidae; genus Ibycter; species Ibycter americanus. Next base: position 87,897,087 of record JAVJGI010000014.1, read on the forward strand.
TTCTTTCATCTGACGATTTCATTACCTTCTACCTGATCTTCAAAGTATATCTTCAGCACTGCTTCCTGCTTCAAAGAGACTTAAAAAACCTTCTCTCCTCTTCTAGGCATGCAGTTTTTCTGCCCCTTTTTTATCTTTCTTTGGTCCACCATTCATCTTCAAATGCACAGGTGTAAATTCTGCCATTTATACAAATGAATGAGGCAAGGGTTTTTGTATAAAGGGTCTTCAGCTGGAGTTTAATTTCTGGACCCATCGTGGAATTGAGTGACACTGGGCAAATCACTTCAGCTCTCTGTGCCTCTGTCCATGTTTTTCTCACTGCTGGGAATAATAGTTTCTGTCTTATTCATATGGCTTCTGTGGGAATAAACAGATGTAGAATTATAACACAGTCAGACACCACGGTAACAGAGTCAATTTAAAGTCTTAGACTGGGAAGTTTGTGGCATTGTACACACATTTTGTACGGTCTCAAGACAACACATTGAGGCATGTTTGCTATCTAGTGTATTCACAGAGCTAAACATTTGAAAGGATATACTGTCATATTTCAGAGAGTGAAAAAAATGGACGTTCATTCTTCTCCACCTTATACAGGGTATTAATAATACTAAAGATCTATTTCCAACTTCCAAAGAACCTCAGCACAATCATTAATTATCCCAACCATGCTAGATGTGGAGATGACCCTACAAAAAGATTTACTTGAAGACTGTCTACAGCTGGTTCTTTCTTCTGGATTCCAGGGGAATAACAGATTAAAGCTCATTGTCGTTTGAAAAATGAGCAGTTTTACTTTTGTTGTCAAATCATTAAGACAAATAAATTATATCTGTTTATTATTTTGGCTTTGTTCACCATTCTCTTCATAAGTGCAAGTAAGTAAAAGTTTTGAAAAGTTTGAAATTTGATTCTGGAACTTTAGGAAGTTCCAACTCCAAACATATCAGTCTCGTTTTCGCAACATACTTCTATAAGAACAAACGTCTTTTTAAAGAATTTAAGACCTTTTTTTTTTTCTCCTCCAATGTATTTCTGTTGTTTCCTCTCTTATTTCATCAAAACACATTGTAGAATCAGGTTTTTTTTCAACAATTTTTAACAATTTTAATTTTTATTTCAGAAATACAATTTGATAGTGTTATAAGATGGAGGAGGAGGAGGAAAAAAGAAAGCAGTAATTAAAAAACCACTTCATCAGTAGTTATGATTTTATACTTAAGTGTTATCCATAGAGGTGGTTAAACCTTTTTTCTCTACTTTGATTTGTTCCAAAAATCTGAACAAACTTTTGAAATTTGTCTGAAAACAACATTCTCTGAGGGAAACCTGTCTTTTTTGCTCTTCATAGATGTTGACAGAGGAGGTTTGATGTTTAATGAAGAGGTATTTTTAGCCACCTAGGAGGAAGGAAAGATAAGTCATCAAGATGTAGTCAACTTGTAGGTTATTAAACCCTGGGGAGGCAGACAGTGTACCAGACACTGTCCATGTATTCCTGCAACTGCAGATAAAACTGCATTGTTAGCTGTGTCCACATATATTTAACAAGTTACTGAATTAAAGTAAAAGGGGAATTAATACCATAGCATTGATTTCCTGACTACTGGTTTATATTTGAAATGTATATGTATTGCAACTATCCGAGTAGAAAAAATTTGTTAGCAAAGCAGTTCTGGATAAAAAAAAGCCCTTTTCTGAAACACTAATTTGAATAAATGTTCCTCTGAGTCTCCAGTATGCTACTATTCAACATGTTAAGAAAAAATGAGAAAAGTTTTTATATAAGACATCACCACAAGATGATTCTCTGGCTTTCAAGGCACACAGAATAAATCATACAAATATGCTAATATGTCAAATCAAAGTGAATTCCTTCAGGGAAGAGCTCTTTGTTCTGAAACTAAAGGAAGATTTAAAAAAAAAAATAAAAAAAGATTAATAATTGTGAGATGTAGGTCATAATTCTGTTCCACTGGTTTTGACAGTAAAGGGCTGTAAGTTACATGTGCAAATGTATCAGCAGCTATACCATAGTGAAGTAAACCCAGCATGGGTCATAAAGGGACTGCTTCATATAACCCATTTTATAGAGTTTCATTGTTTCAATATAAAGTTTTAAAGGTAGAGTTTGAAAAATGCTGTAACTAAACTCTTGCTTCTTTCTCTTCTTTTCCAGTAAAAAAAAAAAAAAAAAAAAAGGTACTGTAAGATCTTCACCAAGGAATTCTGAGCTTCAGCAGTTTCTTCAGAACTTGGTCAAAAAGCTCTGGGAAATAATATAATATTATTCTTTCAACATGTTAATACCAGGTGATTTTGACAATATGATACCAACAGTGAATTTTCAATCTGTCCATGGATCCTTCTCTTCCCACCTAGAGGAGTAAGATTGCATATTATTCTCTCTTCTCTTCTTCTTGAAACTAGAGGCCACATTGATTGGATGGCTATGTACATCTAGTATGTACATGGGTACGTATATATATATGTGACAAACAGATTTCATCCCCCTCTCCAGTAGCACTACATCTAAGGTAACACACTCCACATTACATATTTATTTTATGTGGTATGTTTAAGTCCATTTGGAAGCTGAGAACAGATCATTAAGGAAAGAATTAGCACAACTGCACAAAATTATTTGGTACAGAATCATGGTTTCCGCTGTTACAGTCTCATGTCTACCAAGCCTGGAGTGAATGGTTAGGAGGAAAGGGGATGTAAGAGAAGGTAGCAGCGTTCTGTGTGGGTCTGGTGGTGTGGCTGTTTCCCCACCAGACTCTGGGCAGTGCACTGAACTTCATGCTCCTGGGGGGAACTAATCAGATTCACGAAGTGAACGAAACTCATCCTCTGTAAATACTTAGTATGGAAAGATCATTGAAAACCACAGATAGTAAAAATAAGGTAAGAAAATACTGAAGTGAAAGACTGGAGCAATTCAAAGCTTCACTGGAACTGAATTTTTTTTCTAAATACAGAGGACACCTGGAGGAAATCAGGACACTCTTCATAGTATATCTGCCAGCAATGCATATTATTATGAGGAAGCTAATCAAAAGGCAGCTCTGTGATACTTGCAGACTCTGTAGCACTGTATTTGGGATTTTTTTCACTTCAAGCAGGTAGAGATTGAATTTGAAACTGTATTTGCTAAAATGAAGTGTAGTGCACACTACATAAGTGCAACAACAGAGAGGTATGTTTTTAATCAAAGACCCTGAAAAAAAGTAATTAAGTGTCTAGGCATATGATGGTTGTGTTTCTAGTTCTGCAAGGAACTTAAGGAAGAACTCAGTATTAGCTGGGATTTCCTTTAAGGGTGACAATTTTGTAGTTATTACAGAAAACTCTATTCATAAAAAGGACACATAAAGGTGATTTGAAATAAGAGAGATGGAAATGCTTTATATTGGCCTCAAATGTAAACAAACAGTGAGAAAGCTATTAAGACCTTTTGCTTACATCAAAAGCATTGGCCAAATCAAATAGATGATTCTGTATTGCTGGCATAGAAAATTTAGACTCCTAGACTGAGGTGTTTAAGACAATCTGGAAAAGGAGACTTTGTTCATTTTTCTTTTTATCCCATCTGAGAGTACTTTCTGGAAGATCTTCTGGCTTTCTGTGTGAGTGTTACTGAATATTTTTTGCTAGCCATGGTATGCTCAATATAATAATTAACATGTAAAATGGAACTTGGTTTAGTCAGGATGACTTTAAATAGTTGCCAGGGAAATAAAGGTTTTTACATGTAATCCTCTTTCCCAATCCAACACTTCAGCTAAAAATAAAGTACTACAGGTAAAATGCACAAAAGTATATTCTGTGAAAATGCAGAATGATTCCAATTAGGACTAGTTATTACTTGTGAACATTTTGTTCAGTAGAAAAAATGAAAAATAAAGGTCTGCAAAGGAATTTCTGTATAGCAAAAAAAATCATGCCAGACAGTGGAGACCTGCAAAACCATTGAAGAGTCAGATAAGACAAAATAATAATAAAATAATAGGGATCATGTGGTCATGGACACTTCCAAGGAAAAAGGTCTATATGATAAAAAAATATATATATATATATGTCTGCTTGTTATTGGAGGTAGTCTAATAGTTATTTGAGGTCATTTGCCACTGGAAATAGCAGAATACTAGAAGAATGGAAATCAACTGTAACTGATTCTGTTTTTTTTCTTCAGACACGCATAACAAAACAACAGCACTAACTTATGGTATAATCAGAGAAAGTGGAATTATTTTCACATAACGTAATAGAGGCAATGCTCCAGCAGAGCTTCAAAAGTGTTCCAACTTTGGTGTGGGGAAATTTAAAGAGTGAAGTCACAAACTGTGATTGTAGCTATACATTGTTTCTAAGTATTTGGAATTTCACTCTGTGTAGTTTGAAAGAGTACAAAGTGATATAAAAATCTTAATCAATATAAAAGTACTAATGGTGAACCTGTTGAGGTGATTGGACAGCAGCAAATCCATAAAATTTCTTCTTCCCAGATGTTTTTGTTTGCTTTTACTTTAATGGTATATAGGTCTACTTGATTCATACTGAAAACTGGTAGCAAAAATACATCCCCACCTCCACCTCAGGAGTAAAATATGCTGAGCAAAATAATGACTCTTTTTGGCACCCTGAATATCTAAAGCAACAAATTCTGGTTACTTCATAAAGACTGCGTGTTTTGAAAAAAAAAAAAAAAAAAGAAAAAAACCTTGTGTAACACAAACCTAAGAGTTGACACATTTCTTCATATTGTTTGCCATAAAGCCTTATAAGTTGCATAGCAAAATGTAAATCAGAAGGTGAAAACATTTTTTCCTACTTCATTTTCATCACCTATTAAAGGAAAATCTACCATCCCTACAGAACAATTACAGATTATTTTTTTTCTACATGCTTTTACTTCCTTTCACTATGTAGGTTAACACTGAGCAGCTCCACTAATTGGAGAAAATTGATTCAGTCTCAAAGGAAACTTCATGTTGCATTTCAGTAGCAATGAGCTGTTTTCCAAGGTAAAGACTTACCTTAACAAAATAGTTTTATACACCTGGGGAAGGTGGAGGAGGCACAAAAAGCCCTCCAGAGACTGGTGAGGAAATATTGCAACAGCAATTTCTTCATTTTTCTTCAGTTATTGCTGGGTCCCTCCAACAACAGGGGAGCCAGCTGTAATATCATTGTTCCCTGCAATGCTTTCAATAACAGAAATATAATACGTATTAATATTTTAACAAAGACAGAATGAGAAAGAGATCTAGGTTAATGTAAAGTTAAGGTTCAATAAAAAGCAAGTGAAATTTCAGACTATATCTTTATAATCCTTCAATCACACGCATATATGTAGGTATAATTTCAGTATCAAAGAACTACAGTGTCAATCAAAGGAAAAATTACGTACATAGACAGAATAAATAGTTAGTGGGATTATTCGGTTTGTAAATACAAGACCTTTAAGGATCAAACCCTAAGGTGTTTTGTTACTGGTATGTTCCTCAGTTTCTTTCTCTTCCCTCATTCGTATATACAGACAGATGCAAACTTTGAAAAAAAGGTGAGCTATTTCATTCTTTGTCAGAACATAGATGCTTGCAACGTACTTACAAAAGCTGATACACAAACTGAATTTAAGTCCTAATAACTTGTAGAGGAATGGAGGTGGGTTGATTAACATTGATAATATACAGCTGTGGCTTTGCTGCAGGGGCGGTGGGCTGGCTGACATGGACAATGTGCAGCTGTGGCTTGTTCCCACAAAATAGTTATATAGCACTGAGGAGTATGGGAGAGGACACCTAGATGTAGGAGGCCCCTGGATGAAGGAGTTCCTAGAGATGTAGCGAGAAGGAGGGAGAGCCAGGTGAAGCAGAGATGAGGAGCAGAGTGGTCTGGCTTCTAGAAGCTGGAGAAACAGTGTGGATAGTAGAAACTGACCCACTGGTAAAGCCTTGTTGTAGCTTGCTAGTTTGGCTGTGCTGCAATAATAACTAAACCAAAGGGGTGGAGTTTTCACATTATAGATACCATCAGTAGCAAAGACTTTTAAAACTATTTTCATTGCTTCTGTATATTGGATATGATACTTGATGTTATAGTAAAAGAACTGTTACTCAAAGAATCAGGAAATTATATTAAAAAGATGAAACAGACCTTAGTTAATTCTTGATCTTATTTTAAGAGTGATGTGGCTAAACATGCAGTCATATGATGTGATGAATTCTGCAACACATGTTTTTAGGAAAAATTGAGGCAGAGGGGAGAACTGATGAATTTAAAGCTAGAACAAAAGTAATGAGATGGTGAAAGAAAAATATTGTTTTCTGTGCAATACTAAGGTATTATAATTACTAAACTCTCATTAATAAAACTGGGATACTATGTATAAAAATTTCCAGTGCAGCTAAGGTCCAGTGTGTGATCACTACATGCACATTTAGCAGAATGAAGAACTTAATCTTCCTCAGTGAGTAAAAGGCCAAACAGTAACCATGAGCAAATACATAGGTTGCTTAAGTCTCCCTCTACAGTCCTGTCATTGGACATACACTGCCATTCATAATAATTGATCTAGACTAAGATGCTGATCACATTTTTGGTCTTTGTATGTACATGTGTGACAGGATACCAGTCACAGAGAATCCTAATGAGTCTCAACATTTACAGCATTGAAGGTCTACCTGTATTTGTAAACAAGATGTTCAAAAAACAGTCTTAGAGACCTTTCTGAAGGTTTCCTTTTAAATTATCTTATACTGACAATATATAACCCATTTGATTTAATAGCAAGCACACAGCTTGCAGCAGTTTAGCTAAATCCTTTTAAAATTGACTGTTGGGAAAAAATAATAAATTGAAGTTTTGTCAGTTTCTGTGCTGCATATTTTGTTTATTGTTTTCTTTGTTTGCTAAACTTGAGCCATAAGCAACCTCTTCCCTTTGAGGCAAATTCAATGCGTGGAGATCTTCATAATTTATAGTTAACCACTGCTTAGTTGGATTCACTGTGACCAGGAATGCAGTCATGTAGGAGCAGTATTCCTGAATAATGTATTTACATGTGTAACAGTAGGAAAGTGAAATGTTGCCAAACTGAAACAGGTAGTCATACTTTATAGGCAATGAAAATCTGGAACATGGTTTTTTAGGAAAAATGGGGCAGTGGGGAGAAATAATGAATTTAAAGCTAGAATGATAACTAATGAAATGGCAAAAGAAAAAAAAGATAAAGCCCATTGAGTCATGTACTATTATTCAGCCAACAGAAGTATTTAACACAGAAATGACCCTTTACCTGAAGAGCTGAAATTTTCAGCCCAACAGTTTCCTCACCCACACTTACAAGCCATCATGCCTGTTTCGTGGTCACACCTGGGGTCCCAAAGAGCTTTGCTGCCCTGTAGTCGTGTTGCTTACAGCTCTCGGGGCATGCTGGCAGGCCAGCTCCTCTACCCAGTGGACGCAGGGTTTCCTCCCAGGGCCATACAACTTACTTCCAGTCTCTGGTACCAGGTTCACATATCAGAAACAAGGCTATGGGAGGGAGAGGGAACCATCTAAGGCTTCAGCTTGACGTGGGGTATGAATATGATCAGGATGTCTATCCAGGTGGTGCAAACTGGGAAGTGCTTAGAAATCCCAGAGTACAAGCATAACTAAGGGTTTATTTGGGGTATTATTGTAACCCCCAAAGAGCAGATTTTGTAGTGAATAGCTCTCTTTGTACAGACTACATAATTTTTCCCAGTATGAGCACTACACATTTCTCATAGGTCAGACCAGCTCACTTTACCCAACAGAAGCAGCTTAACTTTCAAGAGCAGCTGGGATATTGCTTTCCAATAAAAAAGGAGATTTAGAGTGTGAGGATTTCATGTCAATCTGCTGGAAAATATAAGTGATTTAGATTGCCTGCAGCTGGACTGCAGCTGAATAGTCTGCAGGTATCTTTAGGGGATACTTCATGATCTTGATCTTTTTCAGCCCTTTCAGACTGATGCTCAGTGCAGCTTTGCTCGGACCACATTTTTCCTGTGTTTCCTACAGGAGTTTCTTAACATTCATCAGGTCACTTCAGATTGTCATCTAAAGCGATTCTCGGGCTGCATTTGGTATGAGCATTTTATGTACATAATGGTGCTGAATTTGTAGAGCAGAAAGAATTGCATTCCAAGTTAAAAAGAGGGGGAAAATTAAAAGCAATCCCTAAATTTCCTTCTTCAACATTGAAAGGATGTATCATTTCTATAGGCATGCTACAATTTGAGCAGGTCTGTAACTGAAAGTAGATCACAGCGAGGGAGAATATTTCTCTTTGTTTTCATTGTAATAGCTTCATAAGAGCTAAACAGCAGTTGTAAGCATAGTCTTTAATTATTTAAATGTCCGTTAAGCAGCAGTAATGTTTCTCTGCTGCAACACCTAGATGATGATAAAAAAAAAAATCTCTTTAGAGTAGTTGTGACCATATTGCAGCATTGTCTATACCATAGGGTAAAATACAGAGGTTGGTAAACTAATGATCTGGTTTGTGTGACAGAAATGAATGCTTTTACAGCCTCATTCAGACATACATTTGTGTTGTAAAAATGTTGCTGTCTCACCTTAAACAGACAAAAAGCATTATCTTTGCTGACAAAGGCTTGAACTAAACCTGATAGTTCTTTCATCTCTGACAGTGTATTGTTGGTTTCAGCAATAATCTACTGATCACAATAATTACATGCCTGAGAGATGACCTCATTACTGCCATGTCTACAGCCATGAAATGGCTAGAAATCTTAGAAGCAGATAATTTAATACATATTTCGCAAATCATACATGTTTCAGCACACATCCTATGTCTTTTATCAACAGATAGAACCTTTAAAGTAGATAACATGGCACCTAATGTGCTCTTGGTTTGGGAACCAGGGAGCCAGTTTAAATAGGCAGCAATTTATTGGACTTGCTCTTCTCCAGTGTATTCCATCTTGCTTTTCTTTAAAAATGCCACTTTCCATAATGTGTAAGCATAATCCTTTACCCATCCCTCCCAGTAAAGAATCACTGCTGAATTTCAAACATTTTTTTTCTTTCTGTTTCTGTTAGCCTCTTTCTAAGACATGCTCCCCTCTCAATTAACACTCAGATCTGCATCCTATTTAAACCATAGTTGGTTTGGAATTCAACAGGATTAATTATAACAAGACATGGCTATAGAAAATGAATCTGCTAAGTTTGTCATTTGCACAGATTCTTCTTTCTCCTCTGTTAGCTATGTGACAGATGGGACATGCAATAATGCACATGTTCTATAAACAACTCTTAAAATGCAAGGTATTCTTGTTTAAAATAATCAGACATTTAGGATATAAACATAGTATGAAACAGAACCTTCAAACTTCAATGTATCAGATCATTTCCTAGCAGAGAATGTATAAGAGTACCTTACCCATAGCTCTATCCTTTTCAAACTTTTTTTTCCCAACAGTTCAGCATAGCAAGGCAAGACTTAAAAAGTAAAAGCAAAGCAAAGCAAATTAAATAAAATAAGTAGCATAAAATAACATAACCACCTGCACAAACACACATCTAAATGAAGAAATTTTTTTAGAACTTGTCAAGAAAAACTTGCAGTAACTGCCAGTGTGAATTCAGGGAAAGAAGATCTCTGCGGACTTTCACAAAACAGTAAAAAGGCAGCAGTTATACAGCTCTACCAATTCTCTTTCCAAGATGAACTGCAACCTTCCTAAGAAAGTGAAGAGATGTTTTATGACAGTTCAACCACTGTCTTCTGTTCTTACAACACATCTTGACCAAGTAGTGTGTTCAGAATTTCAGAATAATTGTACAAGGTGATAATACAAAGTTCTTCTCAGAAAATTATCAGAACATGCTAATCAGTTGTACATGAGCAAGAACTGTGAGCACTGAGTATCTTTTATTCCCTATGCTAGAAAGTCTGACGCAAGTCAGTAGTTTGATAATGAAAAAAACCAAGCAGTTATGGCTTGCAAATATTCTTTTTATCAGGCAAAAATTAGACAAATAACTTTATCCAAAACCAGCAAAGTTTTGAAGAAAGCTGCTGATGTGTTGTAAACATGGTTTTTTAGGATAATTGTAAATCACTCCAATACTGATATGTGTTATGATGCAAAAGATGTATTGGTAATGTAACAGCACTTATTGCTGTATAACATTAGCAGAATCCTGAGACCATATGTCGTGGTTTAACCCCAGTTGGCATCTAAGCCCCCCCTGCCGATCACCCCCTTGGATGGGGGTAGGGGAGAGAATCAGGAAGGTAAAAGTGAGAAAACTCATGAGCTGAGATAAAGACAGTTTAACAGGTAAAGCAAAACCAATGCACACAACAAATCAGAACAAGGAATTCATTCACCACTTCCCATTGGCAGGCAGGTGTTCAGTCATCTCCAGGAAAGCCAGGCTCCATCACACGTAACAGTTACTTGGGAAGACAAACACCATCACTTTGAGTGTGTGCCCCTCCCTTCCTTCTTCTTCCCCCACCTTCATGTGCTAAGCATGACTTCATACAGTATGGAATATCCCTTTGGTCAGTTGGAGTCAGCTGTCCCAGCTGTGCCCCCTCCCAGACTCTTGTGCACCCCCAGCCTGCTCACTGGTGGGGTGGGGTGAGAGGCAGAAAAGCCCTTGACGCTGTGCAAGCCCTGCTCAGCAATAATTGAAACATCCTTGTGTTATCAACACTGTTTTCAGCACAGATCCAAAACATAGCCCCATGCTAGCTACTATGAAGAAAATTAACTCTATCTCAGCCAAAACCAGCACACCATATGATCCCATATTACAGTTTAGTTCTCTTAAAATCCATTATGTTGAGGAGATCATTGTGCCATCTTAACAAGTCCTGGCTTTATAGTAGTGCTTCTGGCAGATCCATAGCATACTATGTAATACAAAAGTCTGTCAGTCAGGAGACAGGGTGGTGTTGCAGCAGCTTGGCAACATGCAGTTACAGTTCAGAGGGATGACAGACAGCATCTTAAGCTTCTGCAAACATTCTGGGAAGCTTGTTTTAGTATCAAAGTTTTAATACAGCATGACCTTGAGTGGGGAAGCAGGCAATTTGTGAAAGACTTTCCGTATGAATGCTTGCTCAGCAGCACTTTAAAAAGACCTACTCGTGCAGGTCACACTATGCTTGAAAGCTGCAGCGCAGTAAGTTCCCTATATTTCAGCAGTAAGGTCCTTATATTCCAACCTGAATAACAGAAATACTTTATAGCATGCTGCTTTTTTTACCATTTAGGATTTTCAGGTTATTCCTGACTATAATCTACAATTCATATAAACCCTTTCACAAGGAAGCACTAACATTGTGCTCAGATTTTTACTGTTTTCTTTAATGAATGAACATTGATCTCCAACAGTATGCCAGTTAGATTTGGATTAGATTCCCAGGGCTAAATTTACAAAAATTGAAGGAAAAGTCAGCAATTTGTTGTTAGATCTGTCTTTTTAAAATGCAGTAAGGCTTGATTAGACATTGAGAAGAGATTTTAAACACTTGAGCAAGATCTTCCTTCTTTGTCATAAAATTTTGGGTTTAGTGCTCTAACCTGCAATTGGAGAAATTTATGAGCTTCCCCAATAAAATATTTTCTGGGGTTTCCTTTCATAAAATTTCCTAGAAATCCTATAAAGCATATTTGCCACAAGCCACTGTACTCTTTCAAACCATATTCGAAGTATATACTTCATCAATCATTTGTCTGCTCTGAACTAGCCTTTAAAAATTTTGAATAGCTGTCCTTTGCACACTGCATGCTTTCAACTAGAGAGCTGCTAAAGTTGCAAAAAAAGATATTTAAGAATACAAAGTAATACTAATAATCCACTATCTAACCCTTTTCTATATCTACTTCCTTAAAAAAAGCATATGTCTGAATCTTCCGTTCGCAAGTTCTACACCATGAAATTATTTTTGCTGCACAGTGGTTGTACTCTTGTCACAAAAGGTACATACAGTTGATAAAACTAACTAGTGAGAAATATAGTTGGTGAAATAAAGCTGAAGTGTTTTAGGAAGTGTGTTGAACTTCACCAATATACTATAGAAGAGGTAACTACCACTGTCCCAGTCATTTGTAATTTAAGGATATGAGCTACCGTATTGATGTGAACTACTGCTTAAGTTTAACATTCATGGAAATCCAAATCTCATATTCTGCTGTACCACCTACTTCATGTTTTGCCTATCCAAGTGCTTTCTATGACAGATTATTGTTGAAGCACAAGTTTGAAAGGGAAATATTAAATCCCACTTATTTAGCAAAGTTTTATTTGTCCTAGAAACCAAAAGGAAGGTCTGCACAGCCCTCAGAGTACACTGCAATAGATTAGTCTCTTTCATATTGTGTTTGGCCACCAGCAACACCAGGCTGCCTTGCCACCTATAAAAGCTGTAGTACGACACTAGCACTAGGTTCTTCATCATCCTGTGTAACACCATCCAGGTCCTCCTATTCCAGGCTTTGGAAAGTCTATTGCAAAACAACTGCAAGAGCAGAAACTGTCTGGGTTCAAGGTGTGGCTTTTTTTGGCACCATTATTTCCTAGAAAATAACAAGTGTGGTGAAACTATTTGAGAGAATTCGTGCTCCACAGCTCCATAAGTAATAAATGAAAATTATAAACTGATATTTACCTGTCATGGTTTAATCTCAGTGGCAACCAAGCACCACACAGCCACTTGCTCACTTCCCCTCACCCAGAGGGATGGAGAGGAGAATCAGAAAGGAATGTAAAACTCAAGGGTTGAGATAAGAACAATTTAATAGGTATAGCAAAAGCCACGCACGCAAGCAAAGCCAAACAAGGAATTCATTCACCACTTCACATCAGCAGGCAGGTGTTCAGCCATCCCCAGGAAAGCCGGGCTCCATCACACGTAAGTTACTCAGGAAGACAAAAACACCATAATGCCGGATGTCCCCCTCTTCCTTCTTCCCCCAGTTTATATACTCAGCATGGTATCCCATGGTATGGAATATCCCTTTGGTTAGTTCAGGTCACCTGTCCTGGCTGTGTCCCCTCCCAATGTCCTGTGCCCCTCCAGCCCTCCTGCTGGCAGGGCCCAGGAAACTGAAAAGTTCTTGACTCAGTATAAACATCACCCAGCAGCAACCAAAACCATCAGTGTGCTGTCAGCATTGGTCTCACACCAAATCCAAAACACAGCACTGCACCAGCTGCTAAGAAGAAAATTAACTCTCCCCCAGCTGAAACCAGGACATTACCCTCTAACATTTCTCATACAATAATTGTGGAAGAGGGGTGAACCAAAAAAACTGGCAAGACCTGAGTGTTTTCCCTAACTGGCATGCAACTGTTGAGGCAGAACATCAGGCTAAACAAATTGCTGATCTGACCAGCAGCACATTTCTTATGTACTCATCATAGCTTTACTTATAATGTAAAAAGGTGAGTTAGAATAGACAATTTAGGGCCATTGTAAATAAAACTGTTCCTTCTATTGGGCTATTACAAAAGCATTACAAAGTTTGTGCATTTTTGCTTTCTTTTTTTTTTAAAATAAAATCTTTATAAACACATCTAAAAGAACAGAAACTGGATTTGTTAATTTAAGCAAAATATCTAGTTTTCCAAGAAAGATAACTTTTGCAAGATGTCTAGTTCATACATTGTAGATTTCAAGCTAGGGGTTTTTTTTTTGGTCTTTTTTTCTTTTTTTCAGTCTTCTGGGTCTTTAACCAAATAATTTGGTAAAAGCATTGAATCCCTCGACAGGATGGTGGGGTTTTTTTCCATTAACCATCTCTTTTTGTGGAAATCAAAACATGGAGAAGAGTGAAAGGAACTTGTGTTTTGTGAAGTTGAGACAAGGATGAGAATATCTTCCAGTACCCTCATTTGACTGTATCCAATGTTAACAAAGATTAAGCCTGGGCTCACTACCGATGTGAGTAAAAAATCATTCTGTGCTCTCAGGCTGATGCGTAAGAGTGTAAATGAGCCCAGAGCTACCCATTTTTTTCTAAGATGTCCTTGATTTCCATTTACAGAGTCTCTACTGCCCATAAAAAGCAAGTCACTTTATCATGATAGGCAACTGTCAGTGGATTATGTGCCTTGTTTTTTCATAGGCTTGAAAAAAACTTTTGACCACATCACACCTCATGTAAGTAGCTATACTACTACTGTGCAAATGAAGGCCAGGAATACTGCTGAATAATGCAGTTTGCAAAGCTTAGTTTTCTCTGTAAGTCTTAAATAGTAACACTTTCTGCATCCTGTTCTTGAAATATTGACCATCAAGCACTGATCATAATTGTCTATCTAATCGGGGTACAGAAACCATTCCTGTGGCATATCATCTGCCACAGAATTCCATTAGCAGATTTCAAATATTGACTACTAAAAGAAATGTTCCCTTTCTTGAGATTGTTAACAATCTATAGGATAATATACGATATGTGTACAATTGCCATTAATGGAAGATTGATGAGGATAAACCTCATTTGTAACAAAGTTATTGGTTTGCAAACACTTCATAAATAAAAGACAAGCTTGACTCAATGAGCAGCTCCTAATGAGTATTTCAAACTTTATTGATGCCAAGAAGTGAAGTAATAACTACTATGTAGTAGTAATGTTGTTTTAGCTGTACTGTTTAAAGATGTAACAGCGTCCTTTTGATCTTAGCTCAGTAAACCCTCCTCACTAAATCAACACTGTTCTATGATTTTATGACGTATATTGTCTGATTTCAGAACACAGGAAATCAAAAGTGTGAAGTGCAGGTGTTGAATCTTCCATGTTTACAGATCTATTCAGGTCCAAGAAAAGTAGATGCATGATTTCTGTGTGTATGAAAATATTTGCATTTATATCATTTGTCAAGATGAACTTTGCTGATGAATATGGAGATACACTCCGTTAATATTAAATAGGGTTTTTAAAAGAAGTAGTCATAGAAACTCATTTTAACACTGTAGTAGGATGTATACTTGTGCCATTGAAATCAGAATTATTTTAACATCCATTTCATCGTTCCTTCACTTAATTGTTCATGCTTTGACAAAATTTAATAATTCATCTTTTACGTGTATTTATGTGACTGGGAATTTCTCTAACAGTTACATAGATACTTACTTAATTTACTTGTCTTCTGTTATGAATATCAGATTTATATCTCTATGTTTTTACCAGTGTGAGAAACTGATGAACTTATTGTTGAATTTTTCACTGTTAAAACTTTTTCTTTATCATTTTGTCTGAGGGGAAAAATGTATAGTAGTCTTCATCTTCAGACACAGAGTTTCAACAGAATCCAGTAGGAACTATATGATGTTTTCCATTTTAATTTTTTCCATTGAGAACATCTCAGTCACATTTATGTAATTCTGCTTGATGCCAGAATGGTTCTTTTCTTGCTGCTCATCAAAACGTTTATCTTTCTGCAAAAAGGCACATCTTCAG
The DNA here is from genome assembly GCA_035590275.1 of Ibycter americanus. Taxonomy (NCBI): domain Eukaryota; kingdom Metazoa; phylum Chordata; class Aves; order Falconiformes; family Falconidae; genus Ibycter; species Ibycter americanus. The sequence continues at coordinate 87,912,576 of JAVJGI010000014.1, forward strand.
AATAATTGTAAGAAATGGAATAACCATTACTATCTTTTCACTGAGTGGGACAATGTTATAATAGACCTGATTACTAATTGCTTTATAGCCTAATTTCTAGCTATTTGAAGGAAGGTTTTATGTTAATCAGCCACTCAAGCAGGAAATAATTATATGTATTCACTAAAGGCAACTGTTTTCCCCAGTCCTATAAAATATTTATTGTATAAGGAGTCTTTAGAGAATGAATGTATTAACTCTCTTACTCGCAATAATTTGTGAATCTGTTTAAATTTACCTCTTGGAAAAATCCAATGACAGATAAAATAAGAAGTGATTTTTAATTTTTTATAAAAAACAGTAAAAAGACATGCCTTCACTAATTCTTAAATAATAATCAGGCAGATCTTTACTGAAGTTGCCTCAGTTGCCTGTTTTCTTTTGTTGACATCTATTTTACTATTCAAAGTTTCTTTAGATTGTGTTGTCTTTGTATTCATCTTGTGAATTTCACATTTTCAACAGATTTCTCTCAGTACATTAGTTAGCAATTTTTTGCACTCTTAGGAACAAATTCTTACTGCTAAAAGTCAGGTTAGACCCAGTGAAGTCAATGTACCTGCTATAATGTAACTGGCTGGGATTCTGGTTCATAAATCCAGGAGTCACATACTGCTGAAATACGTGGTTATAACAATGGCAACAAGACCACATATTTTGTTGAACATATATTTTTTGTATTATAGTTCATGTTTGACATACTCCTTTCCCCTTGGCCAGACTAGTCAAGACAGCTCTTATAAAAGGAACAGATCATAAAAGGTATCTTTGAGAACTGTGTCTGTTATTGAGCCTCAACAGTCCATGAAAATAGACCTCAGGAATGATTAAAATCTACTTCAGTTCTCACTGGCCTAGGGTATGATGCTGTCGCCAGCTGAGAAATATTCTTCCTTCCCCTGCTACAAGCTGTGCTTGTAGCACAGCACAGTGTTTATTTGCTTAATGACTCTTATCAGACCAGGGAAAAAAAGTACTTAGTGCATTTAGTTATTTATTTAGATGAAATTGCTGGTGGAGAAGCACTAGATTTTTATGCCAAAAAGGACTTTAACTTTTGAACTAATCAAGGCCAGTGAAGCTGGCTGCAGGAAGGGGGAGATGCAAGCAGAGAGCAAGAAAAGAGAAGTAAGAATAACTAACTCAAAAAGCCTCAGTTTTGTTCTAAGCTATAAAAGGGAGATGTCTGAAAATAAAGATATATTTTGCATTAAATACATAAGTAAACATTTTGGTTTGGTTTGAGATTTTTGAGAGGTGGGATCATGTATTTTCTGGAGAAGGGCTAGGAAGAGAGAGAGCTGACATATACATCCTACAAGGAAATCTGTTATCATTAGGAGATCATTGTAGCCTTTGATGAGAAGGTGGATCACATGCAGGAAGACTGGAGCAAGTGTAGAATGCTCTGGTCAGTGTCACTTGCACCCCGATCTTCAAGGGACAGACCAGATACGGATGGATTTCAAGCTGTCCTGTAGATTTAATAAAAGGAGACGTGTTTGAATAGAGAGCTGAAGAACAGCAAAGCACCTAAGTTTCTTGGAAAAAACCAACTTTGTCCATGTCTGCAGTTTCACAGATGCATCTGTGAACAAAGAGAGGAGAATTATACCAAGCAGCAGCAGAAGGAACTGAAGGTAAGAAAGCAGGAGCTAGTAGCTATAGTGTGAACTGTATCCTGGGTGCTAGTTTCCCTAGGAAAAGGAATAGACATCTGTAACTTAAAAATCCACCTGAATCCATCCAGAAGAAAAAACACAGCATGTGAACGAGCTTGGAAACAGGATTTGCCACCGTCAGTGGAACAAGGAGATGACAGCTCAGAGTTTATTGTTCAGCCTGTTGTTAAGATAAAAACACTAAAAGCTAAGACTAAGATTTATGCTGAGGTGCCAGAAAATGATAACTTTAAACATAGGACGTTATTGAAATGTAGAATTAACAAAGAGAGTTTTATAATTGCTTTTGGTTTGGTTTGTAGAGTCTGTGCCATATTCTCTGTTTCTCTGAATAAAACTGGAATAGTAGGTTTACTGAGGCACAGCAGGGGCAAGAACTGAATCATATACTGCAGACACAGGGTTTTTTTCATGTGAATTATCTCCTTTATACATAGGAAACATCTCTTGAGAGGAAGGACAAGACAGTATGAAGTCCTGTCTTCATACTGGGGAAGAAGTATTCCCCAGAGGTCAATACTGAGTCTCATCCGGCTCCACATCTTCATTAACAATCTGGATGATGGTATAGAGTGTACCCTCAGCAGGTTTGCTGGTGACACAAAACTGTGAGGAGTGGACAATATGCCAGAGGGTCACGGTGCCATCCAGAAGTACCTCAACAGGCTCCTTATTCAGTTCAATAAGGAGAAGTGCAAAGTCCTGTACCTGTGGAGGAACAACCCCACACACTAACACATGCTGGAGGCCAACCAGCTAGAAAGCAGCTTTGCAGAAAAGGACCGGGGGATCCTGGTGGGCACCAGGTTAAACATGAGCCAGCAATGTGCCCCTGCAGAAGAGGAGGCAAATGATACCCTGGGCTGCATTAGGCAAAGTATTGCCAGCAGGTGGAGAGAGGTGATTCTTGCCCTCTATTCAGCACTGATCAGGCCACACCTGGAGTGCTGTGTCCAGTTCTGGGCTCCTCAGGGCAAAAGACATGGACATACTGGAGAGAGTCCAACAAGGGCTCATGATGATTAAAGGACTGGAGCATCTCTCCTATGAGGAAAGGCTGAGAGAGCTGGGACTGTTTAACCCATACAAAAGAAGGCTCAGGGGTGTTCTTATTTATGAATACAATACCTGAACAGAGTGTAAAGTTAACAGAGACAGGGTCTTTTCAGTGGTGTCTAGTGGCAGGACCAGAGGCAACGGGCACAAACACAGAAGGTGCCATGTGAACATCAGGAAACACTTTTTTTTATTGTAATGGTGACTGATCCCTGGCAAAGGTTGCCCAGGGAGGTTTTGGAGTCTCCATCCTTGGACATATTCAAAAGCCAGCTAGACATGGTACTGGACAACTGTTTCTAGCTGTCCCAGCTTGAGCACTGTGGTTGGACCAGATGACCTCCAGAGGTTCCTTCCAACCTCAACCATTCTGTGGTTCTGTGATTCTATAGTACGTACACAAGGTCAAGTCTGTTTTCAGCAGAAAGAAGGATTTATATCATTAAATATATGTATACATGTTGCCCTAGCTGTTAAAAGGTCAATGACATTATTTCCTGTCTCTTCATGTAATCTCCAGGCCTGAAACCAGCAGACTGGATTCTTTAATTAACACCAAAAAAAAGAGCTGAAGTAACAATAGAATCACCCGTGGCAAACTTGCTGGTGTTTAAAATGGAAAAACTGAAGGCAGAGGAGGGCAACTTTTCAGGATCTCATGACTGGGCATACACAGTTTCATTGTCCACACTACCATATACTTAAAGCCTGGAGAATAAAATAGAGATGAAAACTTCGTGAGAAAAATCATGTCTTTACAAAAAATTGTAACAGTTCCTGAATTAAGTAAGATGAAAATTCACATGTTCACTGTATAACTAAATACCAAAAAGTTCACGTAAGATTACACATTTAGAAAGGAAATTTAATTAGATTTAACTTCAAAAATATTTGTTACAATTGTTACAATTATTAGTCGAGGTGTGGATCAATTGTCTTTTCTGTATCTATCCAACTTTCCTTTTGCATAGTGTATAATTATTTCTTCATGGTATCTCAGTAGAATTGCATGGTAATAATTCACCCCAAACATTTCCTTCAATGATAGTTTATGAACATTATATTTAAAAATCATCAATTTCAGTATTGTAAACTGCTCGGAAATATAAATATCATGACTCTGTAGAGCTATATGTCCATCATATAAAAGAGAAGAAGAAATAATTTTATCTGACACTTGTTTAAATAAACCAACCTAAAACCTTAAAGAATAATTTTCTACTAACAATGAGTAGAAAACAAGATCCTTTTACACCAGTAACCTCACCAAAATTTTAATGTTCATTATCATGTCATATGCCGTTATAAAAAATGTTATAGTACTCTAGCACAATTTTTAAAAACATTTTCTATGAATAATGTTTACAAAATGTAATATTGATAAGCATTGAAATATAAAGAAAGTTTCATATTTGTATCATTCCTGAACTAGCTGTTGAATACATCAATTTGTGAGATATATGCGTAATTGTAAAGGCTCTAAAATACAATTTGGTGACAAAAACTGTATGAAGAATTCTTACATTTGGAAAAAAGAAATTACAAATAACTTCAGTTAGGTACTTTTCCACTTCAGAAAATTTACAGAGCTGACTTCTATATGTTCAGCAAAATCTTTCTTAAGGAAAGAAAGAATGATCTGCTGCAATTCTGTAGCAATTTTGCAATTATTATTAACATGATTATATATCCATTTTGTGAACTTAAGGCCAGTTGTAAATGATAGAAATCATTAAAACTGATAGTGTCATGTTGTCATATGATGGAAATAAGTCTTATTATTCAGACAAATGAGTGCACTGAATATACTAAGTCCCATACTGCCTGTCAAATTTGTACAACAGTCCATAGAGTGGGAGTTAGTAGTACAAACCATTCTACCCACTGTTGGTATAGCTGATACAGAATAAGCATCAGCAGCAGAACTAGCAGAGCAGGAAAGGCACACACTTTGGGAATAAAACAAGAAAATCCATATAATGTTTTCCTCTGTCCTTGAACTCTACTTTTCAGCAACAGGAGCCAGTTCCAACAAAGCAGGTTTACGACGGAGCATTGACTCAGAAGCAAGAGAATGTGTTTCCTCTCCCATCTACTCCATTATTTTTTTTTTGATTGCTTTTTTTTTTTTTTTAATCTTTTCCCTTATGCAAGGGATATTGAAATTAAGGAGTATTTTCTGTTGCCTTCACTTTTTATTTGCTCTAGCTAGATATAAAATTAGTGAGCACATTAGTGGAGAAAGCTATAAGTAAAAAAGCTTGTCTGTCTCATTTAGAATGAAATTAATTTCAGTACGGAAAAAATATAAAGTTCATCTGTGCAGAGGAAAGATTCTTAGGCTTGCTTGTGTGGCATTATACATTTCTTACTTTTGGAGAGTCCAGTAGATAAAGTAATTTTCATCTTAGGAGCTTATTTTTTCAGAATTGGCTTTACATTTTTGAGGCACACGTTTACAGATGAATGCAAGGTCCCATTAGTCAGCATACTGAAACCAGGAAGGTCAACGAACAGGTATTGAACAAAATTACTTTGCCAACAAAAATAGATGGAAATCAGGTCCAAAATCAGAATGCAACCCACCCTCATGTCATATTATAGAGCTTCATTAAATCAATACAGTACAAAACTCTTCAGACTTATCTGAATTTACTTCCTACTCACACTGTTTGATCATTGTTATTCCTTATGTATTTTTGAGAACTGAGAGAAGTAATGCACTGATGGGTTGGGTTTTTTTTCCCCCTAAGTGCTCTACTTCATAACAGAGCTATTCTGACACCATTCTTTTCTTCCTATGATGCTCTCATCCCTCTTGCTTTTCCAGCATGCACATCTGCCAAACAAAAATCTACTTTCCTGCTTTCAGCTCTTAAACTGCTGAGGAAAACAGTATCTGTGTGTGTCATTTAGAACTCTCTAGGGAGGTTTATTTGCTACCACATTTTATGCACTAAGAACAATAATAATTTGACAAATGTTGCAACAAAATTATGCAGCAGCAAACGATAGGATTTACTGACAGGTATAAGCTGGTTCTTGGTGGGATTTATCAAGTATCTGAATGAAGTTACTCTAAACATTATGAATACTGTCATGCTTTTAAATCCTTCCAAAATAAAAATCTAAAATATCAAGAAATATCAGAAAAACAGTGAACTCTAATCAAAGAACATTGGTTTTTTCCACAATTTGTAGATCTTAGATAGTTGCCTGCATACCATACAGTAAGGAATATTACCTGTGTCAATTCTCAGCATGCAAACAAATCCTTCTATGTTGTCTAAGTGGTGCCAAATTAAAAAGCGGATAACACAGCAGTGGCATTAACCTTTGGTATCGCATCATATGTAGAGGAAATCTGGCTGGCCAACTGAAAACAACATACACATTAAAGTAGGACAAGGTGGTATCAGAAGAAATAAGATGCACTAGAAATTAAGTCCAGACTGAACAATTAAGATTGCAAGATATATACAAAAGGAAAAGGAGAGAGAAAGTTTTGTGTATAGCTTACGATAGGGTGGTGGTGGTGGTGGTGGTGGTGTTTGTCTGATGACCAATTTGTGTTTGCCATTGAGAAATATTTACCAGAAATGTTATTGCTCGAGTTATGAGTGTCATTATGTTACACGTAGAGAAATCCAGAGTAACTCCCATACAGAAAAAGGATTTAAAAAAGAAACAATACACACTTTCTTAAATACTTGTCTTTTCCATAATAAAAACTGTAGGATAGTTGCCAAAGGATAAAAGCCTAAGGCAAAAAGACCTCAAAATAAGCCAAAGTAATGGCCATCTTTAAAAACCATTTCTTGTAAAGCATTTTCTAGCTAATTAAAAATAGAAAGTTACTAATGAAGAAAGTTTTGTCAGTACTCATCTCAATAACCTACTGTCTGGACTACAAGCTAAGGTTTGTTGCAACCTCAAAATGGCTCGATTGAAAATGTTTATAAAATTAACACTCAAATTGTACTTGTAAATCTTTTTTCATCAACCTAAAAAAGAAAAATTTTGGTGACTTCCTATGGCACACTCTAAACAGAGTTAAATATTGAAATCACTGTTAAACAGGATTGTTCACTGACCCACCATGCTGTCATCTTCCCACACAGAGCCTCGTCACTGACTGTCATCAGCCTTTCTTGAGTCCAGACACCTTCTGCTCCATGGCCAGCAATGCCTGACAATGCTCAATGTCTACTGAGCAGTTTAACATCTGTTTCTCCATTTTCAATGAAGAGGTGGTTATGGTATGCACATAGGTAGCTAATCCTGACATATGGTTCACGAACAAGATAACTACATGAGAAAAGTCAGGGTGCTACAGGTAACAAAAGGAGAGCAATGTACTTGTATTTACCCTGACCTGTAGTATCACTAACAAGATAGCAACATGAAAACAGCAAGACATCGTACACAAGAGAAAGGGTGTGTTAGTTTACTAAAATGGTGACTGAGAAAGAAAGGCAAAGGATGGACTGTGGAGCAGGACATTGAAGCTGTTGTTGCTCTGACCACACTCCCAGGTGAGTAACCAATGTCCCTGGTCAGGGCCCTTAGGTGCTCTCTCCAGAGCTGGCAAAGCAGCACCCCAAGGGCTGGGACTGGACATCCAGGCATCCTAGCAGAGGCAGTGGCAGCAGCTGGCTTGGCTCTTCAGCATATTAGGCTTCAAAATCTTAGGGATTAAAGGCAATAAAGGCATTTTGAACAGCCAAGACATGCCACAACACAGTATGTCTGTGCACACAGTGTCCTGAAGAGTCCCATCTTTCAAATAGACATGAAGGGGCATTATCTGAACCCCAGGGTTACCAAAAACAATTTACCTGTGCTAGTGTGGCACCAGCCTGAGTTAAATTTGCTTATTGTGAAGAAACACAGCAAGACTACCAAAGACACAACTGATCAGAATAAATCTTACAATGGAGCACCTCTTAGCAGCAACACAGAAGCTGGACCCATTTGAGAAGAAAAAGGACAGTCATTCCCTCACACAATAATGCAGATTTCCTCTATTAGTAGTCTGCATTTTTTTTTCACTTCTACTTTTTGTGGCTAAGTGCTTCTATTGCTTAAGCCAAAGTGCAGTTGAAAATTAAAGGAACTATTATATGGGAGATTTTTTCCTAAAAGGTCCACAGAAGTTCTTCATTGTTCCAGAATAAGTGTTACCATCTATCATCAGTTTTACTTTGAAGTAATGATGGATAAATGAACTTTATGTAACTACATATTTTGTGGTGTTCAGAGCAGTTAAGAAACTTCTAATATTACATATCAGGTTCATTTTGAGTATGAAAGGGAAATATGAATCAGTCATCATCATAAAGGGTTTGCCAGACTTAGCTAGAGTGGTTTTATAACAGTATTTCATAATCCAAACTTGAAGAAGCATTATCCACAGGCTTTATCTCTCCAGGATGAAAATATTGAGGTAAATAGGGACAAATGCATCAAACAGTAATCAGACAATTGATTATGAGTGGTACAGCTGTCCAAATATTGTGCAAACAATAACAAGAACAACAACCAGAACAATAAAAGCACTGTTAAAGTCATTCAAAACACTGCAAGAGTAACCAACAAATTATATATGTAAATAACACAGAGCCAGATTTTTTATGTTCTGCAATACTTTAATTCAGCTGCAGTGCGAATGTGAGTTGATGGAGGAAAGTTACAAGTTACTACTGCTTCACAGCAGAGGACAATCACTGAAAAACATGTCATCAAAGAGCAAGAGTGGAAAATTATAGCACTGTTAACACCCTGCCTTTAGTATCTCTGCTAACACAGGTCTCAGTTGCTTCTGTTCAGCAATACTTTGTCCCTCAAGTACTGCCATTATTTAAAAGTATAGGTTTGCCTATTTGAAGAGTAAAATACTAATACCTGTTGTTTCTGTCTCAGTGTACAGATGGTTTTAAGCAAAATTTATACTAACAAGTTTGATCCAACTGGAAAACTATTGTTTAATCAATGTTATAAAAAGAAATCTCATGGTTGGTATGTTTTTATAAATAGTACAACATTACACTTGCTTATATATCATCTGTTTCATTCTACTCATCCAAGTTCTTGTTTGTGAGAATTTTCAGTGAGGATTCTGTTGATTTAGTGACCAAAATTTAGAGTGATACTGTCAACCAATAACTAATATTTTTTTCATCGAAGACAGCTGAACCAAGGTCTAGGTGATCCTTCTTCACATGATCTCCGTTTACTCTAACAGCTATTGAGATGCTATGGTTATGCCTGCATTAGCAAACCATACAGAACCAGGAGGGTCCACAGAGCGGAACTGGTACCAAGGATCTGATGCCTAACATTATAGATGTTACTGTTTTTCATTTGTGTCACTTCTAGGCTAGTTCCATAAACTAAACTTATTTGCAGCTAGAGTATCTCTAGGTGAATCCCTGGAGCTTCCATTTTGGGCTTCCAGATCTTGGAACACAGAGCTGAATCATACCTTGGGTTCAATTCACTTCCCTAAAAATAAGCAATGTGGCACCACTCCAGATGTCCTTGGAGGTCCACCTGGCCTCCAGCTGCCATTGCAAAACATCCCAGGCCTCCTGCAGCATTTGTGCTTCCTCTGTCAGAACCCATGCTGTTCTTTCACGTACCCTCAGGAGTCTCAAAGTGATGCTGAACACTTTCATAGGAATAATTGAATAAAGACATGGATCTCTGTAAGTAAATGGGGAAATAAGGTACTGAGGAATTGTGTCTAGCTCTCTCCTTTGAGAACCTGATGTCTTCTAATATTTTAGTGGCCTGGTTGTGTGGCAATGAAGTGTTCCTTTAGGGCACTTCTACCACCCTCTACAATAGTCTGCAATTTTTTACTAGCTCTGAAGAAAGGACTGCATAGACTCCTGAGAAAATACCATGGAGTAATACAGAAAACAGAGATGTTTATTGATAAATTTTAATCAGCTAAAGTATCCATATTCTAAGTATAGTCTATTTTCCTATTTGGGGGCATATATTGGGATATTAATGAAGGTCTAGCACAAAGTTCAGCATGTAACAGAAACAAGTGGGACTAAACTGAATAGGATATGGGATCAAAAGTTTTAGATTAACAGGGAAAAACTACCTATCTTATTACTGGGAAAGCTAAGACTAGACACAAAAAGCCTGCCCCAAGCCCCTGCAAATAAGCTGTCTGTACAGATTTAATAACATGGCCACCATGAATTCAGTACTAAACACATCCCAGCAAACACACATTTAAATGAGTTAATTTTTTTTGTTTCAATTATTACACAGATATAGTTTTTAATTTAATATATTGCTGAATATAAGCTCCATGTTTATGAAATTAGAACCTCTTTCTTACAGTCAAGAATGGAATGTATACTGTACCTCAGGAGTCACAAACCAATTAAACAAAGGGAGAAGAAAACAAATACAGAATTCATGTTACAAAGGACAGAAAAAAGTCTCAATCAGGATAAAGTAATGAGCAGAATCACGATTTACTTATACTCATCTCTAGCAATGGAGAGAATGTTGCCCAGTGAGAATATAAATAAGGCAGATCAAATACCTCAAGATGTATCTGAAGAAATTTTTGTCTTATCAGATAATGAACTTGGGTTTTGTGATGAGAATGCTAATGAACTCATTTGTAATGTGGATAGCAATAATAAAGATAAAGTGACTCTGTTGGAAAGATGTATCCCATTTTTTGTTAAAGTCTAATCAGAAATTGAAATGATAGGAAAAAAACGTAATGAAAAGACAGATATCTGACTTAGTAACAGAAATGTACAACTTTTAAAGCAAATTTAGATAATATCAATACTGAGATTCTAAGAGGCAAATATAAGAAGTTAACTGTTTGAACTCGTATTTCTGCAGCTCAAAGGTAAAGTAATGCATTTAGAATGTGATTCTGCAAATTTTTGCCAGAGTAACATTCTGTGCAAGTATATATTCAACCCGTTTTTTTATACAAGACAAATATATATAGCTTCTGCTTCTGACATCTTTTCTCAGAAATCTTTTATGGACAGCTAGTCATCAGTAAGACTAAAAAGCATATGCAAGCCTTCTATGCTGAAACCGTCAGCTCCCTTCTGTATCACTGTGGATGGCATCACCACTTCTACAATCACAGTCATCTTTGACTTTGATCTTTCTGACTCATTTGTCCATTCTTTCTCCATTTAATGTATCTAAAATAGAGCCTTTTCTAACTGTCCACATAACAAATTTTATCAAGCTCATATTTTACTTTTGACTATGGCAACATCTTCCGTTGTGGTCTACATAAGCAGTTGTCCTTGTGATAGCCATTCATATTACTGCAATAAAATCATTTTTCTAGGTCAGAATGACCTTATTTATTCTCTGGCTCTCTTCCTAATGTCTCGTCTTCTCCATCACATAAACAACTGTGTTAGGTTAGCTTTGCCACCCAGCTGCTCTCTCACTCCCCCTCCTCAGCAGGGCAGGGGGAGAAAATATGATAAGGTGTGTGGTTTGAGATAAAGACAAGGAAATTTCTTACCTTTTGCCATCATGGGCAAAAAATCCTCAGCTTGGGGAAAATTAATTTCTTTATTGTCAATTAAAATAGATTTGGATGGTAAAAAACAGAGACAAACTTTAAAACAATGCCTTTCCCCATACCTCCTTTCCCAGGTTCACCTTTACTCCTTCACTCCCAACTCCACCTCCCACCTCCCCCCAACCCTGCGCGGTAAAAAGGAAATGGGGAATGGCAGGGTTACAGTAGACCATAACAGTTCCACTCCTTCTCATGCTTTTCTCCTGCTCCAGCATGTGTCCGTCCCATGGGCTGCAGTCCTTCAGGATAAACCTTCTCCAGCGTGGAGTCCTTTCCCATGGGGCTGCAGGGCAATCTCTGCTCCAGCACCTGGAGCACCTCCTCTCCTTCCTCTGACCTTGGTACTCTCACTGCTGTTTCTCTTCTTTTTTTTTTCTTCTCCTTTTTCCCTCCTCTGCTGTCTGTACAGTGTTTTCTGACCTTTGTTAAACAAGTTTTTGCTGAAGTGCCACTGACTGGACTGATGGGCTCAGCTGTGGCCTGTGGGGGGACAGCTGCATGGAAGGTTTTGTCCAGCACAGGGCAGCCCCTAACCTCTTCCCAGACACCGCCCCTTCAGCACCCCCATATCAACACCTCACCACCTACACACATTACAGCCATGTAACTTCCCCTTCAAAAAATTTTTCAGTCTACTTTCTGCCTACTTAGGTTCTCCCACACAGGCCTAGAAAGTTAAGTCTCACTAGCACTAGGTTCATATAATCAGCCTCCACTTCTAACCGGATGCATTTCTCAAGCGGTTTTGCCTTTTGGGGGCATGAAAATCCCCTAAACGTATCACCAAAGGGATACTGTGATCTTACTTTATGTTGCACTTAAAACTCTTTTTTGCTTTGACATTCTCCAAAAAAATTACTGGAGTCCAGTTATGGGTATCCTGAAGCCAGCATTATCTCATGGTTTCCATTCCCTGTATCATCCCACCCTTCTTCACTTTGTCTTGTTCAGAAGACCTCTGAGTCTGTATCTTGTGCTTGTACAGCATTTAGTTCACAGAGCTTCTTGTCTTTGACTGAGTTTCCCTAATTATCAGGTTAATACAACTATCACACTAACCAGACTTGTAAGCGATCTTTCAGACTTCTTGCTTAAAATTAATCATACACAGAAGTGGGGATTGATTCCTTACATTGTGTCTATTAAACCTCTACAAAGTTCTGTGTTTTTTCTAAGTAACTAGGGAGTCAGTGATCTAGTCCATAATCCTTTTATTAACATTTTCTGAGTAATATGTTACAAAAGACAGTATGTCATATCTTCTCCTGATTTACATTAGCACATCATTTGGCTGCCATTGTACAGAAAGACCTTGAAATTATTTTTGAAGAATAATCATATAACAGAGTCTTGTGAGGTAGATTTTTTCCATATGTTAAGAGGGACCATAAATTTTGTGCAGTAAAATGGCAGCTGCCTGACAGCAAGGAGTAATATTTATTTTAGTGTAGGACAGAGCACAAAAAAAGTAACCACAATAAATCAAATTTAGAAGAACAACAAAAAATCATTAAAAAGCCTTGTAATTAGTGCACTGGGATGTAAATAAAATCTTTTAAATATATTTCATTTAACTTCTATATTGTTCAGTAATATAATGAGTTATATTTACTAATTATACGTTCTAATTATACATGTCCTGTTAAATGACAATATATTGTTCAATCTATGAATAAAGCTATAAGAAAAGCCAGCTGTGCCAACCCACTTGACATTGACTATCTGAATAAAAACCTAATATAGAATCCTGATATTTGATTAAATATTGGTAGGTGCCTGAATTGTTCTATTTTGTCACAGGAAAGTTGCTTAATAGTATTTGAAAGAATATATTAACTCATTCTTTTTATGTGGCAGATTTTTCAGTTTACTGTATTAACACACTGTCTTTACAGTCAACCAAGATGAAATGGGTGTCTTCAAAAATGCTTATTAAGCAAGGACAAGGAGTTATTCCTGGACTAGGTCATGAGTGTGCTCAGCAAAAAGTATTGTAGCGTAAGAAGCCAAGGGAAAGGGAAAGGGAAAAGTGTAAGAAGTGAAAACTCTCCAAGTCACTGTCCAACAAAAGAACTGGTGAGGACCTCCCCAGCTTGTCATCCTCATCTGTGCATACTCTCCATTGCAGAAGGTGTTCCTTCGAATAATTTTTCACACAGTAACAATATGGTTTCATCAGGACTATTCCATTATAGTGATAGTGCTTGTGAGAGCATACTTTTATCAGGCACATGTGTTGTACACATCAATTGGCTGTTTAGCTTTCTGTATGTGCATTATTAGCAAATGCTTATTGGCTACCTATATGACTATTATCTACTACAGTTATCTATCAGGTTTTATTTGTTCCCTAGTATAAGACTATAAGCTGAAAACTATGACACAAGGGCTGGAAAGGGAAAACTCACATTTCAGTGACAAGCACTTCCTACAAAAACCTAGTTTTACAGGTGTGATAATGTTTCCTGAATGCTCCAGTGTGAGGCTGTGAGGATAACAGCCTTTTGGGATAAAAAAGGAAAAGGTACTGCCACAGCAGTCAGGGATTATGTATGTGGCAGGGTACATATAAAATGAAAGGCAGGCTGTAGCGTTAGAAGTGAAAGACTGCAGACTTACAAATGTAAGGCTGTTAGCTTTATATAGGTTAAAGCACTGTGCAATACCAACACTGGTGTGTGCTGGATACAAGATTCTCTTACTCCCCCTCACTTACCTGCAAAGCCCACTGCTCTAGTCCTGTACATAACAAGACAGAGCCCAGCAGCCATCCCATTCACCAGGTCCCACAAAAGGGATCTCATTTGTCATCTTTTATTTCCTGAGTACACCATTTGAACTGGTACATGTTTTCACAACAAACTACAAAACACAGTTGTAGCTCTGACTGGAGCTAAATCAATAACTCAAATGTGCTCAGGGATTAATTTACAGATACAGAGACAAGAAGGGAACATGTTGCTGGCTGTCCTAGACAGGAATTAATTTTCTTCCTTCTAGTATTGCTGATGCCTTCCTTGATACACCTCTGAATGATATTCTCTAAGTACGTAACCTTTAGGTATAAAAATTCATTCAATTACGCACTAGTCTGAAGTAAATGAGCTTGGAATTAACCCTAAAATGAATGTAACCCTAAAATGAATGTATTGGAAATAACATTTACTGTTCCTGAACATAGTTATTATGCAGACAGTGGGAATTTTCTCCATTTATCTTGCATATTTGATATACAGCCAAGGATGTTTATTTATTATTATTCCAAAGATCTTTTTTTATGTTGCTTCTTGCTCATAAGGTGCAGTTACAAGCATTTTGAACTGTTGGCTAGGAAATATTTCTGTCAGCTGAATTTGGTTCCAAATGTTTTCAGGAGCTAAACATAAATGTGGAAGTTAAGTGTAATGTTCATACACATTAAAACACCTAACAAACACTCATGGAGGAATTCTTAAATATACCCACAATTTTACTAATTATTTTTCTTATAGTCTTGGCACACGTAAAAAGCCATTTTAAATTCACAACTGCATGCTTTGTTTTTCAAATAAGAATATGAAAAATATTGTTCTTTTCCACATGTCCACAAATGTTTCTTCAGACCTTTGAATGTAGTAACACTTAATTTATTTAAGGAGGATATTTATACTTACACAGATGATTTAAAGAGTGATTAATGTTGCTTAAAGAAAAGGGTTAATTTGGAGACAAAGTCTGTCATGCTTAAAATAGGTCTGTATTTCCAAAGTAAAATAAATTGATTATCCTTGAGTTACTCATCTCCAAATAGCCTAATTTTTTTAGAGTAGCCACAATGCACCCTGATACTTCAGCTGCTGATCTATTGCCATGCTGCACCCTCTTACACATGACTTTTTTGGTGATATTTACTTAGTTATTTCAATTGTATATAGCTAAGTCTCTTTCGATTCATTCCTAGTGAGTACTGGGAGGGGTAGTCTGTCTTTTGCAGGTGCCTGGAGGAAACTGTGAAAAGTCTGGAGAGATTAGTTGCTTCAAATAGACACACAGCAAAAAGGTCAAATCCACCAAAGTTTTTAGACACACAATTTCCTATGAAATCACAAAGTTCCTGTGATAAGTAGTGGACAGTGAGACATTAAAACAAGAGTCAGAACCTAAATGACTTTGTAGGCTGTGCTGTTAGTCTTGTCTGTACACACCACAAGAAAGATTAGAATTTCTGCATGATGGGACTAAAATGAAGTGAAAAAGCTGAGCTTTCCTATAAAATAATTTTGAAATGCAAATAGTTTGTTCATAATAGGTACTATTTTACCCCATAATATTTAATCTTAACGTAATATTCATAAAATCTTAAAAATAATTATCATATAGTCTTAAGACTTCATAAGTAGGTATAAGGCAGCTTAATAATAATGTCATATAAACTTTAAGATTTCATAAGCATGTGTAAGGCTTCCAGAAATCTAGGTCTGTAGATGCTTTAGTATTTTTTTGATTGCCTAGAAATGTGAAATAAAACCAAATACTGAAAAGAACTGGGTGATTCTGTGCAGTTCAACAAATGGGAGACCACATGATGGGGAACATTGTCCCCTACTTTCAATGCAGTCAGGGGCCACTTCACACATACATGCCTTGTTTTCCTACCACTGCGATGAAATTTGCTGCTTTGTAAAGATCTCCCTACCTACAGGCAGAAGCAAAACATTAGAAGATCTGGGTACAATTACAGCACCTGACTACAGCTGGCATGGGATAGGTCCTTCACCCATCAGATGTGGGAGCAGCTGGTTTCATCATAAGTACAGAGTTCCTATACTCCTTCTCCTCTGAGAGCAGTAAAAATAAAAAAATTATTTGGCTAGAGCAATGACAGTTATACAAAGTTAAAATGAGCAATTTTAAGCGTAATGATGATTATCCAAATCTTACAAGTGAGCCAGAGAATGTGATTTGGTCAGTATAGTAATTGGACTATAGCCCAAATACCAAAAGTGTATTCATGTTTTTGACAGAAGGCGGCAACAATTCAGTGCAAGAAGAAAAGGGTCATCTCATGTAAGAATGCCATGCCTTAAGCATCCACCCCTTCTTTCTTTTCAGTGACACGCTACCGGAACATGTTCCTCTCTTGGCACAGCCTGGCCTATTCTGAAAAAACAGTGTATAATATACATGTTCATGGGTTGGTACTGAATGAAGTTAATTAATGGTTCTTCTTACATAGATGTCTGGAATTAAAACAAAAAGCTCAAAACCTGCAATTAACAGTGGCGAGTAACCTGTAATTTTTTCCAATTCCTCTACTAATTTTGATTATTATCCACTGCACATTTGATTTCTTGCCATTTTCTTTGACGTCTTCACAGCAGAGATGAAAGCTTCATTGTCAAGGTAAGAGAAGGACCATGTGCTTTCTTTATCACCAGGGACACACCATGTTAACTTCTCACAGTCAAACAGTTTGTGGGTTACTGCCCCACCAAGGCATAGGCTATCAAACATCCTTCTTCACCAACTGTGTTGCAGAAAATGTACTTGAATTTACTGGCCCTGATATTCATAGCTGTCAAATGAACTGCTATTAACAGGGAGTGCATGAGTTGGCTTAACACCAGACTTTGCCCAGCTGTGACTCCAAAATTATTTAGTGAAGAAAATGAACAATGTATGTTAAGCACAAAGCTAGGACTGCAAAATTCAACTTCGGAGTAGTATACACCTTAGCTTGTAAATACTATATAAACCATCCTGAAAAAAAGTGAGTAAACAGGAAATTATTTATGTTGCATTTGCTGCAATTATTGTCTCTATGGACAGCAATCTGAGGACCTATTCTCCTGTGAATATACACAGGTATAAGATCTCCTGAAATTTGAACTAGAGATCTCTAAGTGAAATCTGAACCATGACCAGCTTTGCAAGCCTAGAATTGACAACCAAATTGGTGTGCTGGATTTGGTGCCTCATTTCTGGGCCCCTTTCTGGTGTTTGAACTCCTGATACTATTTAAATGATTTCTTTAAAGCAAAGGACTTTTCTGTTGGGGTCCCTTAATATTGTAACTGAAGGATGATGAGGGGGAGGAAGCTGAGAGCTACTGGAGGGGAGAAAAGGAGCAGAAGTGATATTTCCGTAACTGACACTTTAAATATGACAGCACTAATACACAATGTTTCTTGACAAAAATGTATCACTCAAGGCATTTAAAGAAGACATTTAACATACAAATGTGAGGAGCAGTGCTAGAAGGATCAACAGATCTTTCCCAATCACTCTGTGAACTATTATGATTTTATGTTGCCCTTTTTCTGGATTAATGTGCAAGCAGTGAGGGGAGTGCTTTTAGGGCCCTAACCATCCCCTGCAATGCATGTGACAAGACAAGTCAGGATCCTTGTGTCAATATTAGGAACCTGCAAAATATTCTGAGGACGTTAAGATAATAAAGTTACATCTAGTTAAAACTGAAGGAAAAGTGATCAGTGGATCCTTTCAAGGTCATGCGGTCAGATAGCAGAGTTCACTCTCACCCTCCAAAATTCATTACATTAAAAAAAAATTATTCTCAGCTCTGAAGGGAGATGAAACAGTATATGGCACTGACATTTGTCCACTAAAGCCAATTCAGGCTTTTTCAATCTGTTCAGTAAGAGTCAAGGAGGCAGGATTCCTCCCTGTCAATCACAAAATAAAGTATTATGTTGTGCTGTACCAGAAAGTGCTCCCAGGAGGTTAATTTTAGAGTTCACAAAAGGTATGTGAAATGCTGTCTCAAAATTCTGCCTATGCTCCTGAACATGACAGAAACACATACAAACACAAATATAAACTGAATTATACCAACATAGTTCCTTCTTCCTCAGCTAAAGTCTGTAGTCTGCATCACTAGGTTTTGGTCCAAGGAATTATCATATGCATTTCAGACACGCAACACAGTGGATCCCACAGCAAAGATCCTCAGACTCTTCTCACAGTGAAAGAGAAATGGCTTACACCCAGTTGCTGTATTCCTTCCTAACCCAAAGCAGCTATGTGGAAGAACAAAACTCTTTGCCTGGAATGGCAATTCAATGGGTAGCCCCTGAGAGTCTGTGCTTCCTCACCTTCCTGTGTGACTGAGCCATTCGGCTTGACCTTGTGATGAGCTGGACTTCTGAGTCACAATATACCCCATGTCCTTGGTATGCAAGGTAATTGCATACCATATGCAGAATCATTGATGCAATTCTCAAGAGTATACTGTGATTCATTCACAGATTGTCACAAATGTAGACACCCAAGAGCCAGCAGTTTATTTCAGGCTGCCCATATGCATGACGGAAGTTATTGACAGTATGTTACTCATGCATTACTGACAGGAGACCTTCATCTTCAAATAGTAACGAAATGAGTCATTCTGTTTCAGAAATATGGAATCAGAGTCATTCATTTGCCTATGAAAAATATCTTTGCATACTTGGGAAAACAGTCATTATAATTAGAACATAAAAAATTGCAGGTGTAAATTTTGTTTTTTATAAACATGAATACTTCCATACCCAAATGATAACTGCCTATCCATGTCCTAAATTAAGCACATAAACACTGTTTATCAGCCATATGGTACATCTTCACACATAATCCTTCCTAGTTCAAAGACAACGTAGTATACATTTATTTGGAAGCTCAAAGAGCATTCAGTTTTTGCCGCTTTATGTAGGAAGAACTAAAACTAGTGTGTTTGGTTAATCCTTGGTTCATTGATAATACATGCATCCCTTATGTTAACTGCAGACAACTTTGAATCTGCTGATACGGCTATATTTCCTAGGGATTTTTAAATAAGACATGTTCTCCAGCATGCCATGTAAACTCCTAGAATAATCCCACTGATGTCAACAGAGATGTACTGAAAGATGTATGACCAACTGGATTTGTGATGGCCATAATCCAGGCAGTGCCGTCTAAAACAACTTTGAAAAACAAAGCCAAAATATTTGTGTGAGTTGTTTAAACTATTCCTTCTCATTTACACCTTCTACTACTTTTCAAGTTCTTCACAGTCTTCTTTATTGCAACTAATCAAAACACTTGAATATTTAGTGAAGATTTTCCACCTTCTGTTGATATTTGCCTATGAAATATAATCTATCTTTGCTTTACATTGTGTCTTTTCTCTGTTTTTAATGTTTTACTTAATTTTCTTCTCCACTTCCTAAATTAATTTAATAAACTCATCAGAGATATTGCTAACTTTGTGATTGTTCCAGTAAATTATATCATTTTCTTCTTTCTGACAGTTACCCTTTGACACAATCATAGTATTTTAACAGATTTCTCAAGAGTTTCATTAGAAAAAATGTGCTTTGTTTGAAATTAATCACCATCAATGTAAACCCTGTAAGTTATAGCAACACGAAAATGACCTTTTTGTAAGTATATATGCCACTCTTAGCTAGATTATTTTTCACTAATTCGTTAAATTCATGAGTCCTGAGAATCCTTCCCCTGTTCTGGATCTGAAGCAACCACTCAGGATCGGAGTTCAGCGTGCCAATTAATGCACTACATTTCATCTCACGTAAATACCTTCTTCCATACACATACATATTCTGCCACACTTGCATAAAACCTAAATCTTTTTATCTATATTTTAGGACATAAGGGCAATTTAGATATAAAAGATAAACCCAGTCTGTGGCACACAATGCTCTCTCGACTGTATTTCTACCTCCAGAAATCAGCTTTCCATTTCTGTTCTGATCCAGCAGATATTTAGACTTTCCATACAAAGTGAGACAGGTTCAACAGGTCACAAGAGCCTGCCTGCCCTGGTAGGCAGCAAGGGTTGGAGCTGGAGGATTTGGGTGCAAATGGTGCCAGCAAATGCTCAGATGAACAATAGACCAGTAAGGGTTCTCTCTAGGCTGCGTTTTGATCAGGCTTTCAGGAAACAGTCCAAGGAACAGGAAGGGTGCAAATCCTGACAGGCACAGGGCATAACACCACCTGCACTGTCAGGAATGAGACAGATGTTTCTTGGGGTCCTTTTAAAGTATGAAGGAAATTTATTGGCAAAAACTGTGACATACATAAGATTTTTGTTCAGCTGCAGTGTTAGATGATATCTGAAAAAAGGGAGCTGAACACAGTTTTAGGCACAAACTGACATAAGAGATAGGTGGAATATAACTTTTTTAAAATACAAATGTGAAGCTGAACTCAGGTCTATCTTCTTCTGGTACACAACAGATCAGTAAAACTCTCATGCTTTCAGTTTATGGCACACTTAAAGGTTTTTTTGGGTACTCAACCTGGCTTAATTTCCATCTTACATTTTATTTGACATTGTGGAAATGACGATTTTTGACAATGTTGTCCTTTAAAAGTTTCCACATTTCTGTGAAAATATATACAAGATTATAAATTTTAAAAAAGTTATATAAACATGAGTGCAATATATACAATCTCAAATGCATATGAATAAATTATATTTATGATGAGTTTTGGAAGCCAAACCACCTTTTCAAAAAGTGATATGTTATGGAAATTTTAATAGCCAGCATATACAATATTGTACATACTAATACCGTGCACAAATGCAATGAGTTCTATGAAATGCTGTGAAAAATATTTATATGTTCTTGGATAAAGCCACCTATTCAGTAATATACCACTAATAGTTTCCAGCAAGTCTTCGGTGATAGTGTGGCAGATTTATACAATCTGACAAGCAAAGAGCTATCATTAAAGTAGACTATAATTTATACACAATATCCAATCATTAAACAAAGCAGAAGTAAGCTTGACAAGATGGAGAAACTAACCTGTCTGTTTTCTTTGGGAGTTCTAGTTTATTCATTTCTTCATAGTAAACACGCATTGGAAAATGAATAGAATAATTTCTATTTCAAATTGTCCTCAAACACCGTCTTTCTATCACTTGCTCTTTCAGAGAAAAGACAGTAAACTAGAGAAGGCTAAAATGTTTACGTCTATCATCCTTTCAGACTTTATCTTGAATCATAAGTATATATTGCAGAATCTGACGTGCTTTGTTCACAACTTAAGTGTTCTAGCCCGTCACAATGTATATTTATATATGAACTCTAGAAACAATTTACATGTGCAATTCAAAAATATTAACTGCAAACATGTTAAATAACAACTGCTTAGAATTTTAGAGGCATTTGAATAAACTGGGTAGGCTATGTAATTTATTTGAAATAAATTATCTGTATGCTTTGTCAGTAGCTGAACATCAGGAAAGTTCCTTAAGACCTGCACCATAGCCTAAACATTCTGCTACTAGAGCATACTATTCCAGTAGTTTAACACAGTATTAACTTAAAGCAGCTTCCATATGCACCACTATGATGATGATTGTTTATTAATATTCTTAATATATTTTAATATTTTACATTTTTATTTAATGAGAAGTACAGCAATTAAAAATTCTGCAATTGACCAGAATTAGAGAACTGATATATAATTGTTTACTAAGTGACCATATAACTTAGAACGTGGTTTCTGCCAATACAAAAAAAAAAAAAAAAGTTCTAACTAAAACAAAGAAGTGTAGAACGGATATTCTACCACAAGAAGCAACAAAATAATTAGCTGGACTTGGACTAGCATTGTAATAGTAAAGTCAAACATCATCTTCAGCCACTGGTAGAATACATAATATTTGAGTAAATGGGACCATATCTCCATGTCTTTCATTGGTAAACCAAACCAAGACCACCAAACACCTCCACAACTATGTTTAGTGACCATACTTCATTAAACATTATTTCATAAAAGTTATGCAATAGTGATTAAAAGACTGGAAAACATTCCACTGCAGTAAAATTCTCTAAAATTAGTGTCTTTAATTTATCAAAGATTATTTGAATATGAAGTATCTACATGGACAAATTAACATTAAAATTAATTTAATAGAGAAGATAAATATGACATCATTGGGGAACTGGAAGAATAAGCCAGGAAATTTCAATCAAAATTTAGTTCTTTCAACAAAAATGGCATTTTACCATTTCAGCTCTGAAATCGACGATTCTTTGGAAACTTTAAATCAAAATTTTTTTCTTCCCTAAAATTTCTGATTTTCTCAGAAATTAGTTGAAAGATAAAATCTTCAGAACTATATCATGTATGAGGTCATCTTGATTGTCACAATGATAGCTTCTGGACCACCTATGGGTAACCATGCAATCATCATCTATGGTAATTTCTTTCACTTTGCTGTGATTACTAGTAATGAGTGTATAGAACTAAGACTCACCAAAATTCTGTGATTTACAATTACATAGGCTTTTCAGACAATCTGAGCTCTTCCAATTCCTTGCTCAAAAAGAAACCAACCCAGCAAACAAATAAACAATGAATTGAAAACTTTTTTTTCCATGAAACTATGTGAAAGTATCCATTTCAGTGACCCATGAGATGCAGTTGCGCAAATGATGCATATCCTTCCAAGCAAGATTTTATGCTTTTTTTCAAAAATCTTCTTAGCCAGAAAAAATACTGTTTTACATTACTTTCATTTCCTCTTCACAACAGATCTTTCTGAAATTTTCTTACAAAAATAAACATGAAATTTAGAGAGTCATAAAAAGCTTCTCTTCAATGTCTTCAGAGATTTAGACTCCTTCATGTTTCTAATGAACATTCCTCTGTCTTATCCCTCTACTACAACCACCACCAATACATCTTTCAAGAATCTTTGACATTCTTAAGTTGAATTTATCTTAAATCAGGTTGGAAACAGAAATGTAGAAAAATCTTCTTAATATGATGATCATATTAACAACAATGCACTGTGATTTTGAAGAATATTCTTAAATTTACATTGTCTGATTTTAATTTAATCATAAACAGTGCTAACAAAGTTGTGTTGCTTATGTTTCCCACAATTGCAACATCAGTGGTGGTTTTTAAACCTTCTGACTCATATTGTGACTGTCCTTAAAATATCAGAGCTAACTAGGAGAGGAAAACAATTCCTAAGGACATTTTTGCAAGTAAAGTCAAAATGTCCAGACTTTTGAATTAAATCAGCAAAATTTCTCCTTATCCTCCTGGCTTAGTTGTGATTAAACTGATATTTCCTTAAAGCAACCTGAGACAGGGGTCCTGCCTGAATGCATTTCAGTTGTAGGAAATAAAGCCTGAATTTGTTTCCCATTCACAGGAAAACATACAGAGATGATTAAAATCTTCATGGCCTTTAATATTCTTCTTGTGTCATTACAGTCCTTTTATCGAGAAGGAAAAGACATCACACTGATTCATGGTCAGGTTTATAAGAAAGTCAATCAACTAAACTACTATGTTTACTAAATGGATTAGTGGAGTCTACTTCTCTCTGAGACACCTTCCAGCTATATACCTAGTAGCATTTACGCATAGATATTTGGATTTGCTTGCTGTTATTATTTGTCCTGTTTTCAAGGTCAAAACAGCCATCCTTTTCTTCAGTGTCTAACAAAGTCCTACTAATAGCTGAAAATGTTTACAGAAACTTATATTCACATGAAAGTTACCCCTGAGGTGATAAGAAGCCTGCATATCTACTCTTGCCAAAATCAGTTCTTATTTGCCTTACCAAATATGAAGTGTTTTATTGAAGAAGCGCACTTATATGAACATAAAAACTTTTCACAGACTTTCTACATTCTTCTATGTACATTTCTGAATCAATGGATGACAAGCTTAAACTACTGTAAGTATGCTTTAAGATCAAGCAGTTTAGCCATCTGCAGACTCACTGAGTGCTTATGTTTGTTACCTGTCTTCAGAAATACACAAATTCTTGTAAAAATTTTCTGACCTATTACAGAACCACAGAATCACGGAATGGTCAGGGTTGGGAGGGACCTCTGGAGATCATCTAGTCCAAACCCTTGCTAAAGCAGGTTCACCTAGAACAGGTCGCAGAGAGTCATGTCCGAGCAGGTTTTCAATGTCTCCAGAGATTCTGGACAGCCTGTTCCAGTGCTCAGTCATCTTCAAAGTAAAGAATGGTTTCCTCATATTCAGATGGAACTTTCTGAGCTTCTCTGGGCACTACTGAAAAGAGCCTGGCCCCATTCTCTTGACACTCGTCCTTAAGATATTTGTAGACGTTGCTAAGATCCCTTCTCATGCAGTCTTCTCTTCTCCAGGCTAAACAGGCCCAGCTCTCTCAGCCTTTCATCATAAGGGAGATGCTCCAGGCCCCTCATCATCTCTGTAGCCCTCCGCTGGACCCCCTCCAGTACCCCTTACAGTAGGTCTTTGTCTTTCTTGAACTGGGGAGCCCAGAACTGGACTCCAGATGAGGCCTCACCAGGGCAGAGTAGAAGAGGAGGATAACCTCCCTCAACCTGTTAGCCACGTTTCTCGTATTGCACCACTGGATCCCACTGGCCTTCTTGGCCACCAGGGCACACTGCTGGCTCATGGCCAATTGCTGTCCACCAGGACTCCCAGGTCCTTCTCTGCAGAGCTGCCCTCTAGCAGGTCAAGCCCTAGCCTGTGCTGGTGCATGGGGTTGTTTCTCCCTAGGTGTAGGACCTTATACTTACCTTGGCTGATCACCGTGAGGTTCCTCTCCAACCAGCTTCCTAGCCTGTCCAGGCCTCGCTGAATGGCAGTGCAGCCTTCCTGTGTATCAGTCCCTCCTCCAAGTTTTGCATCATCAGCAAACTCGCTGAGGGTACACTCTGTCCCTTCATCCAGGTCATTGATGAATAAGTTGAACAGGACTGGACCCAGTACTGGCTCCTGGGGAGCATGGCTAGTTACAAGCCTCCAGCTAGACTCTGTGCCACTGATCACAACCCTCTGAGCTCTGCCATTCAGTCAGTTCTCAATCCACCGCACTGTCCCCTCATCTAACCCACACTCCCTGAGCTTATCTGCGAGGATATTATGGGAAACAGTGTCAAAAGCCTTGCTGAGGTCAAGGCTGACAACATCCACTGCTCTCCCCTCACCTCCCCAGCCAGTCATTCCATCACAGAAGGCATGGTCAGGCATGATTACCTCTTTGGTGAATCCATGTGTCCTAGTTATAGTGGCTGGGACCAGTTTATCACTGTGTGGGTGTAACTGGAACTGTGTATTCTATACCCTCTCTGCCACTCATTGTGAACTGTTACTGATGCATTGTTTGCAGCAGTTGCCCAGGACACCCCTGACACCTCAGGCCATGAGCTGGGTGCCTGAGAGGGCAGAGATGAGGGGGAGGTGCCGGGCATTCCCACTGGACTCAAGCGTGTAGGTGCTTGGGGGTCGGGGAACCGGGGCGGGGGTGCTTGTTCACTCCCGCTCGGCGGCTCGACGGTTCGGCAGCTCCACTCGGCGGTTCAGCATCTCAGCGGCTCCTCTTGGTGGCTCGGCGGTTCGGCGGCTCAGCGGCTTGGCTCGGCAGCTCGGCTCGGTTTTCAAGATCGAGAGAGGGACCAGAACCTTAACAGGACTGTGGCTACCACTCCCAACTAGACTGCGACCACCAACCTCTTGGAAGGAAAACAGGTTTTCCTTTCCTTTTTGCTTTGGACTCGGGGTGGGGGAGGGGGGCCACGTGGTGCTCAGCACAGGGACTGGGAACACCATTGTGTTTGTGCCCCCGGGGGCTAAGTTGTACAACTGGGTTTTGTGGGTTAAAACCAATTTTCCTGTGTGTCAGTGTACCTATTGTAATTTGTTTGGTTGGGTTTTTTTTCTTGTTTAATTAAATTG
The DNA here is from genome assembly GCA_035590275.1 of Ibycter americanus. Lineage (NCBI taxonomy): Eukaryota > Metazoa > Chordata > Aves > Falconiformes > Falconidae > Ibycter > Ibycter americanus. Next base: position 87,938,649 of record JAVJGI010000014.1, read on the forward strand.
TGGTTCTGACTTCTGAACTCTTTTGAGTTGGGTTCATTTCTCCTGCCGGTTTACTTTCAAACCAGCACACCATGTTAATTATTCCTGGTAAACTACTTTTCCTCCACATGCTTAGAGATGACCTCCAGGATGAGCTGTTCTATCACCTTTGCAGGAATGGAGGTGAGGCTGACTGGCCTGTAGTTTCTTGCCCTTTTTGAAGACTGCAGTGACACTGACTTTCCTCCCATCCTCAGGCACCTCTCCTGTCCTCCATCACCTTTCACAGAAGATGGAGAGTGTCTCAGCAATAACATCTGCTGGCTCCCTCCGCGCTCAGGGGTGCACCCCATGAGGGCCCATGGATTTGTGGGTGTCAAGTTTGCTTAAATCATTTCTAATATATTGCTCCTCAACCAACGGAAAGTTCTCCTTTCTCCAGGCTTCCTTACTTGCCTCCAGGGTCTGGGATTCCTGAAGGCTGGCCTTGGCAGCAAAGACAGAAGCAAAGAAGGCATTCAGTAACTCTGCCTTCTCCGTGTCCTTCGTCATCACAGCACCCACCTCATTCAGCAGCGGGCTCACATTTTCCCTAGTCATCCTTTTCCTGGTGGTGTACTTGAAGAAGCCCTTCTTGTTATCCTTGACCTCCCTCACCAGATTTAATTCCAAATGGACAGTAGCCTTCCTCGTTGCCTCCCTGCATGTTTTGACAACATCCCTATATTCTTCCAAAGTGACCTGTCCCTTTTTTGATGTTCTGTAAACTTCCTTCTTTTGTTTGAGTTTTGCCAGAAGCTCCTTGATCATCCATGCAGGTCTTCTGCCCCCTTTGCTTGATTTATTACTCATGGGGATGCACCTATATTGAGCTCAGAGGAAGTGATGCTTGACTATTAACCACATCTCTTGGACTTGCCTACCTTCTAGACCCCTAACCCACCGGATTACTCCAAGTAGGTCCTTCAAGAGGCCTTGTGACTGAGGCTCTAGTGTGGGAACACTTCATGGTATATTCTCACACAGTTTCATTTTTTAGCAATTTATAATTGTATTTGTATGTCCTAGAAACAGAAACAAACGAGATAGGTAAATGAATACCCTAGAAGTTCATGCATTATGTCTACATTAGAAACTAGAAGGGACTACTAGCTGAAGACTTGCAGGGCAAAACAGTTGATGACCTTCTCTCTTTACTGTACACCCTTTTGGATGGTTTTATTTCATATTAGTTCTCTGATCTGACTCACTGAACTTACTTTAGCTGTTGAAGCAAATCTTTGGGTTTAGTTTTATCCTAGAAGAATCCAGTTTGTGTGCTCTGATACTGGTCTGTGATATGAACAAAAATATAATAAATGGAAAGGATGAAAAGATTTTTTTTGACAACTGCGCTTCTTTTCCAAAATAGTATATTGATGTAGAAGTACCCACAGATGCACACTGGTATGAATAGGTACCTTTTTAACTCTTCACAAACTGCACAATAAACTTGTTTACTAAAACACGCATAAATATGACAAAATCAATCAAAGCAATGACTTCGAAGTCAGACTCTTAAGAAAAATCCTAAACTGCATTTTGAAAGAAATAGTTATTCATATAGATGTTTACATGCTCTGTTTTTTCCTTACATAAGCAGATGGAGTTTCAAAAGATGAATTTGCTTGCACTAATGCAAAATATATGCATGCCTGTTGTTAAGTGGAAGTGGGAAGGAATTCCTCTAGGAGTGCTCTGCAAATAAATGCTCAGCTAAAAAGACGTTTAAAAGTGTAGACATATAAATAAAAATTAGTCACTATCAGTTGTACCTGAGGAAAGTGAATTCATATATATAGAACAGTATATTTTCAATTGGAAACATTATAAAAAAGCAGGAAGATACATAAGATAATTTAAAAAAAATATATTTCTGAAACAATCAAAACACAATATTATGCTAGTCACTGAGAAAAAGAGATAAGCAAACAAACACTAGAGAATACCTACTTGGATCAGAAAAGGCTCTTGTTGCTCATGAGATCAGACAAGAAAGAGTTTGAAGTAACCATCTCTAACCCCCAAACACATGCAGCGTTGTTGGTGGGTCCTCTATAATTCCATACAATCATTCCTTTTAGTCTGCACTGTATCCTAATGCAGACACAGCTTTCCTCTTCCTTCCCCCTTCCTCTTCCTTCTGAAATAAAGAATGGGAAAAGAAGCTGTCTGAGAAACAGATGTCTCCCTATGCAGGTAACAGCAGCTTTGGGAAAGCTAGATATGTGTTAAAGTTTGTTTATTTAAGATACATTTCCTTAGAAAAGAGTAAAAGCAATGTTTTGCTTTAACAAGCCTAACTGGACAGTGACCATTTTGTTTTCCACATCTGCCCTTTGCAAACCTTTAGTGAGAAGTGGTGCAGCTGTTGTTAGGATGGGTGGTGCACTGCTGTGCAGCCCTTTCTTCTTCAGGTGGGCAGAACAACTACTCCACTGGTCCTTGCCAGACTTTTCATGACCTTCCTACTTCTCCTACTTTCCCTAGTGATTTTCTTCATGAGCTAGAAATGTCTCAGATCTCAAAATAATTGTTGATACACAGATAAAAAGAGAAATCACACATCAAGGAGAAGACCATAAGTGATATTGAGTATTTCAGAAGATATGTTTGATATCTGACAAAGTCAGTGTAAAATAATTACATTTATTGAAAACACTCTGAGGAGCTTTCTCTTTAGTTTAATGCAGGTTTTTGCTTGCATTCTTGGGTGTTTTTACTCTGTTTTTACTCTTTTGCTAAGGAAAGAGACTTTTGTATTTGTTTTATTTACACTGATTGTTATAAGTCATGGTGGCCTTAAATTGCCACAAAGTGGACTCAGTCAGAGATCAATGTGATCAGACAAAAGCCGTTTTATTGTTCTAAAGAAGCCTTTTTATACATTTCTTAA
>JAVJGI010000014.1:87941662-87962892 GCA_035590275.1 Ibycter americanus
TTCAGGACTTTCCCAGACTCTTCAAGGATACACGGGTATCTGTTCAAGGCTAATATTAACAAGCTTGCATTCCGATCTCTCAGAGCAGCCGTGTTTTCCCACATTAAATGTCTTGCAATTCTCTTTCACTGGACTGAGCACAAGTCATGCTTGTACAAATTTATGTAGTGGAGCTTTATTTAACTTCTCTGTGTTTGCTAGATTTGAATAATAAAAGGATATTTTATGTCCAGAAAGTATATAGAGGTAGCATTCCTATTAAAGTGAGCTATTTACTCTTTAGATTAATCACATGAAGAGGAATTCCACCGCTTCAAGGAAAAACAACAAACCCTCCAGTTTCATAATAAAAGGTAAAAGTTCTGGGCAAAACTTATTTCCTATATATTAAATTTAGAGGAATTTTGAATCTTTCTTAGAACAAACATGCATACCTGAATCTCACTTCTGGAGACTCTCCCCAGGTCTCACCACCTTCTCTCTGCCCTGTTACCATGGCCTCTTGCATTCTCCTCCACCTTCTCCATAGGACACAGGGTCCCTTTATACTGCAACTGCCACGACCTGTCCATCTACACTGCTACTTCATACCTTCATTGTATTTAGGACTCTGTGGGGAAAAAGGAATACCTTCGTATTTTCTAGAAAAATGGGGGGAAATGCCTTAAAAATGTATACCATAGCTCACACAGAGGTGCTATATCTCTCCACACATGATATAATAACATTCTATGATTATTCGTACTATATGTCTGCTGACCAGATTTTTTTAATTGGAAATTCAGGATAAAATTCACATCAGAAGTTGTTTTGTGTTCACCAATATACAACCTACTCTGTCTCTAGTCTGTCTGTTTGGTGTAATTTACTGCACTTCAACAAATATTTCTGTCTACAGAAACAAATTCAGTTTGCATTGTCCAAGCTGTAGTGGGTGTAGTAAAAGACATCTATTTGATTTGTTATTCAAACTATGCATGTGTGGCTCAGTGTGTGAATACAGCAAATCATTTCAGTAAAGAGATGTTATCTTTGCATGGCACTCTAGAATACAGTTGCACTGAACATCAAGTAATAGCAATATGCATACTATTCTTTTACTTTTTCCTCTACTGTATAACAAATTCTATTCTTCAGCTTACCGTCATCTGCTTTCAGTCCTTGAAAAAAATCTGTAACTACACTCCAGGGAAAAAAATCAAGGGCAGATGAAGTCCGACACATGATTTTATATCACTCTCTCTTTAACAGAATTTTTGCTTAATCAATCAGGACTGGGTTATCAGGGCATACTTATGTCATTTTTTGTTATGTTTTCATTCTTGTAATGCATTTAAGAGGAATAGCTCCTAATAAACAAACGAGTGTTATTTCCTTGAATGCTACTATCTCCCTTTGCCCCACTAAGCACACTTAAAAAGAGAAGCAGACCTGTGGAAGTATCTGTAAAGGTGCCTTGATGCACTCATTCAGCTGATCAATGCAGCACCTTTAAAAGGAATTTTGTCATATGACTGCAGTAGTTACCAGATTTTGTATGGAGATGATTTTGAAGTTTACAGATCTGAAAAAGAAAGAAAATCATATTCAAGGCTTCCCAAAATGCCCAAGTGCGTTTATCACTTTGCAGTGGAGATGGTAACAGTAACAATTCTAAGAAATTAACTTCAAACCAGGTAATTTTCTATTACCCAATAATATTCAGCATTATTCCTATGTCCAGGAAAGATCATTTTGGTTTAGGGTCTAACTCATACAATATTTATTTTCATTTTTATTAATTTCATAATATGATTTCAGAATAGCAATGCACTGTTTACATATGTACTTTAAATAAAAGAAAAAATAATATATTTCTTCCCACTGATAATAATGGAAATCCAGACAACTGGCTTCAATATAAAATGACTACATTCAGTCAGGTGAATAACATAACAGCAAATGACTTGGAGTCGTGATGCCACATGGCTTGATCAGGATCCTGGGATCTGACCCATCAGCTTCTGTGGCCTGAGAACCCTCTTTGCATAAAATAATAGTTGGCATGCATTCATCTTATTCAAACAGAAAATAAAAGCATGTAGCAAATCCATGTGTATATTATTAATCATTTGCAAGTACATGATAAATGCTGTTGAGATGTCACAAAAAAACAACACATCTAACACCTGCTGCTCTTGGTACTTCAACTAATTGCTCTGTTAGCAGACTGCTGCTGACTTCAAAGACTGATAATTATGCAGCTAGTGATGGGGAGACTCAGCAGAGGGAAGGAGAATAGTGGGGGGATAAGCAATTAGCAAATGTTTTCAAAGTCACCAATGAGAGTGAGAGCAGTATCAGAAGATTACATTACATTATATTATATTACATTGATTTTTCAATGACTACTAGAAGTGCTGTTCTTACAGTGCTTTTGTGGGTTTGTTTTTTGGGTTTGGTTTGTTTTGGGGGGCGGGTGTGTGTGTGTGTGTGTTTGTTTGGGGTTTTTTAGCAGCCAGTAGAACGTTAATTCTTATTGTCTTTTGGCAAAGTCACAGGTAGATGTATTAAAGCTGCTTCTCAGCTCCCTGCTAATATTTGATAAATAACTTAAAACTCTACTGAGTCTTTGCAATTTTTTTAAACTGATTAAGTTGTGATTTGGCAACTGGTGAAGCAGGAGAAAGTTCTGGTAAATCTATGAAATCCATATGGCCACAATTTAGGATGCCTGAAAGCAACAATGATTTGGACAAAAAAAAATATCTATAGAAGTCTTTAAATACCTAAGAAAAACTTTAGGCCTGTCTCCTTGCATTGGATAGTAAACCAAGCATAGAGAACTCCTGATCTGAAAGGTTTTTGCATATTTCAAAACTGGATATGGATCAAAGCACAAATCTGGGACATTTCCAATCAAATTTTTTTACGCAGACAGGATTTAACACCAGGGTTTGACCTGGACATAGCACCTTGTAAACATAGGACTATAGCAAGCAAGGTCTTCAGCTCTTCTCACTTGAGCTTCCCTTGACTGGAAATCCAGGGAAAGAGTTCCTGCCGTTACTCACGCTATCAAACTGAAAGCAAATATTTAATCAAGTCTCCAATTATTCTCAAGTAACTGTTTTTTAGAATATCACATCCTTCATATAGAAACCTATATTCCTGCTGCATGATCTGTTTATTTTATTCTGTGCTTCAGGAAACCATAGCTGTCTTTGCCCTCAATCCTGATCTTCTGAACAACTGCCAAAACTTTGGCTAAGTTTTGAATGCTCAAGCATTTTCTTAATTCAGACTCTGTTGAAGTGGAAGCAAACAGAACAGAATGATAAGAGGTGATGGGAATAAGGCAAAAACCAGGATACAAATAGATCCTCTCTTGGTTTTACTTAATAGAAACTGGGTGACAGCTATAAAGGTGAAGATATCTGTTCTGTTTTCCTCTCTCATCTGATTGCAGTAACTAAAGATTCCCGGAAAAATCCCAAATGCTAGTAGGAACACTTCAGTGGGAAAGATGCAGACAGTAATAACCGTATAGTTCAACAACTGGGTTCTTGTCTACATGAGGAATAACATGTTCAGCAAGTCCCTGTCCAGTTAAAATGTTCCTGCTGGAACTCTAGAAGTGCTAATTTTTCAGAAAATTTTTGTATGTTAGGAAAATTTTCTATTCTATTCATTCTATTTGAATACAATTCCACTTGCTTTTCAAATATTTTCAATAACAAAACTTTTGAAACAGGACTTCCCTTTTGCCATCACCGGAGATGCCTTCAGGACTCCATTTTAGCAAAGGCAGAACAGAACGAACACAAGACCTTGTAGCCTCAGCGAGCAGAGAAAAGTAGGGAAAAAAGTAGGGAAAAATTGGTCATAAGAAAGACTTTCAGGAGAAAACTATATTTTGCAAACGAAAGTTTTTGTCATTTTTTGTAAAAAATGGACCCTGTTATATTAAGCAAACGCAGGTCAAGTATAGCATCCATGGGAGAAGTGCATGAGGGAATGACAGAGTTAAAGAAAATTTCCATCTATTATTTTTTGCTGCGTCTTATGATAAAAACTGTTACACATGAGATGCATAAGCTGGTTTTGAGACAGTATGTGGTGGTTTGACCCTGGCTGAATGCCAGATGCCCGTCAAAACTGTGCTATCGCGCCCCTCCTCAACTGGACAGGAGAGAAAAAACCAAAACATATCTCGTGAGTTGAGACAAGGACAGGGAGATCACTCAGAAATTACCGTTATGGGCAAAACAGGCTTGACTTGGGGAAATAAGTTTAATTTATTACCATTCAAATGAAAAACCAAAAACCCTTCCCTGCACCCCTCCTTCTTCCCAGGCTTAAGTTCATTCCTGATTTCTCTAATTCCTCCCTCCCCAGTGGCACAGGGGCATGGGGAATGGGGGTTATAGTTAGTTCACCACACATTGTTTCTGCCACTGCTTCCTCCTCACACTCCTCCCCTGCACCAGTGTGGGGTCCTTCCCATGGGAGACAGTTCTCCATGAACTCCTCCAATGTGAGTCCTTCCCACAGGCTGCAGGTCTTCATGAACTGCTCCAGTGTGGGTCCCTTCCACAGGGTCACAAGTCCTGCCAGCAAACCTGCTTCAGCATGGGCTTCACACAGGTCACAGCCTCCTTTGGGGCATCCACCTGCTCCAGTGTGGAGCCCTCCACAGGCTGCAGATGGATACCTGCTCCACTGTTAACCTCCATGGGCTGAAGGGGACAGCCTGCCTCACCATGGTCTTCACCACGGGCTGCAGGGGAACCTCTGCTCCGGTGCCTGAAGCACCTCCTGCACCTCCTTCTTCACTGACCTGGGTGTCTGCAGAGTTGCTGGTCTCACATAGTCTCACTCCTCTCTTCTGCCAGCACAGAGTTTTTTTGGTTTTTTTACCTTTGTTAATATGCTATCACAGAGGTGCTACCACCATTGCTGATTAGCTTGGCCTTGGCCAGTGGTGGGTCCATCTTGGATCTGGCTGGCAGTGATTCCATTGGACATGGGGGAAGCTTCTGGCATCTTCTTACAGAAGCCACCCCTGTGGCACCCCACCACCACCCCCCCCAACCCCTTGCCATGAAAACCCACTACACAGTACTTTAAATTAAAGGATTGTAGGGCTTATTTGCAGTGCTGTCAGGCAGCAAAAATGATTTTAAGAAACATGATTTTTATTGCCAGTTTCGAAACAATGAAATTCTCAATGGTTAATGAAAGTGTCTAAGTAATGTGACTCAGTATAAATTTGCTGTACTAAATCAAAAGCAGAACAATTAGTTATTACTGAATGTTATGGGAGCTATGATAAGTAATGAGCTAATGTTCTCCAAAAAAGACTCAAAATATAAATTCCAGGAATAATAGATTCTTTCTTTCCAATTAGTCTTGACCTTATAATCTAATGTTAAAACACTGTCGTGCAGCAAGACTTGTTTCACTAACTTATGTACTGTCTATTCTTGGAAAGGAAACATTAAGGCCACGTAGGTTTGTGCAAAGGCACTTCCTTTAGGATCATCTTTGACTTCAATCAGAGAATCATGGAATGCTTGAGTTTGGAAGATATCTCTGAAAGTCATCTGGTCTAACTCCCCTGCTGAAGCAGTACCACCTGAAGCCGGTTGTCCAGGACCCTGTCCAGATGGGTTTTGAATATACCCAAGGATGGAGACTCCACAACCTCCCTGGGCAATCTGCATCAATGACCAGTCACCTTCATGTTGCAAAAGTGTCTCCTCATGTTCAGAAAGTGTAAGGGCTCTTTCTGAAATCTGTGCAGGCTTTTCCTGTTTGCTCCCAAGCCCTGGATGTGGAGATAAAGAAAAGGCTTTGTTCATTGCCTGGGTGCCAGGCTGCAGGATGATTATGCCTTAAAATGTAGTGAGGAGGCAACTAGCACTAAATCTGGCTCTCTGAGCTCACCTGCAAATCAGTTCTGTGCACACCTGCTTGCAATGAGGGGCTGCCCAAAGCCTCCCACAGCTTAAATCCTGATCTGGGAAGAAGAGACCTCTTCAGATGAGCATGGAGGGAGTAAGCAGCTCGGTGCAGCGTGAACTGGCTGCAAAGGTGCTTTGCTGCACATAGGCACATTCCAGGGCAGAACTTGGGTGGATAAGCGATTGTATATAGCCAGCACTTATGTATGCAATAAAGGATCTTGCTTGGGGTCCATGCCTTCATATACCACAAGAAAGGGCCTCCTGTGTTTCATTTTGTGACCATTGCCTCTTTCACGCCTCTTTTAAATCTTTAAATACAATACTTTCAGATGGGATTAAACGAAGAAATCCCCCTCAAAATTAGAGTAGCTCTCAAAGACTGTTTTCAAACAAGTATCAATTATTTATTCTTGATATACAATATTTCTGTCTATTTCACCAGCTTTTTAAGCTTTTCAGTTTCAGATTGCCTACTGAAATTAAATTCTGAACCTTGCCAGGCTAGATAATCTTTGCATTAATTTATATTTTAGATTCAGATGGCATCAAAAAGACACTGAAATCCACACATATTCTGAGCGTATTTCCCTGATGCTTGATAAGACAAATGGGTTTTAGTGTGTCCCTAATGTAACTCCAGTGACGTTAGTAGAGTTACAGAAAGGATCAGTTTAATCCATTTAAAAATATTACCTAAATTAAAACAGAAATGAACAAAACAACAACAAAAAAAAAAGTTACTTTAGCAACTCCTAAAAACTCTATGCAAACTAGACATTTAAGAGGAGTAATGTCCCTGCAATAAATGCATATCTGATAAATCTGAACTTTTGCTAAAATCTTTATCTAACATTACATCAAAAGTACTAGAGTGTTGAATGAAACAAGCACAAGTAAAATCAGATGCAGATGGGTCTTTCTGTGAGTTGAGATGAATTGTAAATGAAATCTGAAGCCTTCCTTCTAAGGTGGTTACTTGTGTAGCTATGCTTAGGTTTGACCTCTGAAATAACATTAAAAATGTTTATATACATGAGTTCCTTGAGCCCACCATTTTGAGTGTATGTATTTTGAAGAGAATAGGTCTAAAGTAACATTTTATTCCCGTGCCTACTTGAGGCAAAAGCTGATGGGAAGCTTCTCATAAATACATGTTTTTGTAACAGTATCATGCAACCTTTCAGCTGGCTTCACAAGTTAGGCAACACTGCTTTCATAGGTTATAGATGTCAGTAAAGAAACCTGAGCCATCCATTTACCGTATGTAGAGCTTTTTCCTAGAGCTTTCAGCAAGAAACAGGAAGCACTCATCTGAGTATGAGCAGGGAGAAATGAAAGAAATCTGCGAAGTCCAGAAAAAAGGGCAATTAGTCTGTTCTTTTTTTTTTAATGCTTCATAAAGTTGCACAGTTCCTGTGGTGATACCTTATTTGCAAATACTTATTCATGCCATTGTGAATATAAGAGGAATATCTCTATCCATGTAACAGAAATATGTTTTCAAAATTATTTTTATATATATTGAATTTTATATGGAAATTTACATTGATTGTTTTAATGCAAATTGTCTTTGGTTTTTTGTTTGAAAAAATATAAAATATTGTTGGCTTCCAACACTGTGAAACAGTGACAGACTGGAAAGATAAAATTTCTTTTTCCAGTCTTCTCTCTAAGAGTCTAATTCCCAGCTCTTGGAGACAACCACAAAACACAGGACAAAGAAAAAGTGAACACACTACATTTAAAGATAGTGTCTTCCTTGTGGATTTTACATTAAATTAGAAGCTCTGGTCACTCACTCTCTCTAAAACACTTACTCTTAATGAATATTCAGAACCTTTTTCATAGATAACATGAACATGACAGGCAGTCAAAATCCTGCCCTTGGATAATGGACACACTTTATGTGGCAGAGGCTGGGACTGCAAGCTGCATGCAGTTCCTGTGCTCATTGCTATTGCTACAGTGCTATGAGTGCCACAAGTGCTAAACCAGGAAACAACGTATGTCTCTCTTTCAATTACATTAGAAGTATCTGATCTCATTTTAGGTCCCTCAGTAAACCAGCTGCATGTAGATACTTGTATACCCACAGTGGAGCTCTTCCTCCTTTTTTCTGAAAAAGCTGAAAATAAATACATATTTATTCTCATCCTTTTATCTCCCTGCTTACTAAATAGGATAAAAATATTAATCTTATTCTTCAAGTAGCATAACTGAGCTCTCACGAGGCAGAGCACAGAGCCCACAGCACATCATAGAGCTGAACCAGTTTCAGTCAGGAGCAGAGCTGAGCCTTGCAGCCCTTGCCGAGCTGTGCGCTACCATTTCCTTGCGCAGTACACTAGACAGCAGTCACTAGCTGCCTAGACCAAATCATCATTGCAACCACACATAAAGTTTTCAACACCTACCCATTCATCAGAATTGTAAATACCTTCCTTCTCTTTTTAATTCTCTCCTGGCATTTGGAACTACCAGAAAACAGCAACAAGAAAACACTCTTCTTTTTTCCCTATAAAAGTTAACTTGCTTTTAGTAAAACTTTTTTCAAACTTCCAGATTTGATTCTTATGTGTTTTGTATATTACGTCCTTTAAAAAAGAATATTTACTTTATTTCTGCTTCTAATCCCTTTACTTTGTCAGTATTTTCCTGTGCTGTTCTTGACTAAGGAAACAAAGATTTGGAGACATTTTGGATAGAAGTCAAAAGCAAGAGGAAATATTTATAGCTGAAAACACACAAGAATTTTAGCAAAATCTACACAGAGAATGGATAAGAGGACAAAATATTCCAAGAAGGTGACTGAGTTTTTTCAAATCTAGAAAATGCAGTACCATTTTCACGAGCCATGTGAACAAGTATCCCAAGACCCATCCAGAAGAACCTCCTGAAATCTTTTGTTATCCTCATCATCCCATTCTTGTGGATGTTCTCGTTTGATGGAGTCAATGGGAGTGCACATCTGAGGGTTTCTGTAGAGGGACCAAAGGTGAATGGGAGATAGAGCCCTTACAGTCCCTTTGAAGTACAGTCTATGTAGAAGAGTCCTTCCTCGAGGAAGAAATGGGAAATTTGCCCTTCATAATAACCTCCCATGACAACATTGCAGGATTATGCAAACTATGGGAATGAGGCAGCATGTCAGTAAAAGCTATACATGTTTTTGTCATCTATGGGGATCAGTCACATGGAGGCATGGCCTCCTTCTATCATGTCTTCTCTGATATCATATATAATGCTGGTTAAGCACCTGTAGTGTGGTTTATCTAATATCCTGGTAATGGTTGTGTCTTCAGGGCCCTCATGGAGGTAAATGAGTAGGCACTCCCCAGTCAAAATCCTTAAAAGACCTCTGATTTTGGATTTTAACACAAAATTTGTGAGCTGGGTTCAGAGCTATAAGAGGCTGTAGTTGCCACGCAGATATATCTTCCCTAGAGAAATCTTTCACAGCCTATAATTGGATATTTTATTTTTCTGGGAAAACTAAAACCATTAGTTTATAAGGCTCTGCAGAACTTTCGCTTTTCAAGCAAGTAGGCTGACTGACAGAGAAATTGTATCAGTTCCTTAAGATGATATGGGAAGTGTCTTTACCTGGCTTTAAATGTAATACAAATTTCAGGTTCCTTGCTGCAATCCTATCAACTTCCTTTCATAAGGCAGGAGTTAGTCTACACTAAGCGAGTATGCTGAAATGGCTTCTTGGGGTGATACTGCGCTGTGTGCCATGAGTAAGAAACATGTCATCTCATTTAATCACTTTGCCTGCTTGATACACACACATAAATCTCTTCAAGTTTTCTGTATAGAAAGACCATTATTTTTTTTACTCTGGTGGATATTGAGCCATTCAGAGGAAGCTGGCTGTGAAAGAGACTAAGAACTGGATCTGGTCAGGAAATGAAAGATTTCAGACTGTGAAAGAAAATTATTTTTATTTTTTCCTGTAAAATACATAGTACATGTCCCACAGCAGTTTGTGATGTCAATAACTCATCTTATTGGCTAGCTGATCCATATGGTTTAGCCTGTTTTAACTATTTTTTAAAGTGTGTATGTAACTGAAGAGTGTTATAAAGTATTGACTGTTAGACAGAAATCTGCTGTATAATTCACTGCGCAGTTTTAATAAAAAGAGGCTTAGACTGTTTCAAATGGGGAAAGACAGGGTCATGGATTTTGCAGGTACTACATTTCTCAAAGGAAGCACTGAGGTTCATTTGACTTATGTCAAATGAACAACATGGCACTGATACTGATCCACATAAAGAAGCATCTTTGGTGCAGCTTTGCACATTCTCCCCAGGCTCTGGATGATCCAAAAAGTAGTTCACTTTGTGTTCACAGACATAGGCTGAAAAACAGTACTGGGTTGAACAAGTTCACACTGAAAATGTAGATGGCATGGCAGTTTATATACATTACTGATGTTGCTGCTTTCATCTTTGTGAGAGCTCAGGAAAACTACTCTGAATGAAGCATAGGTTCACAATGTCCTATTTGAGGTTCTAATGATTTTTTAATGATAGTTTGAAATTCTGCTGCACAGTCAAAGATGAAACCTACTACTGAAGACAAATGAGAACACTAGAGATTCTGCTGCTGGGGTGCCTGCCTTTAGTTGTGACAAATGGTAGAAATGACCTGTGCTGTACTGTCATGACAAGGCACTGCATCATCCCTGAATTATTTTGTTAACTTTGGAGGGGGACCCTGCTGTCTTTCATCCAGAATTGATCTGTGTGAAGCTAAAAAATGAGCCTGCTGACAGCAAAATGCAATACCTCCCAAAAATATCAGGTAAATAATAAAGATCCAAATTTTGCAACACAAAACTCTTTGAAGGTCTGGAAGAGGGAGCCTGTAGGACAGGAATGTTTGGTCATTAGAGGGATAGAGAGAGGGTGGATTTTGACAGTAGCTAGCAAAGATGTTTTTTTGCCTTGACTCTATTCATAAGGTTAAAGGGCTAAATCCCATCTTGTTTCTGTATAGTTTGAACAGTGAAAGAAAAAAATACAGCCTGTTGATGGCTTCCCTAATTTGACAAAGCAGGCTTTTGAGGAGTCTTAGCAACCCTACACTCAGATCAGTTCTCTGCTGTATTTAGACTTCACCAGTAGACTCTGCAAAGGCTGTTTCAAATTATACCTTTTAAATCTTATAAATGGGGAAAACATGCAAAAGCCTTAGGCAAGGAATGTGCTAATTAGAGTACAAAATTCAAGAGACTTTAAGGAAGAAGAGGGAGAAAATTACTTGAGCATTACATCACTGTGTGATGTCCCAGAGTCCAAGAACAAGCAACAAGAAAATAAGTCTTTTAAAAGGGAAACAAATTATGCTTGTTTGGCCTTAAGATAGAAAACAGCAGTAGGTAGATTTAATGATAGAGGAATGTTTCAGAAACATTTTCCTTTCTTATACATTATATATCCAATTATTTTTCTCTTGTATTTTTGAAGTCTAAATATTCTGACACATATCACACCCCTGGGCACTACAAAAGCATTTTTCAATGGGGAATTCCTTGAATGTCTGTCATCCTAAAAGTGTTCTGCTTCCAAGAATCTATAGAACGATCTACCACTAAGTTGCAAAGGCTTCATTTTAAATAGAGTCATAAACTGGGAAGTGATGGAAAGACATCTTTCTTGTCAAGGAAGTTGCCAGGTTTCCTTGGCAGGGAGGGAGGTAGTATGCAGGAAGTAGCTGAGACTTTGCACTAAAGGTGTGTGTCGCTCTGAGCTCCCGTAAGATTGAGATATGGTGGGGGTTTTTCTCTCCCTTATCTAGACACAATTACAGCGAAGTGTAGAAAGATCTCTTATGCTGCCGTATATAATCTTAGGAAAGAAGAAAACAAAAAACAGATTTTAACATTTAACAGTATGGGATTGACAATCTTGAAGAGCCCCTAAATGTCTTTTTCTTTTGGCCTCATCTTCAGTGGTTAGGATCTGTTTCTTAATTTTATACAAATAAACTCCAAAAAGAGAATAAGAAAGTTTGTAAACAAAGTGGAATGGCTCAGTAAGGGAGATCGAGAAATATGAACATGGTATGATACTGATGATTATAAGTACTTACCTGCTACATGGGATCAAGTCCCTCTCTAATCAGTGGTTAAATAATTATATAAAAATGTAACAGCTTTCATGAAAGGAACTGTAACAGCTCCTTTGCAGAACACCTGATCATCTAACAGGACAGTCAGTAGAGTGGGTGAGGCTTATTTTCAAGTCAGTAATCCGGTTCAGGGAGAATACAGGTCACTTGCATTTTAGGAGACAACTGCCACCATTAGGTTATTGGTTAATCTGTGCTTCAAGCTATGGGATGTTCTCTCTCATTTTGACCAGGAAATTCCATTATGGAGGTAAAGTCCTAGTCAGAAGAGCTGACATGTTCTTGTAGATGTACCAAATAGTGGCTTCAAGCAACCCACATTTATAGTACCCCAAAAAAATGCATTACTGAAAATATTTGATTGCTGTTCATGGAGGCTGTTATTCTCTCATTGGCTTGGCTATTCTTTGGAAGTGACTCTGTGGATTTGGTTAGATCCCATGTTGTCCACTCTTACTCAAACAAATTTTGTAGTAATGATAAGGCTATTCTCTTTCCCTCAAATCAAACAGTAGTATGGTTAGTAAAGGAGAAGCAACCTGTCCTTCCATTGTCTGTGCCCCAACAAAAGGTCAGGACTTGTCTAATATGAATTTTTTTTCTAAGATGATGAAATAAGCCGTAAAGTCAGAGGAAAGGTTTGTGAGAGAAAATGGCAATGAAAATATTATCCATTCTGAGGAATATATATGTTCACTGAGGACAACACAGCTAGGATTGCTGGTGCCCAGAGAGAAAGAAAAGCTAACTGTAGCAAAACAGCAGGGGCTAGAAAATAGAAGTAACTCACAGAACTGGAGGAGAGCGAAGGGCCTGTGAAAGTCATTCAAAGGTGAGAAGTAACCACATCAAAATGACTCAAAGTCTACATCTCTAGAGCAGTCAGCCGCTTCTATCACAAAAGGTAATAATAAAAAATGTTAAATAGATCAATACCATAGTTCCATGAATCAACTTCCTATCTAACTCTACTACACCAAACTGAGTCATCATAGCCACAGTGCTTTCTACCTAGTCATAACGCACTACCTAATAGTCACGTAAGCATAAGAATGCTGTCTCAGCCCATGGACCTGGTAAAACCTTGCTGAGAAAACCTAAATCATGTTACCTTCCCCAGACTGTGCCTCTGCATCCCGAAGTCACTGAATGTGTTATCAAAGAGGCTCAGGCTGCAATTCCATTTCATTTTTTTTGTATTGATGGAGCTCCAGCTCAGGCACTTATATTTCATTCAGCTAGGCAGCATAATATTAGAAAATGTAATTTCCTCTTCTGTGTCCCTCATTTTACAGGTAAACTCCTCAACCTTTCCAAGAGATAAACAAAGACAAATCAGACAGAGATGCCTGAATAGCCAACAATTTTAGCTGCATAAGGCACAGTCTTATTGATTTCCACAAATATTACAATAGGTTGTTTGGGTAGTTTAAATCAACAGCACCTTTTTTGTCAGTGTACATTCATAAATTCGTACTATATTTCCTAAAATGTATGACTTCTGACCATAATCTCGGCAGCTGTTTAACATTTGTCTGTTTCTAAAGACAGTATTTCTGACAGTCTTCATGTTGAAGTTCAGGGGAAATTTTGTGTTAGACCTCCTTTTCACTAAGTAGACCCACTGGTCCATACGGTTAGGTTCAGCATCCATAGTTGGTGTCCTTGGAAAGACCTGCTGTCACGGAGAGGAACAGCATTGCCTCCTCTTCTTTCCACAGATCAATAGAAATTCTAAATGAAAAACAGTAACTAAGATTCTTCCATACGTGTTTGGTACTTTACTTGGTTTGAGGGAAAAAAATACAAGATTTTAGTTTTCTTTATGTGCTACTTATGTGCTGCCTTTAGTTTGTTCACTTAGCCAGACAAATGCAAATTATGTAGCTATGTCTGTCAAGAAGCTGAGGGCAGTTAAACATTCTTTCTCAATCTCATTTTTTCAAGGCAGGATTTTTATTTTTTTTAATCCTTCTAAAAACCCACACAAACAGCATGAATTTCTGTAAACTAGTAGACACTTTCTTTCCTATTTGTATATATTAAAATGAAATCTGTAGTTGTTTATATTTAATTTGTCTTACAAATTGAATTTGCTTTTTACTTTTAGCAAATGCATACTAACTTTCTCCCATCTTTATCTTGTAGCAGTTGTATACAGCCCTCATATATTTCCTCTCTGGAACAACCTTACATATTTCTAAAAATAATGTCCCTGCAGTTAGCAACACTTCACTGTGAATTTCCCTCTGATTTTAAAGCATGCATATTTTAAAATAAAAGAATACATGAAAAAAATATGCAATTTACCTCATACTTCCTGTATGACATACCACTCAGTAATTGTTCCATTGCATAGAAATAAACCCATAACTGTTAAGTCTGGTTTTCCTCCTAAGGTAAATCAAAATGTTCCATATTTAGGAGGACTGGAATGATTCTATTTTTTTCCCATGTCTGTGTGTGTTTGTGTGCAGCTGGTGAGTAATGATTAGTGCTGATCATGATAATTACAGTCGCTGGTATTTTGGGGATTCTCACCTCCCTCTCAGATCTGGAATAGATAATAAATGCAGTGCACAGCTGCACACTGCAATTTACATGTCTTCTGCCTGCAGTTCTGTGATCTGATTATCAAATGCAGTTGTCTCTAAGTCCTGCAGACTTCTGTGGGAAATTCAGGTGCTCAGAAAATATTTTACATGTCAGGTTCCTCTTTCTATGCTTTTCCCATACTGGACATTTACACTACTATCTGTTATTATTATGAATTATTCAGATTAACACTTGATGAGACAAATTATATAGAGCAGGGTTGAATAGACCTGCTAAAACTGTCTACAATAAGTTGTTACAGATAGGCAAAAGAGCTTTGAGTGCTGTGATAGCTGAAAATGTCAGATGGAAAAAGTGGGTTCAGACTCCTTCAGGTAAATAAGAGAATGAAACCTACCTCCCATGCCCATTAAAGCATCATCCAGTAGATAAAAAATAATGCAACTTCCTTCTCTACACCAATTTTGAGTTATTTCCTAAAACTGTAAAAAATGTGTAAAAAGATCAAAAAGACATTGTCATTTCCAGGAAACCCTGACATCATTTTAATATTGGTCAGGAACAGGACTCAGGCTTAGTTGATTATTCACCTGTACTATTACTAACATGTAAAGACAAAAGAATTAATTTCTTCACAGAGACACATACTCCTCTGATTCATCTTTTTCACAGTAAATAAGTGAAGTAAATTTGTTTCTGAAGTGACTGAAGATAATACACATTCTGTCTAAAAGCTGAAGGTATTGTTGAGTTCAATTATTTACCAGGTGTCATGTGAAAATAGTTCCAGGATACCAAAAGAGAAATAACTTTTTTTTCCTCAAATATCCTATTACTGAAAATTCATTAAGTAGATCTGCATTTCAGAGATCTGACGGTTGGTGCCGGCCATACCTTGTATTAGGCAACACAATGGTCATCTGAGGACAGACTGCTCTCCACTAAAATGACTCCTGCAGAAATGGGTTGAAGTAACCAGCTCACCTACAGTCTCTCTTCAGTAGTTCAAAGCATTTTAGTCTTCCTCTATATGAACAGACCATGCACACACATATACAGAAACAAAAAGCAAAGTATGGGTTTAGAGTCTTTTTTAACACTTCAGTTATAAGGATAATGATTTTTTTCTCTTTTTTCTGATACTTGCTTTCTTTTTTTGCCATCAATTTTTTTCAGCAGTAGCAGATTTAAGGAAATTTGCAAGCTGGCTTTCCAACAGATGAGATTTGAAGATACATTGGGTATTTTCCACATAAAACGTATTTGGTATATACTTCCTCTGTGGCCCTGGAACAGTGCACAGGTAATCCTGCCTTCCAGCAAGCTTCCCCACACTCAGCAAAGCCCAGAAGCCCAGGTCTCAGAAGCCACTAGACCCCAAAGACTGCCACCCATTACTAGTGCGAACAGTGGGCAGATTCTGCTCTTTGCCTTAGCTCCCCTCTAATGGCAGAGGGAAAAGCCCTAGCACTTAGAACTTTACTGGTTAAACCTAAACAAATAGTGAACTTCCTTATGAGTTTGTAACAGGAGCTCCAGAAGATCAGCACCATCATCTTCTCCAAGAATTTGGTGTGAGAATGAAAACTCTCAGCAGAGGTGTTCATTAGCGATCTGCACATCGTTATATTGATTCAGCAAAGTCTGTCATGTGTTACTGCAAGGTACATAATTTATGTGTATAGGTAACTGCAGTGTGCCTATTATTACAACTGATAAATCTGCTGTTTCACCACTAATACTGATACGATGAAAGAGAAATCACTTTGAACACTTTTAAATACTTCAGCTTACATGATAATAAAATTAAATAATGCAAAGGCTTACATATTGACAGCATTATTTTTCTTCCTGCATCAGTCACATCCCCCTATTTCTTTGGAAAAAACCTAAAGCAATTTCAAAAATTAGTATACCTTAGTGTTACACTATTTTGGGGGTTCCTATAAAAATTAATATAACATATAAGAATAAATAAAAATGCAGATCTTCAATTCACATTTATTCATTTTTTGTGTAGGATACCATAGACCTGTTGTACAGTATATAAATTTCCCTCACCTTTTATTTTATATGTTAGACCCAATTTGTCACATAGGCTATAAGCTTTCAACGGACCACAGACCTTTGTATTTAGTACCTGATAGCATTTTCTTAGAGTTCTATAGTTGCCACATATTGTATACTCAGACTTCGAAAGAAATGTTCTCATTTTGCCAACAGACAGAGCTGGGTGGTTGGATTAACAGAAATAGAAGGTCCTGTAATAGCTTAAACGAAGTATAATTTGCTCATTCACTCATAGAGACAAAGGTCCCAGAGAAAGAAGGATCATTAATTTTTTGAAGATTAAAAATTAGTTAAATTTGTGATTTTTTTGTTACATGTGAACATGTTCTTTATCTAAAATGGAAAATAATGAGAGAACAATATGTAATTTTCAAGAAGGAATTGGTAAGAATAAAAGCCTACATTTCTAGCAAGCTATATTAAACAGAATGATTAAGAGTCTATGGCTATGGGAACACAGGTGAAAAGGATAGGCACAATACCAGTACACAGAGAGAAAAAACAAATTTCAGGTTTCCTTGTAGCTATTATTTCACCTTATATAGCAAGAGAAAATATTCTGTTACTCATGTAAACATTGGAGCTTTCCTTGGAGTGATTATAACTTTTAAATAAAATTTGCAGATTTCTTTTTTTCTGTTATCTGTAAAAGTGATAATAACCTTAAGACTTCATTCATGCTTGTAGATATTTATGTTATTTCACATCATATGCCTTCCTAGTGTACCTCATGGGAATGTTGAGTGTTACAGCTGTACATTACTGTGAAATAAGATGACACATTTACTCATCTACAGTAGGAAAGTATCTTTAGTCTGAACAGATTAAACTTAGAATTGCAGAATATATATTCACAATAAAAAGTAAAAAAAAGTGGTGCTAAGTTATCTGCACATCCAGAAAAAGCAATAAATCTTTCAGAGATGCTCTAAGTACTGTAGGAATTCTAAGGATAATAGTTCCTTTAGAAACAATACTGGAGAAATGGCAAATGCAAGTAAAAAAGTAATAAGGGGGGTGGGGGGTAGGGAGAAAAAGAAGCTGACAGAGTCTAAATCTAATATTTACAGAGAAAATCCAACAAAGTTAAAGCTAGAAGATCTTATTCCCTCCACAGTGACTTCAGTGTGATATTTGTTCTGAGAAATGATCAATTATTAAAGGCATAAGCTATAAATAAATTTCCTGTTATAAACATATGGGCCTGACTTACCAGTCTATTGTATCAGTTTTTCTGTTATAATTCCACCCCTTTCAGTGGAATCACATTGGTGTGCAAGTGGTATATTACAATAGTATATCACCAAGCCTGGCAATTCTCCTGAATTAGATCATGGTGAATTATTTCACCCTCCCCAAAACAGACTAAATTTTCAATGTCCATGTATTATTTTACCTGGTTTGATCAACTACTTCCATAGATAGGAATTATGGGGGGGTGGGGGGGTGGGGAGCGGGGAGGAACTGAGTGAGGTGGGTTTTTTTTTTTTTTTGCCGTGAATTCCAAACTACCTTTAGAGAATAATAGAACAACAGGACAGTTCAGGATGAAAGGGACCTCTGGAGGTCATCTGGTCTAAGTCCTCCTGCTCAAGCAGATGCACCTACAGCCAGTTGTCCAGGACTATGTCCAGACAGCATTTGAGTATCTCTAAGGATGGATACTCCACAACTTCTCTGGACAGACATTTCTAGGTCACAATAAAAGATATTACAAATATCACACTGAACATGTGGGTAGTCTGTAGGTTTTGGTATCTCTGATGTTTCTGATTGAGCTTTGGTGGTAAGAAGACAATAGATTGGAAAAAATATAGTCAAAGTAACCAGTAAGGAGTTTAATTCACTTGAAATTCACTATTTGCAACTCATTAACCACAAACTTCCTCAATTGTAATTTTCCAGAGAGAAAGCACATAAAACAGATAGATAAAGATTCTGTTGAGTCAGAATTTTTCCATTTCCATTTTATCAAAGTGACTCAAATCAGATATCTAATGATTTTGTTTTCCCAAACTGAAATAATTCTGGTAGCAGTCAGAACAGTGCATGAGATGATGTGAAATAGAAAATAACCCTCTTTTTTTCAAAGCAATCAACTCTTTGCTTTACCTGTAAAGTTCCAGAAAAACAACTAATCAAATATTGCTGTGAAAGAAAAAGAACAGAATTTCTACTGAAAAATTGAAATTTAATTGTGATTTCTGCAAGAATTATAATTCCTTAATATTTCAAAATATCTTTCATAATTTAAAAAATATTCAAAAATATATTTTTTGTAAGTTCACCCCTATTCATCTCCTTTATTTTTTTCCCTCTTTCGTTTCTTCTTATGAAGAGAGTAGCATCTGAGCAAAGACAAGATCCTGAAAATAACAAACTGTTCACTTTTTTTCAGTGGGAAACACAGATTAAAGGTTAAGAAAATGCTATAATTATGCAACCCTTCCTAATTTTAGATTTTATTTTCCATTTAAAAGATCATATAATATCTTCAAAAGGAATCTGGGTAACCGATCAGACAATTCTAATGAAACCTTGCTAATTTCTGTGGTTGGGACTTTAACTAAATCTGTGTAATGGCGGGTTCTAACTCCAGATTACTTGACCGGTCTTAGCTTTGACATAAATCTGGATCAAGATTCACACTTACAAAAAACTGTTGCTGGGCTGCTGAAAAATAAATTCCCTATTACAAACTCAGCTTGCTTAGTTATGAGTTAAGGTAGTTGGCACTGAGCGATTCTGATGTACAATCACCTCTGGTGACCTGTATTATTTGAGACCAAGTGACTCTTGGTTTGTGATGTTCCTGAATGTGCAGGAAGGGGCAAGACACCTTCCCTCCTGCACATGGCCTGCTAGATATATTTTATAGGATAGCTGTCAGGTTTCAGATTCCTAGACAACAGTGACCCTTGTTATCATGCTGTCTACGGTAGTATGTTATTAAGAATATCTTTCTTTAAACCAACTCACACAGCTAGAAAAAGCCTTTGAAGCATACAACTCCTTCTTTTATGTCTACACCAGTATTCCTACCTTATTTATTTATTTTTCTGACTGCTTGAATGAATCTTTTATCGTGATGTTTTTATTTCCTGAATAACATGTTACGAAGAACAGTAATAGGTATTTTAAAGCCTGGAATAGGAAAGGACAGGCTGGGGACTCTTCACAGCTTTGGAGCTAGACTATCGCTGAATTTAGCAAGAGGTGTGAGCCATCAGCAGATGCCTTTCTACAGAAGAAGGATCTTTTCACCATTGGGAGGGATGGAAGCTCAGTTCACCCTTCCTTCTCACTCCTGAGCTTTATGGAAGCTGGGAATCCCCCCTGTCCATGGGACGTGACTGCCAACGCCTAGCTCTGGCACTGCCCAGGGTTTTGCTTCCTAGTAGCTTACTGGGATATCCCTGAGGGCCGGACATACCAGTGGCTCTACCTATCAATTAACTTCTGCCTTTCACAAAGGTAAAAAACTTTCTTTTCTGGTTAGAAGAATTATCCTGCTGATTCTGGGCTGGATGGGTGCCAGTGAGCCTCCTGTCAGGGTGCAGCAGGCAGGGGCTGTCCGATGAGGCCGGGGAAGGGAGCCACAGACCATGGGACAGGATAGTGCAAGGACCTCACCCCATGGGCTGTGAAGTGACCCGCAGAGCCAGGCCAGCGCCAAGAGGCTGTGGTGACCGTGCAGGTCTGTGATTATGAGACAGGTACAAGGTCAGGCTAAGAAGGTAAAGTGAGCAGGTCAGACTGACAGAGGTGTGAGACCGGGCACAGCCCAGCTGCAGCCCAGCTTAGGCAGCAACCCAGGGCAAGAGCTGAAACCTCACAGCAGCTCCAAAGTGAGGAGCGGGAGCCTTGCTGAGGGTTCTTCACAATTTCCCTCAAAGGAGTCCGCTGCCAGGTAAGCCTTCCCAAACAGATCTCTCTTATCAACGGGCTGCCTTGAGCACAGAGGCATGTCCCAGAGGAGAAGGAGAACGTGTTCTGGGACCTGACCTCCCAAGAAGAGATGTTAGAGGTGGTGTCTTACATCTCCAATATATTTGACTAACAGCACCTTGCGATGCTTCCCAAACTCAGACATTCAGGGAGAGCTGAACTTCAGCTGTCACTGCAAAATATTTCCAGTGAACTCATCAGGAGCTACAAGATTCTGCAGTGGCTTCTAAGAGGGTCTGATCCTGGGAACATCTGCAGAAATGAGGCCTTCTCTCCAAACTGTAAATGTCCAGAAGAAAAATCTGATAATTTTTGCTGTTTTGAGCACTGAATGAATATTGCTACATACATTTTTGTGTGTTTATTCTCTCTCACACAAGCGTGCAGAGTACCTTTGTGAAGAGTTGAACCATTTTGGATTTGTCCCTCTATAAGACAAAAGCTTCACATTTTAAAATTACTTTAAAAATTATAAAGGAAAATAATGCAGCTAATTATTGGAATTCATAGTTATTCTTCATATAGAAGAAATTTTAGTAAAATTTTAGAATTAAGGCACTTCTGTTGACG
>JAVJGI010000014.1:87962992-87988085 GCA_035590275.1 Ibycter americanus
GGAAAAACCTTGGACACTAAGAAATAAAGTAAATAATTTTCTTGCTTTGTTATTGAATTGAAGTTTTGAAGTTTTTTGTTGAACTAAGACCTGAACACACTGAAATTCTGAACACACTATATTAATACATCAATCCCCAGAAAATCTTTAGTTTCCACAACTTGAGGCTGGGGGTGAGGGTATTTTGTAAGATGGCCTTCTTTATTTTAAGTTTACTCTGACAATCCAGTAGCTTTTTAAACATTTTTTTTCCCTTCAAGACTATATATTTATTACTCCTCCCCAGCAGGATATATTTTTAATTGTTTTCTAGTTTTGGATTCTGTGAATTTGATTTCAAAACTTTAGCTGGATATTTCAATGACTCCAGAAACAATATGTACCACAGATAAATATAATACTCTATACATACCGAAAATTTTCATCCCTGTTTTTTACCCATTTAAACACTTGTAACAGTACAGTTCAATAATATATTCTTTTATACAAACACATACACACATTAATCTTTCTTGTTTATTTAGGGCTTTTATTTGGTGTCTGGAAACATGAAATAAAAACAGCCATACAATCTTCTGAAATAAACAGAACATTAGTTAACTAATGTTTAAAATTTTCTAGCAGGAAATTATAAAATGAACCTCTGATGCTACATAGAATCAATTTAACATAATTAGAAGAGCTGGCAACACAAAATCTCATATAAACACCAGAATACCAATCATTTTAAGTCTCAGGCTAAAGAAATACATATTTCTCAGATGCACATTCCTAATTAAGAAAAATAAATCTTTTCCAAACCTCTAAAATATTATCACCACCCTCTTTTCTCTCCCTAATTAAACATATGAAGAACAGTGAGCTCTGTGTAGATAATAGGTACTACAGAAGAATAAGTTTCATTCTTCATTCCCTACTACCACTTTTAGACTGCTCTATGTATTGTGGTCTGTAGACTCTTTAAAATCCATCCAAGAGTAGCTCGTATTTCTGGCCACATTCCAACGCAGTGGAGTAATATATCCATATATTTATCTCCTATGCACAATGTTTTTTCAGTTACCCAGACCTTGCATTGGAACTCATCATGGCTGTCTATTCTGCCTCCTTGCAGGTGGCTGTAAATTGTAGGTGGGTGAAGCTGCCAGGCTAACCAAGTTTTGTTTAATTTACTGTAGCCATGAGCCAAAGGGAAGGAAAGCATTTATGAATGGTCCAGATTCTGTAGTCTTCCTATACAAGCCTCTCCAGGGTACTCAGCAAAGAGGGAAGCATCTTCTTTCAGTGAGAAAGACAGACACACAAGCTCTGTGATGCCAGGTCCTTGGCCATGATTGTATTATAATGGAAAACAAACTGAGCTCATCTTAGTCAGCCAAGGGACTTTTCCAGACATGAACTCCAGAAATCTAGCAAGTCTGCACTGAGCTTATACAAATACAATGTATATTTTTTTCTTTTCAGGACCTGAACTAAGTTGAGAACAATTGAAAAGGGATGAGAAAAGATGTACTATTAGACAGAGGTGTTAGAGTCCAACGCCCTCTGATCAGGTTTTTCAGATCTTCCAAATGGGAAGATACAGTAAAGGAATTTTATTTCCTGAATTACTTACAGTCTCTTTACTGTAAGTCAGCTGCCTAACACCTATTACTACAAATCATTATAAATCTAGCTATGAGAGGCAGGTAGGCAAATGGAATTTAGGAGAGGCTGAGGTAACAAAATTTATTAAAAAATACAGATAGCTTTCTTATATTGCTATGAATATGTGTGAATATTGAGTCTTACTATAGTATCTGCAAAATATATTCTACTTGATGCATAGCAGTTGCTGTTTGCAGTACACTAAATTAAACTTTTCTATACGATAGCTATATCATTTTCTAGCAAAGGACTGAAGAGTGTGAAGCGGATAAATGGCAAATATTTTGTGAGGAGAAACATCGAATGCCATCCAGAGCATCAGTTATGGTGATGTTACAAGACAGGCCAACATCAGTTCCCTCACTTTTGGAAACTTTTTAAAGTGTTGGCTGTTGACAGTAAGGTTTATTATCCATGTATGAAAATTAAACATGTCTTACCTGCAGAAAACTATTACAAAACATCAGGGATATCCTTTATATGGCAAAGGGCCAGTACCAGAGAGACATCTCTTCAGGAAGAATTCTTGTAGTTTTATATTTGATAATGCTTGATGAAATACTGAAGAAGAAGTAAAAAAACAGAAGTGTGAAGGAGATTTGGAGATGGGGTTGCCACTTATTGGCAACATATCATAATAAAATTCTGGTCACTGTCAAATATCAGTGTAGGGTGTAATTTCAATTACCATGAAATAGAAAGCTTACCTTTGGCTTCCCTGCCAATATTCAATCACTCACCAAACTGCAGGTAATGCTTATGTGCTTTACTTTATATTAACCTACTGAAAAAATCAGATTACTCATATCTGATCTGACTTCTGAGGATAAGAATTTTCTGAACACACAGAACAAGAAATCTTTAATACTGCATGTCTCCCATGGCTGAGCTCCTGCTGAGAAACGGTACTATACTAAATCAGTCAAGTTATATAAATCATATTATGTGAACAAGTATGAAATGATGTATCAAGTCACAAGACTGGTGCAGCAGAATTACCCCAATCATCACCATTTTCAGATTCTCATTCTCATTCTTTCATAGTTTTTAATTTGGTCCTGAAACCTAAGTTTTTTAATTAAAAACAAAACCCAAAACCCCAAACCAAACCACCACTGAGAATAACTAAGCATTGGTACAAGGTTCCCAGAGAGGCTGTGCAGTCTCTGTCTTTAGTGGTTTTCAAGACCCTACTGGATACAGTCTTGAGCAATCTGATCAGACCGCTCAGCTCCCCTTCTTTGATCAGGACTTTGAACTAAAGATGTCCTGAGGTCCCTTCCAGCCTGAATTACTGGGGACTGTATATGGAAAATTTAAGCCTATGTGTGAAATACTTTCAGTGGTTCAAAGGAGGAAAATCTCTTAACGGTTTCGAGGATATTTTTTTTAGATATATAAGATATTTTTGACATAGAGGAAATCTAAAAAAACATCTGTGTGAAAGAAAATGTTTTGGAGCATTGTCAGCAATGATTTGGCTAACATTTTCTTTATATATTTTCTACTAAAAACAGTTTTGTAGTATTCTGGTGTTAGAGAATAAAGCAAGAATCTAGACCTCAGCTTCTTCCTGGCTGAGCATTTCTTGATGCACCTTCGTATTTAGCCAATTGTTTAGTATATTTTTATGTATTCACAGTTAAAGATTCAGACCAAAATATCATCAGACTTCAGTGATATTTCTTGAGCTCAGGAAATTATTAAAAATTAATTATTAGGAAAAAAAAACCCACAGAAAAATTACTTCATAGATTGAAATTTTAGGAATGAAACATATTTTATGAAACATTGCAGTTTGTTGCTACTTCAGGCAGGTAAGGAAAATGCTAAATTTAAATTTTAATGAAAAGAAGCAGTGGAATATTTTCTACTTACTGAGCTAAGACCAAAAAAGGGAAATGTTAACAGTTACTACACTAAAAAGTCTGAGCAAAATAGCCCTTTCTGAATTAGTGGTAACACACTTTAAATGACTCTGTAAATACCACAGCATACACACAGAATGTAGGGGCTTCCACGTTTATTCTATCTGTTCTGGAGCACAGTTACCTAAGGTGATGTTATTGAACTAATGAAATGCAGGTTTTGATATCAGCAAATTACAAGCAACTAATTTTTATTCTGTTCAGAATTCACCTTACATTTGACTGTGAGAATAATGAGATTTGAACTCCTGTAATAACATTCAGAAACAACCTCTTCAAGTTCTTTCAGGCAGCACTAGCAAATAGAAGTTGTTCAAGTGTAGCACAAAGCCGAAAGCGTATGAGCCTGGCTCCAAGGATGCTTTCACAAGTTGGTTGGTATGTGTGCAGGATATTCTGAGACCTGATTCAGCTCTAAATAAAGTAGCTAGAATACTTCCCCCTGATTTCAGCAAAAGATGACTGTCTTTATAAGATTCCATTTGTTGTTGATGATAATAAACAGTCCAGGTTTCTTCTTTGATTAAAAAAATATGTTTAATGTTTTAAGACTTCAACAAGATGAATCTTAAAGTAGAGCTCCTACAGCTGTGTAGATCTACTCTAATAAGCCTGCTACCAGTTTGTGGGCAGGCGGGAATAGACATGGAGCGTTTCT
Source organism: Ibycter americanus (assembly GCA_035590275.1). Lineage (NCBI taxonomy): Eukaryota > Metazoa > Chordata > Aves > Falconiformes > Falconidae > Ibycter > Ibycter americanus. Next base: position 87,967,226 of record JAVJGI010000014.1, read on the forward strand.
TTGGAAGTAAATTCCTATTTCCTAAGTGACTAATTTTCAACATGTGGGAACAAATGCAGCAGCGTAATGAATCAAGGAAATGATGGCCCAGAGCATGCAAGTAATACATAACAAATCAGATACTAACTGCTTAATAAAATTCTATTGAAATTAAAAAAATAACTACTATAAAAAGATTAGATACTTTTCAATGAATCTACATCTGAATGTTAATGATTAAAATATTTAAAACAAAATATCAAAGAAAATAATTATTTAGTCAGGTGAATAATAAATACAGATAGTTCTGCTGCTGGATGTTATTATGTTTCTGGAATGAACTAAGCTCCTAATCGTCACTCCTTATGCACAAAATAACTTATACATGTAATGATTTTAAAGTGTGTCCATAAACCCCATTGACTTCAGTGGTATTTAGGGATACTTGTAATGTTAAACACGCACTGAGCTGCTTTCCTGAACATGGATGTTTTCTAGTAATGAAGTCTAAGAGGATTTTAATAACTTTGGTTTTATTGATTTAATGGAAAGCAACTATAATTTTATCTGGTTATAAATAGTATCTGAATTAATAGGGCCATAAAAGAAACCATAAATTTAAGGCACTATGAAGTACTAAAAACAAAAAAAAAACAACCACAAGCCCTTTCCAAAACCAGCTTGTGCCCAGGGGAATCTTCCTCCTGTTTGTAATGAGAAGTGATTTGTATTTTATTGAACAATTAAAAGTAAAAAGAATTCTACATAATTCATTCAAACAATAATAGAAGACTTCTCAATCTTCAAAAAGAGGTAGGATATTCTAGGAAAAACTAAGAGAAAAATAAAGTGTGTGTTTTTCAATGACAACTGTTGCCAAAAAAGCCCAGTTAATTATGGACAATGAAAAGAGCATGACAATATATGTGTGCTTTTGCTTTGTTTGTTTCCCTTGGAATCAATTTGTGGGTGTACTCATTATGTTTCTAATAGTGACCTAGAGAAACTCTATAATTGGATTTCATACTACATCAAAATTATGCCAGGCCAGAGAATTCTGAGAATTTTAGCTTTATGCTTTTATATCACTCTTGTTCATTTTTATGCAGACATTTATGTTATTGGCTACAGATCAAAACAGCTGTTCAGATATGCTAGTGCAGATACGTATTTGAAGAGTACTCAATATTCTATATTTATCTTAGAAATGTCCCACCCCCAATTTTAATAATCTGGATAAGATTTAGAAACCATTGACTTGATTTAGGTGACCTGTGCCATACACAAAATAGAAAGTTATATGCTCAGAGGTAAGAGTAGTGAGAATAGTTAAAGAATGGCTCATTATAGGAAGCAAATTTGTGAAATATTACTAACTAGTAAAAGTAATCAATGCATTCATAAAAGCAAATCTTTTTGATGGGTGATTTTAATAGAAATAAAATATTTATAAGTTATTTTTAATTAGGATCACTTCATGGTTTTGATTTACAAGGTAGCTTACCTCAACCCTTATATCAACAGAGCAGGGTAGGTAATAAAAGATAATAATGGAATAGGAATTACATGCCAGTGATGATTACTTCTTCAATCAATTGTGCTCTGAGAAAAAGATGAATAACCCTATACCCTGAGGAAACATTCAAATACTAGTTAACTTAAAGCTTGTACTTCTTAAGTATGTAGTATTTCCTAAGAACAGTTGAGTATCTTGCAGTTTTATACATTGTTCTTTTGAGGTAGATAGAAGAAAATAGACATGAAATCAAAATGTTCTTTAACAGTGTTAATTATTTACCAGTATGAACTGACCACCTTAATTTCATTTTTTTAAGGTGTTCTATGGTATTGTGAATAGATAGACTATTAGATATCACTTTGCTTGATAATAATATAATTTCATTTTTAATGACATGAACTTTATACTAATATAGTTACAGTACCTTTTTATATTTTCTTATCTGAAGTAAGAAAACAAATGAACACATCCAGTCTTAATAGGTATTGTCAGAAGTTCAAATACGTAATAATTCTACGGTATCCTACGCATCTTGCTCTAAAACTGAAAACTTTCTTGATGGTTGTGTTTTCCCATTGTTGCCTTCAATTCTAGGTTTCATGAGTTATCAAAAACTAAGTTTTGGTTAGTTGACTTGCACTAAAGTTTCAGAAGAACAAGCAGGGAGAGTCTCTTAATTTAGTTCATTAATGGAAAAGATACTACTTTACATGTCATCTGACTGTTGGGTTTGTCTCGTGCAAGACTCGTGCGTCTTGCCCCACTGGACATGGTTAAATACACCAAGTTGAGCTTGTTTCACAGCTCATTAAATCCTCTTCTTGGCATCTGGCAGGCACTGGACAGAGCATCTGCTATTTTTCTCAAAAGATTAAAAGCATAAGAGAGAACAGTCTCAGCAATCCTTGGGTTACTTTGCTCACATTCTTTTTGCTATGCACACACAAAGCGATAGAAGATGCTGTTATTCTTGGTAACTCTATGATTCTTTTGCCCTTACCATGATGCCATTTCTCTCTCTTTTAAAAATTGCAGACATTTAGCTAATATATTTTTGCTCTTTTGTAAAAAATATTAAGCACAGCATGTTGGTGTTCAGAGAAAATGTCAGTTATTGCTAATGATGGCTAATGAAAAAGAGACGATTAGTCAAAATACATGTGGTATAATCATGCATGTGGCAACAGCTTAAACTGTCAGCCTAAGTTAAACTGTGACAGATATATGACAGTTAAACTATGCAGATACAAAAGTTGTGTTTCAGTTCTTCTCACTTGCAAGGGAAAACATGCGAAGTATTTTCACAGACACAAAAATTTCATAACCTCCGAAACCTGAAGATACAGTTAAATGTTTTGTTCTCCAATTTAATATGGAAAGATCATCACAAACAATTACATGCCACACTTGCTCCAGTTTGCTTTGAAAAACTAATGCATAGACTTCATCCTGCGTGATAGGCATTGGTGTTTTAGAACCAAATTTCTAAAGCTGAAATTATTCCTGGCTTTTAATAAAGCCTGCTGCAAAATCGGGTGCAAGAGCCAGCTAAGGTTTTTGGTTTGAAGTATCTGTGATGAATATTTTTCTATCTCCAAATGTAATTGAACCTTCAGAATTACTGTGAGAAGAGAGAGCTTGCAACATCATATTCATTCTTCTTCATTCTCAGAGATTAAGAAAAATGTGTTTACTATTTTAGAGGTTATTGCCCTCTCTTTAATTTCAATCTGCCATCCATTTCCAATGCTCTTGAATTCATTTTTATATGACAAGCTAGCCCAAAGAGAGGAACAGTACACCTGAATGAAGAGACAGAGCTTATATCTGAGAAGTTCACAGAGTCATTAAAATATAACACTTCTTTTTCAGGACCACAGTGAGGTGATGAAATACATTAGTTTTAATCTAATCAATGGGAGTTGAAGCTCTGTGAGTAAGCTAAGTAATGCATGAGGTGTACAAAAGTCTTACTAAAAGAATTTCATGTCCCTGATGACTCGTGTTTTACTCTACACAGTACTTCTGTCTGATGCAGGGTTTTCCCTTGACAGCTTCTCAATACATTTTGGATCCAGACTGAAAAGACATTGAAAGGACAAATAATCTGCTGATTCAACCAGTATTGTGTTAATCAAGTAATAGTTTTAACTGTATTTAGCAATGAAGCTCTATAAAGTCCTTATCAGTCTCCTTACTTAGACCTCAATACACACAGGTTTGAGCATACAGGGGGTACCACTAAAACCAGTGGGACTGTTTAAAGTTGTGGCCCTTCTTAAGAGTTATTTATATTTATTCTGAAAGATTTTAATTCTGGTTTAATAATAAGCAAGAGCTTTGGACAGATTTTACTCTAGTAGTTCATGTGCCTCCTGATAGCAGAGACATAGAGCAAAACCAAGCAGTACATGAGTGTTCTCTTTGTCAAAGTGAAGTGGAAACACACACTGGAATTTCTCAAAGTGCAACCATGTGGCAGGTCATAGGGAATCAGAAGCTCCCTTGTTTTTATTCTTCCTGGGCAGACTTTGATTGAAACTTGGGTAATTTTTCTGACCTTCTTTTAATTTCAAATTAAAGAACAGCTCACATGATCACCAGTACAACTTTCCTGACATAACGTTTCTGTTAGGCAGGTTCACAAGGCTAAACCTTTTAGCAGTTTTAATTTGCAGGAAATTTGTAGTAATATGCCCCTGGAAGTTTTCTTTCTCAGTCATCCTCAAAAACAATTTAGAAGGATGTAAAAGACTTTACCAGTTACAAATGCTACATCCCTCAGCATTCACAAGCCAAAAATAAATGGTTTTATACAGGTGGTTATAGCCAGAATGTTTTCACAATTAAACAATTTTCTACAGGTGGGCATAGTCAGAATGTTTACACTATTGGATTGCTATTCAATAGAAAATTAATTTTCAGCTGAATGCATGTGTACAGAGAGATTTCCACAGAATTTTTTAACATCAGACTGATATCTACAAAAGCGAGAAGAATTTGAAAGCTGGAAACTCCTCCAGGAGGGCATAGTGGTTGAAAATTACTCTTTCTATGAAAATGGAGATTCTATTTGAAGAAATCCTGCTAGTCTCCACAACAGGCAGAGAGATTTTTGAGGCAGGAAAGCTATGATGAGTTCCATAAGTCAGCACTTCAGATTCCACCCAAGAAGCATCAATTAGACTCTGCAGATCATGGAGCTATTTAAATGTGATAAAGCACTTTTTTTTTTTTTTCTTCTTAAACTGTGCAGCCTTCTGATTTCAGGTACAGCTGAAAATGTGGACCGATTGTCACTAAAGTGATTATAGAGCGTACGATAGGGTAGCCTGAATATAACCAGTTCTGCAATGATGCAAGAAGCAACAGTTTCATTAAGAATAAAAGTTGTCAGTTTCTGGCTTAGTCAAGCTACACTTTAATTACAAAAGTAATCTTACCTTAAGAGCATTTAAAGACACCAGAATGAACAAAACCTGTTATACGTTGCTCTCACTTGAAAACAAGAAAAGATGTTATGATTAACATTTCAAACCACTAAACTTATTATTTTTGTAAAAAAAAAATAAAAATCCACATTGGGACAATTCAAATCCATTGTACATATCACCAATAGGTTGCCACAAATTAACTGGTCTGAGAAGTGAATACATTAGCATTAGGTGTTATAGGTAACAACATCTATCTAATTATATTGAAAAATATATGTGACTGTCAAAGCTGACAAAAATATCAAAGGCATTGATCTTATCAGTTTTATTATAAAGTGGATATCAGCATTTGTTAAGAATAACTATATATTTATTTCTGACTCTATATCGATCATTAAGCCAAATTTTATGATTTCCAGCCTGGTTTATATCCGCTTTTCATATCAGGAGCAGTTAACTAATAATTTAGCTGTAACATAGAGCTTAGAATACCATCATGACCTATGAGTTATGAATGCTATTAATGAACAAGCCCATTGACACAAAAGGGAAAAAACTAGGTAAGTAGTATTGAAAGTAGCAAAGTCTGTCTCACTCACTAAGAAATAAAACAGTATTTAAGAAGATGAAACAAAATATTGTCAGCAGGAATTAATACCTTTACATTTTCACTCATCTCTATGATTAATTTCTCCTGCCCTGATAGCAGCCTTTTCATAGCAACCTTTTCACCACAGATTTGGAGATGAAGGCAGTTATGAGACAAATTCTTACCCAATACCTAAGTTAAGCTTTCATTGCAACTCCTTTGGAGCTTTTTAAGACACTCAGTTCACTATGTTCTTTTATACATTTCTGTGACTCCTCTTTTTCTGGGATCAGAGCCTGATAACTAAGCATACACAAGCTCTCTGCTGGGACACAGAGCTTTCATTTTTTTCCTGAGTCCACCAAACTGAAATATTTTTTTTAAATTTCTAGCAGGAACATTCTGGGAATTTCCCATTACCAGACCATTTCTGGAAATACCAAGATACTGCAGGATTTTTTTCGTAAAAGCTTTCACCCAAGAGAAGACTTTTTTGAAATTCTTTGTCAAAAAAGAGAACTCAGGTTTCTTATTCTGTACGTGTAAACTTGGGGCTCAAAGTCTCACCGTGCTACTGTTCCTCTTAGCCAAGGAGAGAGTTCCCAAACCTCTCTGTTTTGTATGTGCACTGTTTCTGAGGGGAGCAGGAATCTCATCTCTACATTAACCTGAAAACCTTTCACCTGAATCCTTTCATCTGAAGAGTTGCATTTTATGCACAAAGCAGAGGAATTGTTTTGGATGTTTCGAAAGAAATTAATCTCTGGCACATTTGAAAAATTTATCTCCTTCTTGTATCAATAGGACACAAGGCAGGAGTATTTTTCTTCCTTTCTGTCTATTTCAACACCTAGTAGGCAAACCCCGAGTTTAAAAAATGCCGTGCACATAGCAAATATGTCCAGAAGCTTTTAAACTTTTACTTAGCAACTCATCTGTTCTTCAGAGTTGAAAAAAGGACCAGGAATAGTACTGCTGATGCAAGCAAAGTTACAGTGCATGAGGTGTGTAGGTAGGTTATGGATACTGCTAATTGTTGTGAAGCCTTTGCTGAAATTTGACATGTGAAATAATAAATAGTTCTCCATACATGTCTTCAGCTGGTGTGTTCAACAAAGCTATGGGTTGTGGCTGTTAGAACAGAAAAAAGCAAATTCGTTTCATCACACTTTAAACTGAGGCTCTGAGAAGAGTTTTACACAGCAATGAAACAGCTCCCCATGTTAGCCGTGCTGCTGTTGGGCAGCAAATAGAACGTTCTGAACATGATACATTTTATTCACTTTATTTTCTTAGATTATCTTCTGCACATAGGCAACTATAGTTTTAGCTAATCAGATTGGTTGGTTGTTCGGTGGGGGGGAGGAGGTGGTCGGGGTTTGTGGGGTTTTTTTCCTACAGATTATCAATGTTGAAGTTGTAGACTTCTTATCAGGAGCTCTTCCTGCTTTAATCCCCAAATCATTACTAATTTGGGCACATATAACTCAGCATTAACTTTCTGCAACAGTGTTTGCATCCTGGTTTCCTAAAGGGCTGTTTCCCTTTTTATGGTATACTGAAAGAGTTCAGATGAAATGAAATCCTCTGCCTGATAGTTCAGAGCTTTGTCCTTCTCAATATTGAACACTTTCATTGGAGTACCCTGCACAAATACTCTTTATTCTCCTAGCTACTCTCACTAATATTCCACCAAAACTTTCACTAATAGTCTTACAGATCAGAAAAGATTTTGTCTGGTGAGGGCTGACCTAAATACACCGCATATATAAGACAAATTATACATATCTGTATCTCCATATTCACACACATTTCATATAGTAATTGCTGTAATTATTGAAAAAATAGTGTGGTGTTACTTATTCTGCCAAATGTTGCACACAGGTTATTTCTGACACTTTAGTCACAAACACCCATGTAACACTGAAGCACTTACATAAAAGCAGCATATAATTGCTGAAATTAAACGTGTACAATCACCAATCTCTTTAAAACAAGAAAGTATGTTTGATATCTGTGGTGGCTTAACCTTCGCTAACAGCCAAACACCCACCCAGGCAGTCACTCTGACTGTGTATTCTTTAATGTAAATTAATACATGGGATCAATGGCCAAAACCAGATTTAGATAGCCCTTTCCTATCTGTTACAAAGAGACTTGCCTACTCTTTCTATTACATATGTTTATTTTTCTTTGCTACATTTAGCAAACTGAAAATTCCTACAGTTAGTTTCTTGTGGCTATTTTTGCATCAATGTTGAAGCTGCCAATTTTAAAGTGTCTAAATCAATTTTTTTATTACATTAAATATGGCAATATTCTACCATATTTAGACTGTCATAAAGGTAAGAGTATTATCACCTGTCATACCATAATCAAGAATTTCAGATCAGATGGAAGAGATAATATTATTTTTTTTTTCTTATACCTCTGGAAAAAAAAAATCTTGTAAACATACGTACACATATTAATTCTGAAAAAGAAGTTGCAATCTTCAAATTAAGAGCATACTGAGGAAAAGGGAATGTGTGCCCAATGTTTTTTGGGTTTTTTTTTCCTTTTTCCAACTGTACTTGGTCTAGTATCTTAGATGACAACATCTCTCTTCCTACAATCCGTGGACCATCACAGTTACAATACTGTTATCAAGAGATTTAGCAGGTTCTAAATATAAGTAAATTATTATGATTTATCAGTAACTTAAAGAACAGCTGAGAACAAAGTGATGCCTAAGATTTTCTATTCCCAGAAAGACTGTGAAGAAACCCAAAGATTCATATGCATTTATTTTTTCAGCAGATATTAAATTCTGCCATCCTATCATGAATTCTGACTGCCTTGCCTGAACATACTGGCTGAAATCCACTGACTAGGGAACAAAAGAGCTGAGGCTTAAAGGTCAGTTCACCTATTCCCTGCAAGAAAATAAGCTCTTGCTTTCACATATTTTTTCCCCTTGCCCAAGGAAAGCAAGCTCCACTCAAGATAGAATAGTACTCTGAGGACCTCTGTAATTCCTATATATAAGACCAAAATACTCAGGGGACTTTTGTAGTTCATATATACAAGACCAAAATAAATGGATGTACTATTCAACTGCTGTTTTCCATCAGTCAGAAAATGAAGTGCTGTGGCTTTGACAGTTAGATGCTTATGCAACAGTAACTCAGTTTGTGAGGAGTCTCACGTAGTTCAATGGGCTTTGTGCAATGGTTCAAATCTACCACTTTTCTGAAAGAAAAAGAAAGACTTCAACCTCATTCCTATGCAAGGTAACAGGAAGGCCACCATAGGTGACTTTGGACTTTACGTTAGACCTACATTAAAGAAGGAAGCAAGGGGGTGATATAGGCCAGGAATAAATGCCTGAGGGACCCCTTTTAACTCCAATTTGAGTTTGGTCAAAACACTGATACACTGGTGTCATTACCCAACTGAAATATCTTTGTTTAGACACAAGGATATATGGCCTAAGTACAAATGGCAATATAAGAAGTCTGACTAGACATAATAACTGGTAACTGAATATCTGTCTCACACTTAATGAAAATTATGTAATTTAACATTTAACTTTGACTAATGACTGATAACAAAGGAAGTATCCTACTTACAGCAAGCCTTTTGCAGACTATAGACATACTTGATTGTGGCATTACATCATGCACCAATGATAGAATAAGTGAGCAAACTTTCACAGGAAATGCAACAAAACCTCTCCAGGTGACTGCAAAGTAAGAAGCACCACCATCAACACTGTCGGAATCCCTCCTGGTGAGAATCTGGGCTGCTGCTGCCTCACTGCAATACATCAGATGGGGACATCTGGTCAGCAGCAGTGGGACCACACAGGTGGTCGAAGGGGAAGAAGATAAGAGATGGGTTCTCTACAGTAACAGTTACGGTAGCAAAACTTTTTCCAGTTATTGTTTGTTCATTCTTTTTAGTCTGGTTATAAGAAAATCTTTGGACGATGTGTTTCTTTTCTCCTACCATGTATCACACTTAAAATACAAGCAGTGAGTGGAACTATGGGTCTCCCAAAGATGCTGTGTCTTTCCTAGATGTCTTGGCACGCAAATGGTGTGTCAGGAAGCTGTGTAGGCAGTGGCTCCCTGGGGTCAGGACCATTGGAAGGTCCCCATGGTGGGTCACAGCAGGGGGTCGGCAGCCAGGGCCAGGAGCAGGGCAGCTGGGGACACCAGGGCAGCCCTGGCCCTGGGCACTGGGCGCCTCCCTGTGGGCTGTGACATGGGCCCATGTGTGGGGCCCTGGGAGGCTGACATGGAGTCTTGGGGCATGGACAGGATAGGGGGAGACCCAGCAGAACTGGACAAAGACAAGCAGGGCTGGTGATGCCCTCAGGGCCCAGGCACGGTGTAATGTATTTTTTCCTAGGAGAAAAATTCTGAATTATCATAATAATTCACCACTGATAATATAATCTTATTAAATACATATTTAGTCGGTATTTATTCTTCTTTACTATTGCATATATTTTGAAACTTTTATTCATTCTGTCCATTTTATTTTATTTTATTTTAGTAGGTATTTGGCATGCAATTTTGCTACTCCAGTAAAATAATGTAAATATTTAATCTTTCTTCTTCCTTTCCTTGTTTTGTTTTGCCATCAACCTCTAAACCAGTAATTGGAAAATTATTAAATTTACATCTAAAGACACTCTGTAATACACCAGTAATCATTTTCAAAAGCATATAGAGAAATAATCCTTAGCCTTAGGAAAATCATGCACAAATCCCAAAAAATAATTTGGTAATAGAAACCACAGTTTTTAATTTGCCTTTCTGAAAGACTTTTGTCCATTCTGCAGATTAAATGACAGGTAGCCAGGTTGCAAGAAGGATTTTGTAACAAGCTTAAACCTCAGACTCCAAGGCAGCTCTTCAGCTTGCATGGACTGTCGGTTCTATCTGTGGAGGATGAGCAGCCGAGTCCCTTGTGCAGCTCTGGCGACCCAGAAGACCTTTAGGCTTAAGGAAGCACCACCAAACCATGTTGGTCTCATGAGTGAATTCACTACTCCTGTTTGCAGTCAAATTTCCAGTCTCTAACTCCACTCAGAATTACTGGTAGCATTTACCAAGCCTCCAGTTAGCACTGCAGCTGACAGATTACTGTCAGCGCACCACATCTGTTACACACTAAATTCAGTGGGTTTTGACTGCTGCCCTATTTTCTGTCCTTAAGTCCCTAGTATTATTCTGTTTGACCCCTTCAAACTCTGCTGGGCTGAACACAAAAGCGCAATAGCATACACAACAGGGAGACCTCACAGAAGTCCTGCTTTGGCGTGTCTATAATGTCTATTTATCACCAGTCTATTTTTCACAACTACAAAAGTTCCTTCTTGGGGAAAAAAACCAGTTAATTGCTACCACAAAAAAAAAAAAAAAAAACAAAAAAAAAAAACAACAAACCCAAACCCAAAATACCAAAACAAAACAAAACAAAAGATCACCAGCATTTTCAAGGGGCCCAAGCATCACTGCAAATGGTGGAAAGTGATCAGTTTATATTAATTTCCCATGGTTAGACAAATCTGTATATTATATGTTGAATATTGATCTTAATTTAAAACTAAAACAAAGCCATCAGGGAGCTCATGGTCAGATATTAACATACTAATTGACAGTGGTGTTGCTGATCTCAGTGACTAAGCTAATCCTGCAGGGTAACTCAGTGAACAGATGGTCTTGTCCAAATACGTCTTCCCACTTAGTGACCCAGAACATGCTGGAGATACCACAATTGCATAGTGGCCCACAATTAAGTCAGGTATCCAGATGAAATTTAATTCTAAAATATGCTTTCTGTATACAAATTTACTTAAAAGATTACACATTTAATCATTTTCCCCAGTGCAGTTCTTCGAAATACTATTATATCAGTTACTTTATAACTGAAAGTATTATATTAAACAACATATCTTTTCATTAACAAAATATGTAGAAAAGTGAAGATATTATTTTGCAGTAAAAAATTCTGGAATAAAGCAATGCCTGAAGAGACGTAGAGTGAATGTAAACATGAAAGCAAGAAAGGATTTCCATTAGGATTTAGAAGCAGCTAGAATATCATGTAAATGGACAAAATATTCATTCTGAGCACCTGCTTAATAAAGACTTATATTTCTAGTGTATCTTGAAGAAGTTTTTTTAAACTAAAAGTCACACCTTTTTTAGTATATAGCAGCTGATTAAAAAAACAAAACAAAACAAAACAAAACAAAAAAAAAAAAAAAGAACCCTTTCCTTCTTGGATAATGAAGCACAGTGCCCATCCCATAGGAAAAACTAGATGAAACTCATTAATTTAAAACTCAGTGCAACAGAAAATTTTCAAACCCAAAGCCTTCCAAAATGTGCTCTAACAATTGAGAGATATAGCAATTTGGTTTGATACTTGGCTGGAAAAAATATCAAGCAAGCTTATGAATTAAGAGGGAACAATCAGGTACTGAATAAAGCTTCAGAAAAGTGTTCATGAGCTATGCTTTCTTTGGAAAAAAAGCAAATTACTTTAGATATTCCTATGATGGCATGACATACAAGTTTAAAAAAGGGCCAGAAGATTTAAAAACTGTCAATAAAACCACTTCAAAATATATGTTGTTAATGATGTTTCTTCAGTATCAGAACAAAATAACATGTAGATAATTCTTCATAGATTGCAGAGCCTTGTTTAAACAGGTGACTGCAGAAAAATGTTTAAAACAGATGCTCAGTAAAGCTTGCCATGTTCAACCTACCTAAGTGCATTTAACACATGAAGGACTGTGGCCTTGTTGTTCTAATAGAAGTCCTCCCTAAAACATATTAAAGGCATTCCACTGACAAAGGTATAAAAAATATGCCCTTTATGATCATGGGATGATATTATAATTAACTTATGTGTTATATAAGGTTTGGACCCTTGTTGTAGGGTAAGGGTTAGCATAACCCTAAAACAGTAACATATGACCCCCCCCCCAAAAAAAAAAAAAAAAAAATCTTTGTTTTAGGTGATGTAACAGAATCCCAATTTTGGTGACTGCAGGCCTAAGTACATATCTCTTTGTACTCATTTTACAGCACTGGCTGCTCGATTTAGTTACCGTTCCTCAAAATGTTGGCATTTATGATTATATCCTTATGGATGAATGAGAAATGAAAAGTAGATGTAAAACTTCCGGGAATTCATGTTATCAGAGTGGCATAGATTGTGGTTGCTTATTTGCTTTATTCTGCTTGGATTTTAGGCAGCTTTATAATTATTGCATATCAGCTGATAAGCAAGAACTAGGACATGGGTATTTTTCCTGGTAAATTAGCAAGTATCAGAAAAAGTTAATAATTTCATTACTTCTCCAGGGTATGATCCACACTAAAGTTACTAGTGTTTCGATCACTTCTGCAACCTATTTGCCTTTTTCTTATCTGGCACCATCAGTCTTGCAGGCCACATTGAAGTAGGAGGCACATTCATGGTCAGATATTGCTGCTGCAGCTTGGGTATTAAAGCATTGTTGAAGTAATAAACTGTAATTTTAGATTTAGTCTATAATATTGTGTCATGGGTGTAATTAGTAAATTACAACAGAGCTCCTATGGGATTCGCATATTACAGCCATATGATTACTCAATTTGTTCGCTCATGATTAATATTATTACACTAAACATAAAAGGAAATCATTAATGATTTATCTGCAAACTGCTTAATCCAGCTGGTAATGATGCAGGATAGAAGAAGGTAAGTTTATCTATGTGCTTGGAAACTAGTTTACACAGAACAGGGAAACTAAACCAGTGTTGATTAATTTTCTAGTGAAATAAACAAAAATAATTGTCCTTCAAGAAATAGTAAATGCATATCAATTATGTGTCATGTTATTGCAAGCACATTTGTAAAAATACATTCTAAAAAAAAAGTATTAATGTTTTCTTATACTAAGCTCTTGGACTTTGCAGCCTCCTAAGACACTTCATACACTAATTTCTGGCTTGCAGCAGAAGTGAACAGCAAAATAGCAAATGATAATGAGATTCAGAAATGGGTCTGTTTATATATTAAATTATATAATCAAGCTGTTGTTCCAGTATTGATTTGGCTTTTATGTTTGTATACATTAAATTATAAGATGGATATATTTTGTATTATTTGTTCCGAGCTAAATTGTTATAGTTTTAGAGAACTTAACACAAGATGGTAAAAGTCATTACATCAATCAAATTTGCATTGTGTTTCTCATGAAGAAATGAACATCCTCATCTAGCACTTTTCTGCTGAAGGCTCTTTTAAGCAAAGACTGAAGGTGAACCTAGTGTTCACCTTAATTAACATGTTCACCCACATTAAACTTACTGTAAAAGGTAGCCAGATCTGGTAGACTTTGGAACTCAGGGGAATTCTCATTCCTGCCCCTGTAAAGATGACTTTAGTCCCTCTTAGATCTCAGGGTATCTGCCATCCAAGACCCACGGATGCAGAGGCTCCCTGTGCCCAGGTCCAGCCAGCAGTGAGGTGGAGAACACATTCCTGGTACACACGCGTGCACACACACATGCGTATGCACACACATACACATGCAAACAGACCAGGATGTAAGCTCACTACTGGTTATGTATAAATACCATCACTCTCTGGATTTACAGGCACACCCACATTCATACATTCCTTGTATAATACCACAGACTCTAAGTCCATCCAATACCTTTGCCCAGATCCCAGGCCCCTCACTCAGTTACTGGGGCACATCTTGAGAGCTTGGGTCTTTCCTGGTGTTGATGTCCTTCTACTACATGCTAGTCTAGCCTGAAGTCTGCCAGTGGTTCACCTCCACACCCTCCCACATGCAATATGGTTGCCATCCATTGTCAGCTTCTAGAGCTATGGACTCCTCAGACCCACAGTTTCTCTCTCCCGTGGTTGGCACTCAGATTTCTCATACTACTTACTGACCAGTCTCTCTTTATGGTCGCTAGTGGTTCACACGCTCACCCAGAATGAAGTGTACTCATACAGAAACTTGTTTGGAATAGCTTTAAATACAAAGACAGGACTTGACCAGAGAAGTAAATCAGCCAGCAGCTTACTTGCACTCAATTGGCATCTTTTGTTCCAGCTCCTCTCCATGTCCCATGCTTGTTTTCCCCATCCACCTTAACCCCTCACTTTCTCCACCTTTGCTTCATCCCAGACAAACAGCCCACCTCTAATTACTTTTTCCCCACTGGACTCACTTCTGTTACATCTGTACCCAAACTTGGTATCTCACAGGTTATGGTTGCTAAGGGTCTGGTGGCCTTGCAAGATTTCACTTCTCAAAAGACGCCCAATTGACCCCTTAATTATTTCTGAAATTTGGCTGTCTCTCGCCTCACTTCCCCTTAACCATCTGTGAAATCTGGCTATTTCTCACAGTGCAACACATAACACTTGTCAGCTTCCCACTCGGTTATCTGCTGTGTCCAGCAATTTCTCATGTCATGTCCAACAGTTTCTCATGGTCAGTCTAGTTAGCTAAACTCCAGGCCACGTCCTAACACATGCCAGTGTGCCAAAACACCTGTATTGTGCCCACAAGAAATTCACAAGAGTTTCACCTCAAGTTTGCCCACTGAAATGAGTTAAGACTGTACCTTTTCCTTGCAGGTCAGAAGACAGTCAGATTGGATTAGTCATTTTTTACGCTTACTGCTCAGCATCAGAGACTTTTTCTCAGCCTCAGCCGCAAAGCCTCGTGCCACGTGACTATTGAAAGAGAAAAGCCAGTTTCAACAGCAAGCACAAACACCCATTCTGCCAACCACCAGTGCACAGAAAAAGAGAATAAGCCAGAAATAAGCTGAACATGCTAGTGAAGGCAAGAAGGAAGATCTGGTTCTTTTATTTACCTTTGTTGCCTCAATATCAAACACATGATTGTTAGCACTTAAGACATAGATTATTAAGTACAGTTTCTCAAAAGGCCTTCATACTGTCTTTTTAAAAGGGTATTTTAATTTGGAAGTTGCATTCAGAATATAAAAGTGATGCTGGTTGTAGGTAGAAGGAGAAGCAGATCAAAAATTTTGTATGACTTGGGATCTATATTCCCAGAAGGGATGGACAGTCTTCTGAAATATCAGAATATATATGGAAACTAAACAACGCAAAAGTATTAGATAGTGCACAGAAGAGAATGAAGAAATAATAGCAATGTACTAATTGTATGCCTTAAATTTGCAAAGATGATATATATCATGCTTATATTTATGTAATAGCATTATAAGATCATACAGAGTTACTGTATTAAAAAACCCAAAACCAGTGCTAGATAATTAGAAGTTTATATAATCAGCTCACGTTTTGAGGTCAAGATAAGTTTAGAACCCAATTAAAGAAGATAATTTTAGTTTTTTGCTGACAGTGTCACCTAGTAAGCATTTTCACTGAAAAGGTATCCATGCCTTGGCTAGCCTTTCTTATTGCTAACCTGAAATGCCATCTATGATTTAATTATGTGCATACACAAATTTACTTATCTTCATTTTATCTAAATCAGGATATTTTGAAGAAATTTATACTTTACTCAGTGTTGTTGGTCTTTGTTCAGATAATTTGATTGATAGTATCCATATTCAAGCTACTATTACTGAAAAAATAAAATAATCAAAGCTGCTATTGTTATAGAGCTAAGAAAAGATGATTTGGAGTCTCACAAAAGCATTGATGTGACATTAAGACCAAATAAAAGTTATTTTGGAGATCACTAGGCAATAACAAAAGTTTTCATTACCAGATAAATAAAGAATATCAACTAAAATATATTTTACATATGAAAACTTCACCAGTGAAGTCTGGTTAGCCTTATCCTGAAAACACTGTGTGTATAAAAAGAAAACAAAATTTCTTTTCCTAATTACTATCATAATTTCATCCAATAGCTGTACTTTCAGAAGAGGATGTTGGATGAAAGATGTTATTTGCCAGGCCCTGATGGACTTTATGACAGTGCTTTTAAGTGCATATAAAATTTCTAGTTGTGTACTTCATTGAACCGCAAGCTTGTGTGATAACAGGTCCAGGAATAGAATTTATTTCTGCCATGTTTCACTGGTAAAGTGTCTAGAGGATAGTGTTATTTTAACTCTTTTTGCATAAAACCCCATTAATAGGTCAGAATTAAAGGGAGGAGAACATGTAGAGAGGGGAGGGGTTTGTAGGAATGGTTCAGCCCACTCGAGCAATGAAAGGAGAAAAAAAAGAATTGAAATTTGAGCAGATGCAACAATGTGTAAGCTTTGGAGAATTCGCTGGCCTGCTCTCTTGCTCTGTACTTATTTGGCACATTGCACCACCTCAGCACTTCGGTTAGTGTTTGCAGCTATTAGAAAGTAGCATCATGTTTTTAAGGCAATCAATGCTGTAGAATAGTCTGTTACCTCCATGGCATACCAAGTCCTCAACAAACTCACTGGATTTTTCCCCCCACACTTTATGGTTAGCCTTACATATTTCTCATTATTCCTACACAGTTTGAAGTTGCAAGCAAGCCCATATGTTATCATCTCTGGATAAGCCACGTTCAGAGAAAAGTATAAAAAACAAACAAACACATCCATATTTTTAGAAATGAATGCTGTGGTGTTTTTTTCAATGATGCTGGAAATTTCTTAGTTGCTTAGCAATTTTTTCAGCTCTCTCTGAACTCCAGGCTTGGAGCTGTGATGCTGACCCTGCACCTGTCTATGGAACTGCAGATGGCTGATGTAACACAGGCTATTGACTTCAAAACAGGAAGGAGGAGGAGAACCAGATTGCTTGTGTGAGACGCACACACATTTCCAAAATGCTGATTATTTGTTCCCTAAAATATTATGAAGGTTTTTGCATTTACAACTGGGATTCATCTACATGCACCATTAATGTCCTAATGTATACCTTAGGCAAAAGAGGGAAATCTAGGCAGAAATTACACACTTTTAATTGTACACAAAGTGACTTGCAGTGTTATTCAATAGTATATTCAGCTTCTTTCAGTGAATTGAAAGAAGCAGATGCAGGAGGGAAAACAGTATATAGAGTAACTTAAATAATGACTCAAGTATATTTGGTTTGTTTGGTTTTGTTTTTTTTATAGTAGTGAATATGCACCCGAAAGTAAACATACATCAAATATACTTACCATCTTTAGCTTTTAAAAAATACCACCGAACTTAGCAGTAGCTAAAGACAATGTCACTGTCCTTATGCAGTTAACAAGAGACATCAGAATATTTAACTAAGAATAGTGGACTATTAAAGGCCTAGAAATAGAACAAAAATTGGTACCTTTCCAACAACATAAAATGGCAGAGCAATAACAGCACTACCAAGCAAAATAATGGCCATTTTTACGATAGAGGATCTTATTCTGAATACAAATACACACACATACAGATACATAATTCAGAATTTGAAAAACAATCTTTTTGAACCTTGTAAATACTTTATTTTAATATAGAAAATATTGTTAGTCCCCTTTACATGAACTATGAGCATCCCATACACTATTATATGAACAGAAAAGCTTAAAAATGTGATTTCTTACATCCTGAAGATCTTCACATTTCTAAGTGTAGAATTTAAGGCCAGTTGACTTATATTATTAGGAGTTTGAAATTATCCTGACAAATCTGAAGAAAGTACTTTTTTTTTTTTTTAGGTTAAACTGTCTTGAAAAGTAAGACTCTGTCATGGTTTAACCTACAGCCACTCGCTCACTCCTCGCCCCTGCCCCTGCAAGGAATCAGGGAGGAGAATTGGGGAAAACGTAAAACTCAAGGCTTGAGATAATAGCAATTTAACAATTTAAACATAAGAATAATGATAACAACAACAATAATAACAATTGTAATGAAAAGGACTGAGAAGGGGAGAGGAATGAAATCAAAAGGAAAGGGAAAAGAAACACTAAGTGGTGCACCATATAATTGCTGACCACCTGCTGACAGATGCCCAGCCCGTCTCCAAGCAGTGATCTCCCCCTTCCAGCCATCGCCCCCCTGTTTATAGACTCAGCATGATGTTCTATGGTATGGAATGTCCCTTTGGCTAGTTCGAGTCACCTATCCTGGCTGTGTCCCCTCCCAGTTTCTTGTGCCTCTCCAGCTTTCTGGCTGTCAGGGCCTGAGAAACTGAAAAGTTCTTGACTTAGCATAAACATTACCCAGCAACAAGTAAAAACATCAGTGTGTTATCAGTATTATTCTCACATCAAATCCAAAACACAGCACTGCACCAGCACTAAGAAGAAAATTTACTCTATCCCAACTGAAACCAGGACAGACTAGTTCTTGGAAACTATGGGTTCAGTTACCTTTGCTACCTTTGCAGTAAAATGGAAATGACAGAGAGGAGCTCAGGTCTAGGGACAGTAAATAAGCAACTTTCATCTTGCTTGAAGTAAAAAATATATTACCCGTTGGATTTCAAATGCATGATCTGCTGAGTCAAGTCCTATGACAAAGATGATATCTAAATTAGAGAAAATACATGATTCAGGTACATGTTGTGCCCTACACTGGGATGAAAATCAAGGCCATTGCTGCCCATTTGAGGGAAGGAAATCCAGGTGTGTAAACTGGAAGTGACCTCTAAATTACCTGTTCAACTGCTTAATTCAGGAAACTTGGAGACCAAGACATGTCATGGACTACAGATTGCCCTTGGTCTAGATGCAGTCCATAAAATGGACTTTGAAACATAAAATTTGAAACCTGCACATTGTTTAATGCAGTTATTGTACCTAAGGCCCTAGAATGCAAAAATTCAAAGGCTAGCCTGTACAACTACAGAGAGTCCTTTCACTGGTAGATTCAGGATACTTGAACTTGACCTAGCTGTTCATTTATTACCTTCTAGACTTGTAGAACGTGAGTCGGTTCTGTACTAGAAATTTTATTAGGAAGTCCCCATGTTTAGGGTGCCCAACTGTTATCTGAAGCCTTGGTCTAAGAAAGCACCCATGATACAAAGGATTCCTGTGAAAATGTTATATCATACGAATGTCTGGAGAAGAACACTACAGATTTTTTTTATGTTAAGCTAAATAAAATAACAATGTATTATAATCAAAAGATCTGTGACTGAGTCAGATAAACCACCTTTATTTTTCGTTACCCTAAACAGTCTTTTCTTTGCTATTCACTCAGAGTGGAATTCACTATTTGAGCACATTGGGTTTACACACATGGCAAGGTTTTGGCATCAAGGGGTGGGGCTGCAGGGGTGACTTCTGAGAGAAGACATCTGACGAAGCCAGTTCCAGTTGTCTGCAGGATGGACCCAACACTGGTCAAAGCTAAGCATATCAGTTATGTTGGTGGCACCTCTGTGATTACCTATTTAAGAAAGGGTAAAAACAGCAGCTGTGAGAGAGGAATGAGAAAATGTGAGACAAACTGCCCTACAGACACTAAGGTCAGTGAAGAAGGAGGGGAAGGAGGTGCTCCAGAAGCCAGAGCAGAGATTGCCTTGCAGCCTGTGGAGAAGACCATGGTGATGCAGGTTGTCCCCCTGCATCCCATGTAGGATCACGGTGGAGGAGATATCCACATTGCAGCCCATGGAGGACCACATGCCAGAGCAGCTGGATGTGCCCTGAAGGAAGCTGCGACATACACCACCCCAACCCCTCCCAGACCACACTAGAGCAGGATCCTGGCAAAAGCTTTGGCCTATGAGAGGAACCCACGCAGGAGCAGATTTTCTGGTAAGACCTTGTAGGGGACCAGCACTGGAACAGTCCATGCCTGAAGAATTACACCCCATGGAAAGGACACATGCATTAGAAGTTCTTGAAGAACTGCAGCTCATGGGAAGGACCCACATCGAAAAAGTTCATTAAGGACCGCAAACTGGAGCAGAGGAAGAATGTGAGGAGGAAGGAGCAGTACAGACAACACATTATGAACTCACCACAACTTCCATTCCCTGTGGCCCCTCAGGGAGAAGAGGTAGAGAAGGAAGGAGTACAGGAGTGAAATTGAGGTGAAAAAGAAGGGAGGAGTGAGGGGGGGAAAGTGGTTTTAGATCTTATTTCTCATTATCCTATCCTGTTATTAATTGGCAATAAATTAAACTACTTTCCCCAGTCAAGCCTGTTTTGCCTATGACAGTAACTAGTAAGTGAAGTCCCTGTCCTTAGCTCAGCCCACAAGCTTTTCCATTGTATTTTCTCTCTCTGTCCTGTTGAGGAGGGTGTGCTGGTTTAAAAGTAAACCGGCAGGAGAAATGAACCCGACTCAAAAAGAGTTTAGAAGTCAGAACTACAATTTAATTAAACAAAAACAACAAATAAACAAATTACAATAGGTA
>JAVJGI010000014.1:87988185-88053548 GCA_035590275.1 Ibycter americanus
GAGAGGGTATAGAATACACAGTTCCAGTTACACCCACACAGTGATAAACTGGTCCCAGCCACTATAACTAGGACAGAGGGCAAGCGATAGAGCAGCATGGTGGGCACCTGGCAGCCAGCCAAGGTCAACTCAACACACTTGAAAGTGCAGACATAAAGTATATACCACAGAACATGCGTACCTTCTCCAAACAAAATTTAGTGAAATCCTGATGACTCTACTCTAGCTGCAGTTCTACAGTCGGCTTCCATGGTCATCTAACTGTAAGGGAAATGCAATCTAAGCAAGCGTCTTAGCTACATAGAAAAAGTAGGGATAAGCAACCTATGATTTTTGTGTAGATTAATTTTTAAGGAATCTGAAAGAAAGTTGGTTTAGTTCAAGATCATTTTATTTTATTTTTCTATTTGAAGAAGTGCTTGACATGTCAGCTTTCACCGTACAAAGGAATGAAAAAGTCAAATTTTTTCAATATCATTACAAAGTGTTCTGTCCTGACAAGAAAACTTAACAGTTAACTACATCCTTTGGCTGTTGGATCATCTAAGATCACAGCAGCCATAACCCAGTTTGATATCTATCCATATTAAAAAGGCATTGTGTAATCACCCATTTTTAAAACTTTTTTTGTGTGTGTGGTTGTTGTCTTTTTATTTAATTCAGGCATTTAAATACTTGTATGTGAAAATAAACCATATCATCATTTGATGTAAACAAATATTCAGCCACATGAGCCACTTTAGCTCTGTTTTTCAGTCACAACTTGAAGGGGAAAAAAAATATTTATTTTAAAGCAGGTTGAATTTAACAGGAGATAATAAATACAAAAATGCAGGACAGAAGTCGAGTTACTGGTATTAATTTCATTTATTTATATAACATACTTAAATTTATTTTGTCAGACATACATTCTTGTGCTTACAAAATATATTTGAATGTTATAAAAATAAAAAATGTAAAATAAAATTAACTACAAACTTTGACAATCCTTCATTTCAGTCTAATCATGGGGCTTTTGTTTGTCTTGTACCAAGGAACAAATACAAGTTTTGTATGTTACAGACACTTTTAAAATCTACTTTTACTTCCCCCATACTCTCTGATACATACAGAGCCGTAGTTCATGGACTATCATAAAGACTACATAGAATACTCACTATGTTTTAAACTATGAAAAATATCTTCAATGGTTTTCACAGATGCAGCCTAAAATTATGCATTCCATAAAGTGTTATGGACAAAATTTGTGCCAAAGTGCTAATTACAGAGGTGGCAAAATCTTCCCAAGAAGAACTCAAGTTACTGGTCTTGGTACAACAGCTGTTGTGTGAAATCTAATGGCTGATGGTACAGAGAAGATCTTACCAAACGAACCAATTCTTTTCATCTCTAACTTCTCTGAATACTTGAGCTGATGTTATTAACAGTTCTGGTAATTCTAACAGAGCACATTCAACATTATTAGGTTTCCAACTCAGACAACTACTTCTTTTGAATCTGGATCTTAAACAGAATTCAGTTTTATATTTACTGCCTCTCTTTATCTCCACTCCAAATTCTGAGTTCAATGGTAAGATCAAATAGAACACTGTAATTCTTTAGAGTGTATTTTAAAAATAGATGCATGTCCTAAATACATTGTTTGCTGATCTCTTTATATCTCTGCAAACATCAAAGAAATGCAGTAGACACTGAAAATAGCTCTTCACCTTTCCGTACACTGGCAGCAGCGCACACCATCTCATCATGCATAAGCCTGCAGTTCACATGCAATCTTACATTTTGCATTTGGAGGGTCAGTGGATCATTGACACTCTATGTGTGTCAGGAGAGAAGAGAGGAAGCAGCAAGCATCTCCTGCCAAGGCTAATCACTCTTGCCCCTCTGACTGGATCTGAAATTTAACTGCACATCTCAATTTCTCTTTCCAGCAACAATCAGAGTTCTGTTTTTACTGAAATTAGTAAGGCAAGAGGCTATGTTACTTGATGCATCCAAGGAACCACGGAAGACTGGACAACAATCATCACATAGGTCTTTTGAGACTACTCACAAGATAAACCATGCATGCGATATTTAGGTCAACCAAGAAATTATACATAGCATATGGAAGGTTGTACTAACAAATGGCTGAATATTGCCACTTAACTTTGGAAAGGGAAATTAAATTAATAAACCACTGAACAAATCGTATAAGCGAACCCCATTATCATGTATTTCAGGAAGAATTTTGCTTTGGAGTAATAGCCAAAGCATCAATGATTCTCAGTTAAGGGTTCTGTTCAGCTAAGTTTTTGCACTGTAAGGTTGAGTTTCATGCTTTCATTCTTCACATTGAACAGCAACAAAAATTAAAAACTTTCTTCTTCAAAACACTGAAACTGAACACTTTAGCATTCACCAGGAAAGCCTAACAGCTGTTCAGCAATCATATTGCAATGTGTTTTGCCATTGTGTTCCTTACTGTTATGTCAAAAGCCAGCAGGTTTACAGCAGAGAGGGATTGAGCTAGACCTGCATGCCACTACTAGCAGAGATGCAGAGGATACTGAGAAATCAGCAGCAATAAATCATCTTGTGTCCATACTGTTTGCAATATTTATTAAATATTATCTCATAATAAAAATAAAATAAAACTTTGCCAGGGAAGAAATTAAACTCATCTGCTCAGAAACCAAGAGATAGGAAGTGTGTACCACAGTTTCATGCAGAATGATATCTGCGTGTCCCCTTTCCAACAGTCACTGCAGTAATCACTCCTCTGTCCCCTACTTCAGAATTAGTTGCATTCCTAGTAAAAGAAAGACAAGTCTCAAAGACTGTGCAAATTTAGAAAGGGTCTGATAAGCCTCTGAAATTTATTGTTTGTATATATGATAAACATACCCATAGAATCAAAGAATCATAGAATCATTTAGGTCGGAAAAGACCTTTAAGATCATCAAGTCCAACCGTTAACCCAGAACTGCCAAGTCCACCACTAAGCCATGTCCCTAAACACTGCATTTACGTCTCGTTTAAAAACCTCCAGGGATGGTGATTCAACCACCTCCATGGGCAGTCTGTTCCAATGCTTGACCACCCTTTCAATGAAGACATTTTTCCTAATATCCAATCTAAATCTCCCCTGGTGCAACTTCAGGCTGTTTCTTCTTGTCCTATCACTTGTTACTTAGGAAAAGAGATCAACACCCACCTTGCTACAACCTCCTTTCAGGTAGTTGTAGAGAGTGAGAAGGTCTCCCCTCAGTCTCCTTTTCTCCAGGCTAAACAGCCCCAGTTCCCTCTCTGGACATGCTCCAGCACTTCAATGTCCCTCTTGAAGTGAGGGGCCCAAAACTGAACACGGTATTCGAGGTGCAGCCTCACCAACGCCAAGTACAGGGGGACAATCACTTCCCTCATCCTGCTGGCCACACTATTTTGGATACAAGCCAGGATGCTATTGGCCTTCTTGGCCACCTGGGCACACTGCTGGCTGTCGACCAGGACCCCCAGGTCTTTTTTCACCAGGCACCTTTCCAGCCACTCTTCCCCAAGCCTGTAGCGTTGCGTGGAGTTGTTGTGACCCCAAGTGCAGGATCCGGCACTGAGCCTTCTTGAACCTCATACAATTGGCCTTGGCCTATCAGTCCAGCCTGACTGGATCCCTCTGCAGAGCCTTGGTACCCTCAAGCAGATCAACAGTTCCACCCAGCTTGGTGTCATCTGCAAACTTACTGAGGATGCACTCAATCTTCTTGTCCAGATCGTCGATAAAGATATTAAACAAAACTGGCCTCAGTACTGAGCCCTGGGGAACACAACTCGTGACTGGATGCCAGCTGGATGTAACTCCATTTACTACCACTCTTTGAGCTTGGCCACCCAGCCAGCTTTTTACCCAACACAGAGTACACCTATCCAAGCCATGAGCAGCCAGTTTCTCCAGGACGATGCTGTGGGAGACAGTGTCAAAGGCTTTACTAAGGTCTAGGTAGAATACATCCACAACCTTTCCCTCTTCCACTAGGCAGGTCATCTTGCCATAGAAGGACATCTGGTTCATCAAGCAGAATCTGCCTTTCATAAAGCCATGTTGGTTTTCACATCTTCCACTGGATCGTGTTGCTCAAAGTCCCATCCAGCCTGACCTTAACACTTCCAATAATGGTGCTCCTACAACTTCTCTGGTCAACCTGTTCGCATATCACACCACCCTGAGCGTAAAAAATTTCTTCCTTATGTCCAATCTAAATCTACCATCTTTCAGTTTAAAACCATTGACCCTTGTCCTGTCACTACAGGCCCTGGGAAAAGGTCTTTGTCCATCTTTCCTATAAGCCCCCTTCATATATTGAAAGACCACAATACGGTCTCCCTAGAAACTTCTCCAGGCTGAACAACTCCAATTTTCTTAGCCTTTCTTCATACAAGAGGTGTTCCATACCTGTGACCATTTCTATGGCTCTCCTGTGGACCACTCTAACAGGTGTATGTCTTTCTTGTGCTGGGCGTCCCAGAGCTGGACACAGTACTCCAGGTAGGGTCTCATAAGAGCAGAGGGGAAAAATCAACTCCCTTAACCTGCTGGCCACTCCCCTTTTAATGCAGGCCAGGATATGATTTGCTTTCTGGGCTGCAAGTGCACATTGCCTGCTCACATCCAATTTCTTATCTACCAATATCCCCAAGTTCTTCTGTGCAGGCCTGCTCTCAGTCAGTTCATCCCCCATACTGTACTCATATTGGGGATTGCTGCGACCTAGGTGAATGGACTTGCATTTGGTCTTGTTGAACTTCATGAAGTTCACATGGGCCCACTCCTGAAGTCTGTCAGAGTCCCTCTGCGTGGTATCCTTTCCCTCAGCTGCTGCACTCAGTTTGGTGTCACCTGCAAACTTGCTGAGGGTGCACTCATTCCCACTATCTATGTCAATGATTAAAATATTTAATAGTATTGTTCTCAGTATGGACCCTTGAGGGACACTACTAATTACTGGTTTCCATTTGGACATTGAGCTGTTGACTGTAACTCTTTGGGTACATATATATATATATATATACATGCAAAGCAGTTTTCATTGAAATTATTGCAAAATATTTAATATTTTCACTTGAAGTTAAATGCATATTAATACATATAAATATTATTATATGCATTCATAGATGAATAATAAACCGGTGCTTGTCAGCTAAAATGTGAAATAGATATATTTATGTGCACATATATATGAGACGTACATACCTCAGTTCAAGAGGTATTTTTCTAGATTTTTATCTTTATAAACCTCCATTAGGTATTGTCTCCCTTTATTTGGGGGAACAGTCTTCAAACTACAGTTTAGGCAGCTGCTCCTACAAATACCTCCCTACTGTTTGCAGCACAGTACAGTCTTATTTTTCTTGTAACAAGCCTGCAAAATGTAGGCAAATAAAACATGGAGAAATAAGCGGAGTTCTGACACCCCGGGAGCAAGACACTGAAGTCAGCTTCATTTGTCAAATAGTTGATGTAGCAGCTAAATAAAAACCTCTTAGTGAAACCTGAGCCATCCAGTTTCTTTATAGATGCAAACCAGGCTCTGCTCCTTTGTATTCATTTCCTATCTCTTCAGAATGCTTACAGCTTTCAGTAATGTCTACTGACATAAAGTCTTAGGGTCACCATCAAATCCCATTAAAATAATCTGAAAGACTCCTTTGAGTTGAATGGGTTTTAAATCAGACATTTATTAGACTCACCTAGTAGAGTAATAAATATTCATAGATGGATGAAAGAACAGAAAATCTCTCCAGTCTTGAGTCCAGCAGGAAGATCATTTGCTTGGTGAAGGGTAATCCACTTGTTGACTAAGAAAGACTCATGGGACAGGAAGGAAACTTACCCTTTGGGTATATGCAGGATATGAACAGGTATGAACATGGATAAGGTAATGAAAAAAACCCAAACATAGTAACACATGCCACAGTTTCCAGTGAAATCTCTGCAAGATACTTAACTTTCTTACACTTTCTTTAAGCAAAGTATAATTGGAATTCTTGTGAATATTTCATTTTTTTAACAAATCACCTCACTACTAAACAGCATAAATTGGCACTGCTTCAGTGATGAAATAAAGACATTTCTAATCCTGTTTCTAGTGGTTCCCACTATACACAGCAACTCCTTTGAATTTATATTATACAGCTGTCAATGATAAAATCTGGTTCAGCCTCATGTCATATAATAAATTCTTACTGACAAAAGCAAATTCAATAGCCTCTGTTGTGCATAGTAAGATTCAAAGACTAGTTAGTTTGAGTGGAGACTTGGCTGGAAAACCTCATCATGCTTTCTTAATACATGGACTTTTCATTATGCAGTGATTAAGAAATAAAAAGCCAAAAGATTTGAGAGAAGTGGAGATTAAAACATCATAAGCTGTTAAGGAAACAGGACATTCTGGTGGGGGAGACTACTTCTGGTATAACACATAGGCAGAAGTAGTCTCAAGGTGCAGAAGTTGCAGAGCTTTCACAATAGTTTCATATTAGCATTCAAACCACACTTTCATAAAAGGTGATGCTGTGTTTCTGAAGTGCTAACTTGATAGAACGACAGCATTCTGTAATGACATCCTTTGTTTATGCAGAGAGAATACATTACACTCTTCCATCACTCCGATCACAGTGCCATCCAAATATATGGAAATAAAGAATCTGTCCAACAAACTTCATACAGACCAGAAAATCCACCTTTGTAGGTTAGCATGGTGGGTGAAGAATTTGCATATAAGCTTCTGCTGTGGTTTAACCCCACGCAGTTCTGCCACACACAACCACTCACTCGCTCCAACACAGGCCACTCACTGACAAATAGGGAAGAGAATCAGGAGGGTAAAGTGGGAAAACTTGTGGATCCACGTAAAGACAGTTTAACAGGTAAAGCAAAAGCCGTGCAAGCAAAGGAAAACAAGGAATTCATTCACCACTTCCCATCGGCAGGCAGGTGTTCAGCCATCTCCAGGAAAGCTGGGTTCCATCACACATGACATTTACTTAGGAAGTCAAATGCCATAACTCCAAACACCCCCCTTTCCTCTTTCTTTCCCTAGCTTTTATTGCTGAACACGACATCATACAGTATGGAATATCCCTTTGGTCAGCTGGGGTCAGCTGTCCCAGCTGTGCCCCCTCCCAGCTTCTTGTGCAGCCCCAGCCCTCCTGCTGGCTGGGCAGTGTGAGAAGAAGAAAAGCCCTTGATGCTGTGCAAGCCCTGCTCAGTCATAGCTAAAACACCCCTGTGTTATCAACACTGTTCATCAAAAGTCCAAACCATAGCACCATACAGGCTACTATGAAGAAAATTAACTCTATCCCATCCAAAACCAGTACGGCTTCTCAGAAGGTTATTCTATGTTGTCTTCAACAATGGCTGAGAGGTTTTGGCGTACTCAGTACGCAGCAGTGTACTTCGTGTCACTGGCAGTGAGCCCCATTGCTTTTGTCACTTACTGCCCTTCCCTAAATGTAAGTGCTATCTGTTTATACAAGAATATCTTCTAATTCTATGCAAAAAAAAAGAGGGGGAACATTATGTTATGACATGCCTAAGGAGCTACAAAATATAATGCACACACATAACCGTAAGCATGTATAGATACAGAAGTAAATGTACATTTTATTTTCTTACTATTATTATCAACATTGTTCACCCATCAATGGATTCACCTGGCCTAATATGTGTATACTGTTGTTAAAGAAGGGTTAAGGTTTAATCTTAAGAACTTGGAAGTAGTCATGCATCCTAGGATGGAACAGTTAATGTTAAGGTACCTTGATTGTTTGAAACTAATCTTTGCATGCTTGTAAGCGATAAATTCAGGTCCTAACAAAGAGGTATCCCTGGAGGATGAAGGAAAAACGGCCCAAAGCAGTGATTCCAGGCCAAAGAAGAGTAAGAGATCGAGATGACCCAGTTTAAGACCATATGTGGGGACTACAAAGGAAAATTCTAGCCAACTGAATAGAGTGAGCAGATTTGCACACCCTCAGACAACCGAAAACCTCTGCTCTGGACAACTGGGCATGTACAAGGGGGAAGGCAAATATTATAATTGGCTTTGGGAAACCTCATGAATATGTATGTCTTTTCTGGGAAATTTGTTTAATATATATACATGTACTGCATAAAAAGAGCTACCTGAGAGAAGGAAGCCATGCTTGTCAGGTGGAACGATCTTCTGTGCACCCAGCACTGCAGTAAAGAATACCTGCTTCTTAATGCTACATTGGTGTTAAGGAGTTTCATATTCCTGGTTTTGGTGACACTATGTGTAAATGTAGCTTTAAAATGTGGTGTGACTATTTAAATGCACAGTCATAAAACATCTGTACCAACAGAAAGGAAAACTTAAATGACACTAATTGTCACCTTATCTACTTGTCCTAGCAGAAAGAGAAAGAACCAAATGAGTCTGTCTCAGCTGCTCCATCAGCTATAGGCAACCTCCTCCATTAACAGATAGTAATGTATCAGCAGGATGAGAATATGACACTAACTATAGTTGCATGTGCCATGGAGTAGAAAACAGGTGTTTTCTTGTCATCTGTCTGTTCAGTATATGTCTAAGGAAAATATTCATTAAAAAATGATATCTGCCAAGAAAAGCCCAAATTCCAGGAGTCTTTTCAAATTTCCAGTGATCAGTGATCCAGTAGCCAGTGATCTGAAACTACATTATTCACTATTGTTGTTAGAGCTAATATTCAGCATTTGTTTTGATTCTTCGCTGCAAAATCTACCAAATATTCTCACAAACATTAATAAACATCCACCCTAGTTTTCAGACAGATGTAATTAGTATTATCTCAACTACAAAAAAAAAAAAAAAAGCAACATTCTTTTTCAGATAAGGCCCTTAAATACATAGACTTACAAATAAATATTCTACACTTTGCTCTAAGCCATTTCTATTTGAAGTATTTCTACCTGTCAGTGCTGAACGTAAAATATAGCTGCCATGTTCCTTCTGGTGATGAGTATTAAACTCATCTTTACAATAAAAGAGAGTTTTAAATAGGCCTTTTAAGAAAAGGACACCATGCACTGAACCAAGCAACTTTTTTGTCATGCTAGCAGAGACTGCTGCTATGAAGACCAGCTCTGGCCACTCCTGTCCCTGTGAAGTCAGAGAAATGCATTTAGTTGTCTGAGAATCTTGTCCTCAGCATTTTACAGGTCTTTGTGCTCCTTGACATAAATACTCACAAACAAAGCAGAAAAATAATGAGAAACAGAAGGAATGGAGAAGGCTTACTTGTTAAAGCATGACATTAGAGGCATTATTAATGTTCTGGAATTTGTTCTTCCAACATGCAAAACTTAGATGCTGATGCTACATGTCCATCATGCACTCACAGGTCAATAGACTGTAAGCAATCAGAGCTCAGCTTTCCACAGAGCTTATTCTTCAGCCAAAGTAAACCCTCAGTCAGGCCAAACCTCCCCCATGACTTTCTCAGCTGTGATGGAATGTCAGCTACATTTAGCTTTGTCTCAGAGAACATCACGTCCTGAAAACCTGCCTGCAGAAAAGCCACCATGAGGAGTTGCCACAATAGCTTCTTGTTGAGTCACAGAACACCTGAGGCTGCAAAGACAAAGGCTGCTTTTTGTCTCGCAGTGGAAAATTTCACGTGACAAAAGTTCACGTGATAAGCCATAAAGAAAGCTAAATTAATGGAATTCTGAACACTTTGAGAGAAAAAGAAAAAGGAGATACAAACAGGGCTACAGGACCTAGCTTTGCAAGGAGGAAGCTATTGGAGTTCAGTGGGCTCTACAGATTACTGGGGATATCTAGGAGGATAAGCATATTAGAAATTATGAGGAGTGTTAATACTACTAGAATAAACCAGCATAAAGACATGAAAAACAGGTAGACTGTGTGCTTAAATTCTTCATTTCTGTAAGAAATCTTCCTGAAATCCAAGTGAGGTTAGGGATAAGTGCTGTGATTGAGTCTGATGATTTGTACTGATAAAAATTTTCACCATGGGCATTTTATGAAAAAGTTAATCCTATCAGAGAGTTTATATTTTCTTATCCAGCATGATTTCATACAATCAAACATGTCTTTGCACATACTCTTAAAGGAGTAAGAAAATACACACAGCTAAACTGTGAAAGTTCATATGGGAGAGAAACGTTGCGTTTAATAGAAAAAGAGCTGTAAGTATTCTGAAAAGTCTCCCTTTTGACTACCCCTGAAAAACATTAAAGAATTCTTGAGGTTTTGGAGGAATTCTGAAAAGAAACCAATTATATGAAACATTCCTCAATTTATTTAGAGTTCCTGTGGAGTCCTTTAACTGTTTAAGCCATTTGTTCTTTTGAAACAGAATATTAAATATGTTCTGTCCAGTGATTAGGTGTATATAAAATCTAAGGAAAACATAAACCCCTGGCAACTTTTTTTAAAATAATTTAAATACTCTATAAATCCCAGTGTATTAGGTCGCATGCGAAAAGTACTGAGAAAGCTCTTTTTCTAACTTGGCCTGAGTCTTTATCGATGAGTTTCAATGAGTTTCAAGGTCATCTTTTATTTTTCTCTGGCATTCGCACAAAAGCTGAAAAAGAAATTCATTTAAAATTATCTCATACAATGAATTAATAGAATGATAAGGTGACACTGGTAAAGAATTATGCGGTGTGATTTGGTGCTTAATCTTCTGTGGCCACATTGCTGAGATGTACAGCCATGCTTGAACCAGCTCAGTGACCTCATTTCTATAGCTAGCATATTTTCTTCCTTTTCTAGAATTGGTTTTAAGTTGCTTCTGCACCTGAAGATGAGAAATTTGCTGCTGCTTTTGAAGAGGTCTCTTCAACAAGAGACATAGCTTGTCAAGTCACAAACAGTGGGTATCCACAGGATACAACCTGACTGAACTTTGCGTTTTAGAAAATGAGTTCCATTCACATTTCTGGTTTCCCCTGTTAGTCTAATTACAGCAGCTTTATTCCTGTTGGGTTAAAGGGTGTTCCTTTTGGATGACACAGGTCATCCTTTTCAAAATATTAATTGATAGAAGAAGCATAGTCCTAGCAGAATTAAAAAGATTAAAAAAAAAAAATTCAAAACAAATATGCCGATCATTATGTAGGGGAAGAATGTTTATAAACCTGGTTCTGTGGTTCCCTTTATTTTTAGATTTTATATTAGCTCAGCACATTATAAAGAAGACAGAGCAGGCAGAGCCCTTCAGTAATTACAAAACCTATCAACCTTGTTAAGGAAAATGGAAGGACAAAACTGCATTGCTGCAAAATTCTAAAGCAATCAGCACAGAGAATTGAGCTGTCACAGATGACAACCATAAGTCTACCCAAGCCTGAAGCAGATGGAGCTACCTCATTATTGGATGCAGCCTACCAGTTAATAAATAAATATATTTAGCTTGTATTCACAGATTAGAGGAAATACATATTTTTAAAATATCTGACAAAGAATTTGGGTAATGATTAATAAGAAAGAAAACAAATATTGCCCCTGTAATATGATATGCAGCCTGTAATTCAAATCAAAGGGATACTCAAATACTCCAAAAATAAAAAGGAACTTTAAAGAGATGCTGTTAACATGACAAAAACACATTTCAGTTAGAAAACAAGTGGTTGTTTAAGATGTGAAAGGAACTAGTTTCTCATGAGTTTACTTTCGGTGATATTATTTGTAGTTTTAACTGTTTTGTCCAAAATACTGGCCCTTTTCCAACACTTCAAGAAGCTCTCGAATAACCAACGCTAAAAAACAGCAGGAGACAAAGACACAGCAGGAAATCATCCACACAGAAGAAAGGAAGGATCATGGCGTGAAAACCCATGGACATGTCTGAGTTCATTGCGATGCAGTTTAACAGTTTTCTGAAGAGCAGTAAGTTAAAAAAAAAAAGTATTCCATTTTAGCCACTGATGACTTCTGATAATTTAAGTGCGTACACACATTCCCCAGTGAACTCATGAAGAAATTAGCTCTACTTCACTCTAAGTTTCTTCTGTGTGGAGGGATCCCAAATCAGGAGTGAAACAAAGATTAACTATGTCAAAGATAAACTCTGCAAAGCAAACTGCAGTTGTGGCGCCTCACAAGAAATGGTAGAGTATTCCATAAATGAAGCCAATTGGTGTATTATAAGAACCAATACTTGCTGTGTTAAAGAAAGGTGTCAAAAACATCCCAGTTAATTGCATACCAATAAACATCATATAAAATTGTTCTTTTATTTCTTTCTGCAAGTTAATAAGTTGCCTCCTCTCAAATAGGAGATATTATTAGGTTTCTCAGCTTGCATAATTTTCAAAAGCAATTGATACTCATTTAGTCCATTTTAAAATCCACCTGCATTTCTCATTCCTTTAAACTTCTGAGGCAACGAATCACTCAGCTTCTCTAGATTTCACCTGAAGTAGTGCTTTTTCCTTTTTAAGGGTCCATTTTATTTCCATTCTAATTTAATTTGGATCATCTTTCCTTTAGTATCACTCCATGTGTAAATTAACATTTTTCTTTGCTCAAAGCACAGGGAACCTTAAGATGTCATTCCAAAATACAAGGATTTTGGCCAAGGCCATCTTCATTGACTGATGGCTCCCAGTTCCTACTGAGTTCCCATGTAACAGGAGCTGTGATCTCCTCAAACAGGGCAAAATTCTTTAAGAAGCAGGATCTCCCTCTGCAATATAAATTTAATGGGAGCTGGGAGCCAGAAGCAGTTGCTTCTGTGATAGGACAGGTTTTTTTGAACTGGGCAGCAGGATCACATCTAGCCAATCTAGGCCACTCTAAAAGGCAAGTAAAATGTTGGCAAAAGTCACCTTACTCATCAGAAAGCCTCTGAAAGTGGCCCAGTGTAATTCCTTCCTGTCATAGCTAAAGAATTATTATTTTTATTAATCTTATATTACCAGAAATTTGGGTTGACTTTCTTTCTCTGCTCTTCAGCATGTTTCTTATTGAGCAGTTTTGTTCTGTGGTACTACACTCTGATTTCTGAGATTTGGATATAGATTTTAGGAGCTATAATTAGTAAAAGCTTATTGATCTCACATCTATTTGTATTCAGAGCTGTGAACCACACAATAATCCTGATGGAAGAATTAATTTCAGTGGCTCACACTTTTCTTATTTCATTAAGATAGAAAACTAAGCAGCATGCCTGGAGCACATTTTAATTTTAGTATTTTTCTCAGCTAGATGATACATGTGCTACTTTCTAGAATAAGATTTGGAGGGTAATCACTGATTCATGGGGAAAGTACTTAGTAAACTTGAGTTTTCACACCAACTGTTTTTTAAAATCAAACATGAAGTGAATATCTTTTAATGAGACATAAAAATGGAGGATTAATGCAAGGTGAAATTCTTAGGGCTAAAATATGTCTTTTCCCAGAATTGCATGTTTCAGATATTTTTTTTTCTTAGTGCTAGTACCATTTGTAATTCAACTGCTAAATGGGTGAGCACCACCAAGTGGCACTCTGAAGGGTACAAACACTAAGCAGAAATTACGATATTAAGCCTTAACTGATCTTCAAAGGTAAAAAACCAGTGTTATGACAACTCTGTACAACTGTAGCTAGAAGAATACTAATGTATCTATTTCCAATGGATCTTCAAACAACTAATCTTTTAAAATTAATTTCATGTCCAACGATAATTTTTTTTCCTATTAATTTCATATGGAAATTTCTGGAAGATTGTTTTCTTGATAGTTTGAAAACGTTTTAGGTAGTTCAACACTATCGCTATGCAATCAAAACTTGCCATTTTCCATTTCCAGTGTTTTAGGGCACTCCTTTTGCGTGCTCACTGCATTTACACTGTCAGATTCAGATTTTTTTGCTAGTGACTTCAAGTATCTTTTTGCTTGGGCTGGGGGAGAGGTCATCTGCTACAAACTCTTCAGATGGAAAAGTGACATATTATCATTCCCTTGATGGGATAGCATTCCTTATAGTGATGAATAGGTACACTGCTAATGTAGGAAAGATAGTTACATCCTCAGGTGCATACTGGTTTATTCATAAACACATGTGGGGTTTTTTTGTGTATCAGGTATCATACCTATAGATAGCTTTGTTGCTCCTGTTGACCTTTGAGCCTTTTCCCCTCAGGTGTGCTTAGCTGCCTTCAGGGCATAACAGTTCCTCTACTACCAGTAGAGAATTTTACCATGGTCATGATTGTAGTGATAAAATGGGGAAAGAGTCTGAATAAATTGGGGGTATTAAGAGTACTAGGGAGATACGATCAAAGAGTCTGTAAAGAAAGCAAGCAGATCTCCTAAACTCTTTCAGACCGAACCAACTATTCTCATCCTCTCATTCTCTCCATCTCCCTTTCTCTTTCTGTCTCTCTCTCTCTCTCAGTGATGACAGACCAGGAGCTGCTGTGAAGAGGTATTGCTTTTCATAAAGCAAACCTGGCAGAGGAGGTTTTGCTGCCTCATGAAGTCAGTTGGCCAGAACATTGGAAGCCCCATCCAAAGCATTGGTTACAGGACTATCTAAGCAAGAACTATCACAGAAAATAATTCATGTTGTCAGTAACAGGGTTTTGAACATTGTAGGGACTTCAAGTGCATTTCTATGCAGCAGAAATAGAAAATTATACTCCAGAGAAGCATTTGTAGTATGTCCCTCACAGGAACATACAAGGGAGAGCTGAGACGAGCAGGAAACTCGTGCCTAGAGATTCTGAATATGGTAATGCCTGCAGTGGTCAGAGTAGTGGAGAACCTGTAATCATGTTTTGTTTATAAACCTGGCAATTTCTTTGAAAGAAGGGAACCTGACCAAAGTCCTTAATATCACATTGTTTGAGCAAGGGAAACCAGTAATCTGAATGGCACTCTTGACATTTGTTTCCTCTCTTTGTAAAGGCCCTCTTAAAATTAGCAGGTCGGGATAACCTGAGCAAACCCAAAAGTCTTAAAGATGTGGCTGGGGTTTCTTCCAGCTTCCTGCTATTTATTTTAATTAAATAATAGAATACAGGTGTCATTTCTGAAGATAAGAAGAGAGTTAGTGTGCCAATGGAGACAATGGAATGACCCAGCTAAACTATAGATTGTTTACCATGTTATCATCCTGGAGCAGAAGAATGGAAAGCTGACATGGGATTCAATCAATACATAATTAAATTAAGAGGAATATAAATGCAATCAATATCATGTTATGGAGTACAGGTCTTATCAAACAAAAATGATTTCATTTTTTTATGAGATTACAAGTTTGACTGACAAAGGTAACCGCAGATGTAATATACTTAGATGTTACAAAGGCATGACTTAAAGTCACACAGGCAAAAAAATTAGCACATAATTTTCACAATCCCTTGAAAAAGCAATTAAGAACAGACTAACTGTCAGATAGTAAAAAGTGGTGTAAAGTAAAGTAAATTTAAAAAAAAATTCATTCAGATCTAATTCATAGAGGAGGATGGAATACTGATCTGCGTGTGGATATGGCACAGCAAGAACACAGACCAGTCAAGGATATAAGGTGTTCTGAAGTATAAACAGAACGAAAATAAAGAGGGGAAAGTTATTTTTGCCTCTTTTTAAAACATTAATGGAACATCAATAGAATAATGAAATTCAGTTACGAGAATGGTATTTAGAAAGCAATGGAGAATAAGAACCACAAATTAAAGGGCTACAAAAAAAGCCTCACTGTAAAGATAGATTTTAGAAGCTCTATTCATTTATCTCTAAGGCCTCGTAGAGATGGAGCGAATCTTCATATGAAAATATTTATGTTCTAAAGGACTTGTTGATCTAGTTGAGAAAAGCATAACAAAATTAATGACTCAACGACATATTGAAATGAGAAACAAACGTTTTAACTGTGAGTATGATTAGCTGTCAGAACAACCTAAAGTGAAGAGATAAATTCTCTGGCTTTCAACTGAAGACTTGGTCTTTAGGGAAGATGATATTATAGATTCCCATCTGAGTAAGGATATGCATGAGAACTATGCAGACCACACAAGATATACAGTTTACACATCAATCTTATACAGAACTCAAATACATACTTTATATGAATTTGGAATATGTAGGGTTACAGGCTTTGCACTTAGAAGTTCCTGGGTTTCATACAAAAATGAAAAAGTTACGCAGTCTGAATTACATATGATATCAGATTAGAATGACTTGAAGTTCAATTCTGGCTCCATAGTATAAGCAAACACTTCGAAATCTAGCAATATGAGATATTTCACTACTTTTGGTTTATGGAATTTTTCCACACTGGTTCTTCTGTAAGGAAAACTTGTTCATCTCAGCAGATATTTGAAGAAATATTCTGTTCCTTTACTGGCATGTTGAGGAATTCAGTAAGTTTCAATACTGACATCACAAACTCACAGAGATTTTACATTTATCAGTATTCTAAAAAGAAAAGTTCAAAACAGCCACCATCACAGAAATTGAACTTTCCTTCTACTCCGTTGGGTGTCCCTGCTTCTGGAGTGTGTTAAACACATTGGCAAAGTGCAGTACTGTGGGAAAATTACTTGGAGGGGGGAAATTATAGACCTAATAGAAGTTGTAGTATTATAATAACTTTTTTATGGAAAAATGCAGTTGCTACTTTCGGATGGTTAGCATGCATGGAACCTACTCCACCATGGTTCCCTGGGCAACACAACCTGCTATCCTAGAGGAGCAGTGGAGGGTGGAGCTGAGTGGAGACACCCTGGCCAGGCTCTGCTGTACTCCCTGCAGGATTGGGAACTTGATGGTACCATACAACCGGTAAGCTGCATAGCGCTGTCAAATATAAAATATATGAGAAGATGTCCATTGCTGGGCCAACAACTGTGGCAAAACTATTCTCCTTAGATGAACCTTTCTCATTATAATCTTGTTATAATACTAACACACACCTCCATCCCAAAGTTACCCGCCTCCAAGGCACGACCACCCCTGACTGAGCATGTGCTATTTCTTGTCAACTGTGTCTTTAAATGAAAGCAAGAGAAGTTTACGCTAATCAATGATGAAAAAATGTATGACTAGAGTCATTCAAGCTACACCTGAAAATAAAGAAAAGTATAAAAAGCAAATGAATGAGGGGAGAAGTTAGGGAAAATGCCATCATAACTTGTGGGATCAGTCAACAGGCTGAACCTGTCTTCTCCCCCTTAGGGATGCCCATTGGGTAAGAACTTTGACTTATGCACATGAAATAACTAACTAGATGTCATTAGTAATTAAGGTTTTAGTTGTATATAGTTTGGCTGTATATCATTTCAAGCTTGTTTTTGCAGACAGTCCCTATTACAGGCAATCACAAAACTTAGCTTGTCACGACTTTATAATAAAGAGTGTTAGTCTGTAAACTGTTAGTGTGAGTCCTCTGCTGGCACTAGCAGTTTCTAGCAGCGGGTAACACATTTAAACAAAGTGGGAAGAGGCGCTGAGGGGTCCCCCTAATGCTGTTGGCGTGTTTCCCTGAGCAAGGCAGTCAAATTGCCCTCTGATCCAGCGGGACTGTTCAGTGAAGGGTCCCTGTAATGGGACACTGACAGACTGGTCGGGCACAAGGGTCTCGGCTTTCCTGGGGTGCTGATAGACAGATCAAACACTGGGGGTTGAGAGTATTGCGCCCCCCTGACACGCCCCTTCATGTGACAAGCACGGAAAGCTTGCTCAGGTTCTGCAGAGCATTTGATCCACTCACCATGGCAATCGATAGCCTTCATGAGCAATACAGTTTTTAGAGATTAAATCTTGTGTTAACTGCAGCTCTTTCTGACAAGGCATGGGTTAGATCATAAAGGCTAATTTCTTGTACTCACTTCACTTTCATTATTGCTTAGTATTCCAGTTGCATTTCTTAGAGAGTATGTGCAGTAGTTTATGATACATGACCATATTTCTTCTAAATAATAACTTCAAGGAAGGAGAAAATTAATCTCTTTAAAATGTTACAAATCCCATGAAACTTGCATTGGACTACTTTTTAACATCTGCAGTGCAAATTTTATCTTTAAATAAGAATAGGCTCACAGCTGTTCTAAGGACTTTACTTAGTTATACCTATAGGAAAAAATACAGTTTTATACAGGGAGAATTATAGAACTCTGTAAAAGTGACACTTTTATATGCTGACCCATGACC
The DNA here is from genome assembly GCA_035590275.1 of Ibycter americanus. NCBI lineage: Eukaryota > Metazoa > Chordata > Aves > Falconiformes > Falconidae > Ibycter > Ibycter americanus. The sequence continues at coordinate 88,006,342 of JAVJGI010000014.1, forward strand.
TGTGCCTTTTTCTTATAGGATGCTTATTTCCTGCCTCCATGTAAGATGAGAAGATCAAAAAACCATTAACCCAGATCTAAAATGTTAGTAAGTGTTATTATTACTAAATTGCATACTTGTTTTTTATCCTCTAATACCAGAAATTGTTTTGAACGGTTAGTCTTTACTTCATTGCACGTAATTTATCTGGCTACTGTATGCATTAATAGTAGCTAAATGTCATACCCAGCTACACTGTCAAGTAAACAGAAGCCTTTGTTACGTGTAATTTAAGCTGAAGTCTATTTTTTAAAGTGGTGAAACGTTCATTTATTATACCAAGGTTAAGTTAAATTAAATTATTTTTTCTATTTCCTGTTAGTGTTCATGTAACTTATTCTCTCCTTGCCCACATTCTCAATGATGAAACATAATGGAAATTTGGCCAGGTGATAATAGGTGGAGTGACTTCAATAAGATTTGTTAATGAGGTAGCTGATGAGGTTTCATGCAAGGGATGTTTCATCAAAACTGCATTAACAGATTATTAGCAAGCTTAAATTAAGAGGCAACGAGAATAAACAATATGAAGCCAAGCAGGTGGTAAAGAGGAAATACTAAGGAAGGAGCTAGAAATGTAATAAAGCTTAATGCCAAAATATTTCCTCACTACTTAGAGATGGACAATACAGATCCTTTCTTAAGGACTTCAGGGAGGTAAACATGAAAACCAATTAGTAGCAGAAATGTCAACACTTCAGGTGACAAAAGTACTCCTGCTAAAGCACTAAAGAACTTGGGTCATAGAAATCAGGTGCACAGCAAAGTATATTGAATGCTAAAATTACACCAGTTTGTGATTAAACCATTGCTGTCTTCACATGGAGAAGAAAAGGAAAGTCAATCAAAAGGACTGAAAACATCGATTCATATAGCACACATTTTCTTCAAATATCCTTGACAATTTGGTTTTTCTATGATTATCTCTAAAACAATTCTTTTTTACGTAAACATGGAAAGGAGAATATCACGATAAACATACAAAAATGGCGTGTTTTGCATGACTGTTTGCATATTGGTTGTGCTTTACTCAAGCTTTATTCTTGCTTCTCAGTTATCCAATTAGGTCATCAGACTATACAGTGTGGCTACAGAAATAAAAACATGCCAGCCCTAAGGTATTGATAGTAAGTTATGGATTCTCAGAGAAGACACTACAAGTGCCCGAAGTAACCACAGGCTTAAAAACTTGTTTGCATAAGTGATGACTCATGATTATGAACAATTAATATCACTACAAAAATCTGCTTGTGAATAATATAAAGAATGGAACCTAAACTTGAGATCAGATTTCCTGCATGACATTTACTTTGAAAATCATGTGGAATTCCCAGTTTGGGGAATCTTACTATTTATCTATTTTTTTATTTCTAATGTTATCCTACTACTAATAAGTCTTGATTTTATTTTATATTAATAATAAGCAGTTAATGTTTTAATTTTATTTTTTATTATTAATATTATTTTCTGCTTCATCACTCTCCAGAATTAAATGCATACAGGGAAGGTGAGTCATAAGCATTTGTGTGATTTAATGGTCCAGTTGTCCTTGCTCCTTGCCCAAATTAGTTTGCAATTTTGCTTGGTTTTGGTGATTTAAATCTTAACCGGCTGACGAAACTTTCCAGCTTGTCTTCAATATGGACTTGCTTGGCAATCACTGGACTCCTGGCTGGCTCTGTTTACTGTCCCTGCACCTCATCTTGCTCCAGCCCTGCAAGACGGCAGTCCTTGTTGGTGTGCCTGCCCTGCCTGTGCCTGCCCTGCTGTCACCCTCAGCTCCTGGCTCCCCTGCCCCTGCAGAGCAGCCCAGAGCAGTAAGGCTCTGGCAGGCTTTGTCAGTGTCCAGTCACATCTAGGATCACTCATCTGTGAAGAGCACACAGATAGCTTTAGTGAACGTAGGAGGTGAAAACCTTATTTAGAGATTTTTCAAGATTAGCTTGTATCTGCTTGTGACTCAGGTGTGTGTGAACTTTTCACTGCATAGGAAGATCCACAAAATGTTGGAGATCAGAGAAGGCTGCTGATGCATTCTAATCTTTTAATTTCTTAGAAAGACATTTACAAGAGCAAGCTTAAGAAATGTCCCTTTGGCTGTAGCAACTCTTGTAAAAGAGGTTTTGGAGCTCATTCCAACCACAAGATTTAGGTTCTGAAATGCCTAAGTTGTCTATTGTAAAGAAATTTAAAATTGCTCTAGGTATGCAAACTCCTTGTTCCAGAACTTGGTATTTCCAGGGTACACACGTGCTCTTTCTGCAGGCATCCTCTCATTGGACAAACTAGTCATAGTGACATGGTTTCAGCAAGACACGTGAAGCCCACCCCGACCCCACGGCTGTGGATGAGGGCCAGGGTATGCCAGAATGGCAATCAGTCAGCACGCATACTCCTAGAGGAGTGCTGGCACCACTGTCACCAGCAGAAAACAGCAATTCAATCTTGTGAAATGGTCAACACTGTCAGCGTTGGGAGGACGTTAGGTGTGTTATGTAAATACTAAATCCTCAGAGGCTTAAGCTGAAAAACACCAGTGTTCTGTACCCTCACTGAAATTTTAATGGGATTTTTACATTTATACAACCAGCTTAGTTCTAAGTCATAAGGTAGCTGCCAAGTTCTTTTTTTGAATATTCTCTTAGGAAAACTCTCCATACGCTGGGAGCTCGAGCACCAATTTCATAATTCTAGAAATCACTGAGTGAAACTGGATTATTGTTGGCAACTGCAGTATTTCCAGAGTATTGTATGCACTGTTTCTCTTCCATCTAAAATTCCATTTACCATTCCGCCACAGCAGCTCTTTAGGGTTTCTCTTTCCTCCCCTCTACCAAACACCTTCCCTGAGATTCCAGTTTCTCAGATGTGTGGGTCAGTGGAAATATCTGCTCATGAAATGCTGAAAGCTATTCTTTACAGCTGACGAATAGTATTTAAGGAATGCTCCACAACTCTTATTCTTGTAACTTTCTACCTTACAGTATTTTAAAAATATCAATCATTTCAAGGGTCTAATAACATATTCAACACCCAGCCCTTTCAGGAAGGCTTTTCAGAATGAAGGTCATTAAGATTATTGCTCCCTTTTGACCTAAGTTATTTAAGTCTAGACACTGGCTATAGAATTATAGATCAAAACTTCATCATAATCGCACATAATTTGCTTTTCCAAACCCCAATATAATAAAAAGTAAGAAAAGAATTAGGCAGTATAAAGGACTAGTTTAATGAGTAGAGTCTCTCTCTTTTCGTAAGAGAAGGGTCATCAAGTTGACTTCTGACACCAAGCTGAAAGGCAGCAATTTTTATAGAAAATTTTAAAGTAAATTTAAAAGACTTTTTTGTGCCCTTATAAAGGCACATTGGAAGAAAATAAACAGCTTCAAGGCAGAGAGAGTTTGATACTGGTAAACTTCAGAGAAGATCACTTGTCTCTCCGCCTTTTTCTAACAGACTTCAAATGTCTAACTTCTAGGAAATTCTATGGAATTCATTTATACAGGATCTCTTCTGTGAAGGAAGAGACTGTAAACAGAGAGTAGTATGTTTTAATATTTGCAAATCAAATAACAGAGCACAGACAAGTCAGATACTAATTATTTTGTAGTTTTTTTAAAAAAATATCCAAAATCAAGAAAATTTTGCCATATACAGATTTTGATATTGAACTATAGAAGTGTTTGAAAACAGGATATACTCTTTAATGTCAGTTTTCAGAATAAGTGCTGCTACTATACATTCGCAGTATTTGCAAATATTTATTTTGAAGTTGTGAATTTCAGACACTTCTGAGAAGCCATTCTGATGCAATAGTCCTTCAGCTGTTCACCCAGCATAGCTCTCTAGAGCCTTTGTTGGTTTCTGCAGTGCCTAGCCAAAAGGTTTTTGAAGCAAAGATGCAGAGAACACACTTACTTGTATAGGAAAGGTCAGTAATGGAGTTTGCCTGGGGATGAGGGTGCTCCAGTCATGATGTTTGCATTCCCTTGATGGTGTGTTCTAATTAGTGCACTAAGTGCCTGCTGACTAACCTGAACCTGTGATAGTACAGCAAGAAAAATGTCTTTTGTGATTATCAAAACAATTGCTTGGGGCAAAGCTGCTTGTGTTGTACTAATGCATACAGCTCTTCCTCCATCCTCTAACACTTGTAATTAAAGAACCTGATTTAGATCATTTGCACAGATGTTCTATGCAAACTCTGAGACCTGGTGTGATTCTGTTCACTTATTCTTAAATGTATATGATAAGAATTCAGATAGCCAAACCCAGAACATTTTTGCTTTTCAGGTACCATTTTACTGAATCAATAAACTAAATATATAAATACATATGTAAAGCACTTCACTAATACATGGAATGTAATTCAATATATTGGTGGTCATAATCACTTGGCCGGAGTCAGCTTGTATTCTGCAAAAAACCTTACTTCTGTAATTTAACCCGCATTGCTATGTTTTCTATCAAGACAATAATTAAAGGATTAACAGTAGTTGATTCTTTAATTATCCTTAAATAGAGTCCTATATCTACTTTCCAGAATACATATGTTGCACCAGCATTCCAGACCACTATAATACAGAAATATCCTATTTGTCTCTCCAGTCAAGGCCACCATCATATTTTTCATTTGTTAATGATTTTTAGTAGTAATAATACCAAATATTTTACAATTGAAACAAAAATCCCCAAATCAGATAAAACAGGGCATTATTAGGCAGTGCTATATAATATGACAGTATGGCTTATATTTCACTATGAAATAACTTTGTTGTTTCTATTAAGTTCAACTTAAAATGAAAGTTTTCTTTCACATATGTCCTGGTTTCAGCTGGGATAGAGTTGGTTTTCTTCTTAGCAGCTGGTGCAGTGCTGTGTTTTGGATTTGGTGTGAGACCAATGCTGACAGCACACTGATGGCTTTAGTTGCTGCTGGGTGATGCTTATACTAAGCCAATGACTTTTCAGTTTCTCAGGTCCTGCCAGCGGGAGGGCTGGAGGGGCACGGGACATTGGGAGGGGACACAGTCAGGACAAGTGACCTGAACAAGCCAAAAAAGTATTCCATACCATGGGGTGTCATGCTGAGTATATAAACCAGGGGAAGAAGGAAGGGGGGGACATCTGGCATTATGGCATTTGAGTTCCCAAGTAACCATCACGCGTGATGGAGCCCAGCTTTCCTGGAGATGGCTGAACACCTGCCTGCCGATGGGAAGTGGTGAATGAATTCCTTGTTTTGCTTTGTTCACATGCGTGGCTTTTGCTTTACATATTAAATTGTTTTTATCTCAACCCTTGAGTTTTACCTTCTTTTCTGATTCTCCTCCCCATCCCTCTGGGTGAGGGGGAGTGAGCGAGCGGCTGCGTGGGGCTGGGTTGCCGGCCGGGGTTAAACCACGATAACACAGAGAAGGAGTGGTCTTACATTTCTTTGATGAAATCATTCTCCATGAGAGTAGATGAGAAAGAGAAAAATGAGTGAGCAGAGCATGCTCAAAAGCTATGATTCAGCAAATTACATGCTGAACTTTAAGCATACTGATGAATTTGAAAATAGAATGCTGAAGAAATGTTACATTATGAGTTCACACTATAAAGAAACTCATACATTTTTTAGGATTTTAAATTACTGTTTGTATTTATTATAAATAGAAAGAAAGATAACATTATTGGTGGATAGGATAAAGCAGAATGTAGCTAGTTAAAGCAAAGAAAAATTAGACCAGTTAAAAGCTTCAAAATCATTCCCTGCTCAAACCAAAAGTGAAGACACAACCCAATAAACTTGAACTGTGTTGTAACAAATGGAGAGATAATTTTAAGGAGTAAGCAGTCTCTGTCCTATCTCCAGCTGCAAATGCTTCTACCTGGAAGCTGCATGCAGCTCTTGCTGGCTTTCCTAATGAGTAGGAGGAGAGAATTTCTTAGATCACCAGAAGCTAAAAAAAAGTCTACTTCAGTAAGCTGAGATCACCACACTGGTCGGTTGTTTTGTTTGGTTGGTTTTTTTTTTTTTTATCTGAAGAGAAATACAAACCTGGTATAATGCAATGAAATAAAATTATAACAAGTGCATCACTAAGAAACAAAATGCAGGAGACTAATTCAGATATTGATGGGAGAAGATTAAGTCCTGATGTTACATGAAAAGCGTATAAAATATGCCTATGTACTACAGTAAAACTGAAGAAATCAATATGGTCTTTTGCAACAAGGAATATGCATCTATATTTGCATGGATGATACATACTAGCTTAACAAGTGTTATTCAGGGTAGTTTATGTGTGAGTTGGACTTTTTTTGCTGCGACTTTTCTCATTACTGGGAGAGTGAGATTTCTGTATGATGACTTTTGTCCTAAAGCTTAGCTAATCCATAGTTATTCACTTTGACTTATCACGTGAATTCCAGAGTTTCGAAAACAACAACAAAGTGAAGACACTGCAGATTTCTAAAAACAAGGATAATCAGGAGCAGCTTTGCAACGATCTTGGCCAGCTCCCTCAGCACTTGTGGGAGCATCCCATCATGTCTATGGACTTGAGTCTGTCCAGCGTGTTTAAATGTTTCTAAACCTTATCATCCTCTCCCAAGGACCTCCGTACAGGGGATTTCTTAACAGGTTATCTGTTTCCCTCAGCTAGGATTACAGCTGAAGACTTGCTCTATCTACAAATACTCACTCATTACATCCTCTGCCTTAAGAAATGTTTCAAGTTATAGATTCTTATAAATCTTATTTACAGACCACATAGCACAAACGGAGCTAAGCAGAAAGATACATCACAAGAATCCCAATGAAGAGGGAAAGAGTAAGAATGATGACTGATTCCTTTAGGTTCCATTAACTACTTTTATTCATTTCTTATCTAATAAAGCAGAATAAAATATGTTAAATAATTTTATTATAGTATTTATTCATAAAAAATATTTCTCCATAATATTCAGCACTGCTGTAGCAGTTGAAGATTTAGAGTACTTCATAAGCATTGGGTTTTGAGCCTGAAGGTATTGAATAAAGCTCTGTGATATTAAAATTAAGTACATTAACTATGCGGTGTTTTACATATGCATACTTATATATGGATATTTTTAATATTCATATATATGCATATACATATATAGCTATATCTTTAACTATATCTATACATATATGTGCCATACTCATGTTCAACACCCACAAGCATTTGTGCTGCTAACACAGTCTGATTTTTCCAGTGATACAGGCATTCACATAGAATTACAATGGTTTGTTCTTCAGCGAATTTTTCCCCTTAGCTCTCCAATTTCAAATAAAATTGACAAGAAAGTTGGAGTCCTGTGAGCACCTGTACGGATGGAAAAGTTGCAGCCTATACTTAAAATTTACTGTATGTCAGGAAATCCACATTACAATCCACTGCAGCCTTCCCTATGTTCATTGTTAATAGAATGATTTCATTTCTACTGTAAAGGTATGTACATGCCTGTACATAGAGTAGCATTTTCCAGACTTCCTAGTAGTGGTCTAATTTCCGTACAGAATAGAATTGCTGATACACTTTATCTCTTTCTGATTTGTTGTTGTTGTTGTTGTTTTCTTTAAATTGTTTGGGGGTTTTTTTTGTTTTTTTCTTCTTCCTTTCTACTATTTACCTTTATTCAACATTGATTTTCATGTCATTCTTGTTCTCCAGGGATGGGTATGTAGTTAGCTACCCAGAGGACAGTACTGCATAGTAGAAGTCTCCCCTGCCCTTGGTACCAGGACAACTCTGCAAGACAGTCATTGACAAATGCATCCTTTTCTGACACTGGCTGTGAGACTTCTGGCAGCTTCTCAGCCTGTTGCATGCTGCTTGGTACTGCCTTCTTCCATCAGCTGCGTCCACTACTTCTATAAATGTTTTATGAATGTATGTCAGTCTAAAGAAGACAGATTAGCTTTAGATGTTTTAATGAGTACTCTTTGCTAAGCTGGCTCTTTTCATCTGAAATAAGGCTTAGGAGTGTTCATATCTCTGCAGACAAACCTGAGAGCAAAACTACTTCCTTGAAGGGCACAAGCTCAGCAGTGTTAGATTAACGGTTGGACTCAATGATCTTAAAGGTCTTTTCCAACCTAAATGCTTCTACGATTCTATGTCTGTAGCCTTGTATTAGAGGAGAGGTGCCTTGTCTACATCCTCCTTCTGTTCTGACACATCTATTGCAAGTAATTTCTCCCAGGCTACATTTTAGAGTTCTGTTAAATCCTGACTCCCCCTGTTTTCAGATTTACTTCTTTATATTAAATTCTTTCCACTTTTCCTCCACTCTAGTATTTCTTTCTTCCTGCTATGTCTCCTGTGCCCCTAATCTCTGAGAAACTTCCACCTGCTCACAGCTGTCCCATTTATGACTCATCTTGTTGCTGCCTGTTCTTTATCACTAACGTGGTGACACTCGAAGGCTCTGACACCTCCAGCATACCCTGCTATATAACAAGGCTGTACCTTTATGCCAAATTCTGTTTTCATTGTGTCACAGTATTTTTGGCTAGCAGTGAAAACAGTAAGTCATACTGAAACTACACTGTCCCTTACAGTAGATTCACTTCTCAGACAAATATTAAAAAGGTAAGATGTGAATTAAACATTTATTTCTAAAGTTCATGTGTGTATATATGTTTTCCCAGCAAGTTAAGATTAATGTACTTTGCTCTTCAGGATAAATTAAATTTACACATTAGATAAAAATACTTTCAGCCAAATCCAGCAGTGGTCTATCACGTGCTATGAGCTAGAATCCATTAATGCTACTGTGGATTCCATTAGGTCTGCTTGTAACAATTCAACCGATATTCAATGACACCCCAGCAATTATAACTTACGTGTCAAGAATTTGGAACATGAGGTAATTTCCCCATAGAAACATGTAAGGAACTATTGTCTGGAATATGCTTGTCACACTGACGCCATGTAAAAAATGTGAATGTAAAACTTTGTGTCTTGATCTTCCAAAAGCATTCAGTTGCAAGTCTGCAAAAATGCAATGTAGAAAAAAGTATTAATGTATATGTATGTATGTGCATGTATGTATAGATACATACATGTGTATACACAAAGGCTTGCATACATATATACACATAGTATAAAAGCAACAATGAACATCTTTATATCACACACTGTAACCCTTCAGCCCTGTATTATGCAAACCTTTGTTGACCTGCCTGCAGCTTTGTCTCCTGAGAAAGCGGGCATGACTAATTTGTTTACTTTTGTTTATGATACCGTGGTTTTATACGGATAGAATTAAGCAGTAGTTCAGAGAAATAAAAGCCAGGTACAACGGCAGAGGCTTAAGAAGTGGAGGCACAGGGTGTGGCATAGAGTGGTACAGGTATAGGGTGATAGAAGGGCCACAGTTTTGTCATTAGTGGCCCCACAGCTATAAATTTGCCAACAGTCAGTTAAAGAAATGCACACCTGAAACAGGATAAAGACAATTTTCAGAATAAATAAGAGAGTAAAAAAAGAAATATCCAACATACGTAAAATGCACCATATAACAAATCTGAATGTAATGTGGAGACACAGGCCAATAAAGGAGTAAGATGTACAAGCATGTTAACAAACACATAAATATGACTCCACATGGATCTCTAATGTGAGATGAAGAAACTGTCAAGATGAACATCAAGTTCCTACTAGCAAAGGTCTCCAGGTGCCAACAACTCCCTGTAACACCCTATAACCACCACTCGAGTGAAACCACCAGCGTGAGGATCCAGAGGAACAGTGGAAGGTTGAGCATTACACCGAGAAAAAGGTAGAAAATTAGTTTGTGTATAACAATTGTAACCCTATCATTAAAACTTTTCCTGTATAGAAGGATTATTTCTTTTTCTATAATAAATAGATCCAGACTATTAATGATTCCTGGATTAGACTGTTAAGGCATCAATTATATCAACAATAAATTCTTGGCTTTGCATATAGTGTGTTTCCTCTTTGCCAAGAAACAAGATCTCGAGCACAACACAGAAATATATACAGACAGACCGACAGACATATATATTCAGTAAATGTTCTAGACTCTTAACTAATCTCTGGGCAACCTCAAAGATACAAGTCTGCTTGACTCACACCTACCACTGCATGATCTGCTGATCTGTTGGGTCTCTTGCTGTGTTCTCATTCTACATACCTCCCTGCCCACTTTCTCCCCCAACATTGTAAAGCTGTCCCGGAGAAGAAACATTTAAATTTGCAATACATACACTTTGGAACATGGAAAATATAGACCTGAAACTGTCACATCTCCTTGCAGTCACATTCACAGGGGTCACAGGTGTCTGCTTTACTGTCATTAAATACGCAAAATAATTATGGCAGTAGATATTCAAATCAGTTTGTGATTTCAATTTGAAATTCCTCCCTGAGGCTGAGCTGTGTGAGTAGGTACTCTGTCCCTGGAGCATGGCCATTTACAATTTTCAGTGTCTGCAGCCTGAACTTACAATCACAACAGTAAAAACTATTGGAATGGTAAAGTACGCAAAGAATATGATTCAGGATGAGGTAAGCAGATGTACACTTTCAAATCTGGCACTGTATCACTATACCTACCCTGATCATTTGTACATGGACTGAGTCTAAAAGCACTTGCACTGAACCTAAAAACAGCAGGGAATGAGGAACGGTATCAGTAACAGCCTGAGGAGCTTAAGCTGGAACAGGCTATGCTGTCATCTACCATTATCCCTGCTAATTAAGGATTGCTCCTGACATGTATCTTTTTAAATTTATTGTTTTACATTTCCCTTTTTAACAGTACTTTCACTGATTTTCTTCTATTTGTCAGTAAGTTGCAGGTACCTCTGTCTGGTGGTGATAAGCGTGCTTTTGATAAATGCTCACCTGTTTTCCTTATTCCATTACTCCAGGCTTTCAAAAAGCATTATTGTGGTGCTGCATCATGTATTTCCAGGTCATCTGGAGTAGCCAAATTACCTTTTCAATGTATTTGTTTAAACACATTTGCATCCTCTGTAGATCTTACACGTGCCTTCTGCATCAAAAAGCCTGTGCAAAACACTTGGAACCTCTAGCTGGTGAGAAATGTGCCTATGCAATGGCCAATGATGGCACTTATAGAGAAATATCAGATGAGATCTCTGAAGAGTGTTTTAGCAATGTGGTCACCAGTGGCTACAATGCAAAATGGCAACAGAACAATAATGCCAGATGGGACATGATTCCTTTGCAACTCATTTACTGTAAATGACTGCAGTTTTGTGACTCGTCTAACTGTACACAACTACATGGCATGCCAGGCAGCAGACAATCAGCTCCATACATGTAAGGGGAGTTTCATCTCCAGTATGAAAATGAAGAGAAAGAACTGTGCAACCGTAACTATAATATGTGCCTCTGCAGCAGTGCTAATGACAAACACCATCTTAGTACTCCAGGAAAATCCACAGCGGACTTAAAATATTTTTTAATTATTATGCAGACTGCCGTGCCCTGACTTCCAGCCTCCATATAAGGTGATTATAATGGAACACACATTTTCAGTCAATGCCTCTTCAAGGGACTTCTGCTGCTCACACAGACTGGGTCAGGCAAGAGCATGGGCAGTGCACCTCCTGCCTTTCTGCCCTGGAGCTCTTCCTGGGAGTCAGTCATGCAAGAGGGATTGGGTATTCATCTAGTTTAATAACTCCTAATCCCCCTGGGGGAACAAAGTATAGGGGGAAAGGGATCAGCTAATTATAGTTAATTGTATTAGCTGGGAGAGAGTGATTAACATAATTAAGATAGCCTTGTGTCTAGTATCTCTATGGCAGGAAAATGTTCTTGAATGTAGCGGGTGAAAAACAGAATTAAAAGAAGTATGAGCTAGGCAACCTAGCTAAAGACCTGAAAGGATTATTTTTTGACAAACATATGCCAGAGAAAGTGCACAAGATTTTTGCAAGCGTGCAAGGACTGTAAGTGAGGCAGGTTTTACAGAAGGATGGAAGATTGCAGGTTAATGCACTGGAAAGTTTGCAGTGTAGGAGGAATGCCGGAGAGGTAAGCGTACATGAGTTGCCTGGAAACAGAGCCTCTGGGCAAGGAAACAGGTACTGGTGTAGGGTGAATACAAACACAGACTTGACAAGTGTATTATGAAAGCCAAATATGTTTTATGGTATAATTTGTCTCTTCAGCAAGATGTGAGGCTTCTTGTTCTCCATGCATTTCCTGGGGTCTTTCATGACAGTAATACAGCGTAATTTTAAAATTGGGAGGCCCAAAAAGGTGCATGCATAGAAATATAGAACCGTAGCTTTTCAGTATTTTCAGGGCAGTAATAGGGCAGTAATCCTCAGCTCCTAATTTCATGATACTTGAGAAATTAAGATTGATATAAGGGGATTTGTAAAATTTAGTTAAGAAATTATTTTTTTACTTTTATGCATTTTTCCTAAAGCAATGGCAGCCTTCTACACTTAGAAATAATAATAAGAGGCCAAACTGTTTGAGAAAGGTGTGCTGCAGTTTCTGCCATAGCTAAAAAGTTTCCTATGTTGAACTTTGAGGGCTATGCCTATGGCTTTTTTGTATCTGTGTTGGTCTAAAATGTTTTTAAATGAACTTTTTTCTTAGCTATAATACAAAGTAGTCCAGATTGTTCCTGTAAGAGTTTGTTGGGGTTTTTTTAAGGAGGTAGCTCATGTTGCACAGTACAACTAAGAATTCATTGAGATGTTACTTTTTGTTTGATTTCTGTAAATGGAAATCTTTGTCATGGAAAAATTGCTTTAATTTCACCTCACCTAATTCTTATGTTGTATCTCTGGTTTTCTTCCCTGAAAAAAATTTGCTATGTATAGTTAGGAATCTTTCTAACTCCTTCTCTGGTAGCTCAAAGGCAATGCAACACAAATGTCTGTTTAAATTTCTCATAAAGAGTTTTACTTTCTGGGCTGTTACTCTTCCAACAAAATAGTTCAGCTATTCCCAGAGCCTTTGCCCCTCTATGGCCTTGCAGTAACACTGAAAAAAAGCAAAAAGTACAGTTTACAAAGTGGAAAACATCCTTACTATCACATAAGCTATGGATAGCGATTGTAATAAATCTTCAACAAGAGGGCTAACCCATGAATTTTAAACCTATTCCTGAATGAACATTAGAAAGGGTCAGTGGGTTAGAATGTTACATCTTAAAATTTCCTATCTAGACAGAGATTTATTACATAACTGCTGGAAAAAGGCAGTGATTAGGGCCAAAATATAAATCATATGTGTAGACACAAAGCTCTGATATGTTGGATTAAATCTATACCTTTACTTTCATTACCAAACCCAGGAGTTTCTTGCTGCTTTAAATCCAGCATAGTTATAGCTAGTCAAAACAAGAAAACAAGTGGAAATGCTTGTGAACTCTTTTCTACCTCTGTATCAATATAGTTCTGCAGAGAGCATGCCCTGTGCTCTGTGAGGCTATCACATTAGCAGATATCCAAACAAATGCTTTCCACAGTCTCAGAACACAAATCTACAACATTATTGATGGATAATATCTTCAAGTAGAATGTGTGCCAGGCTGATATGTTCACCCAGCACTATAACAGTGTATGAGGCCACTGTTGACCAGGTTTACATAAGAATTCAAGCTTGATGAAGCTAAAATGCATATTGCTTTCAATTCATTTTTCATCAAGGTTCTATGAAAAATTCACATATACATATATATAAAAATATGTATATATTGTTTGGGATTTTGGTATTTCAGTGAAATTCTTGCAGATACAAACATTAAAGCTTCTTTTAAAAGGGGCTATTGTGATGAAGCCTTAATCGTGGGGCAAGTTCAAAGGGATTGTAAATACTTTTTAAAAAAAAATAAAAGATCGCAAGACCAAAACCAAAACACCAAAACCTAAAAAGTGACTTGACATTTCTTGTGATCTCCAAAATTGCTCCAAAATCTATAGCTAGAATTCGTATGAGAAAGAATCCAGTAGTCAATTGATAATATATTTTTAATATGAACGTTATATTGCTAAAAAGTTTATTTTAATAAGGTGTGTATATTATGAACATACAGTTCTTACTAAATCAATTTTTAGTACTTTCAGAGATAAGAAATATTCTCTGAAAATATAACAAAACACTCAAAACCTTTAAAAAGCTTTGGCTGGCTTTTGGTGGTATTCTTGTTTCTTGAACAAGCCCCTCTACTAGCTGTTTTCAAAGGCTCGGGAGAATCAGCAAGTTTTGGTGTAAGTGCTTTAACATACACTAGGCTGTTTATGCATCTGTATTAAGCATTTTGGATGAGTGTTATAATGCAAGCAACAGTTAATATTTATAATTTTTTTAAAATTATAATGCATTATAACCATGAATATAAAGGAATACTCATGAACAAAAAGTTGAAGTTGACATACATAACAAGATATATTTAGTGATTTAGCTGTCATTTCATTTTTTTAAACATATTAATAAAATGCATATATTCATCGTTCCAGACATATGCACATTCAATAAAGCAGTAATAATTGGATTTGACAGCCAACAAGCTGGCTTTTCCTGAAGCCTGAACTCTTCTTGATATAGCTACCAGCTGTACCAAACTTCTCTCAAGAGTTCATCTGTTTTCCCTCAGGAAAATCCTAGAAGAAACAGACCTAGGGGAGTGACCTAAAGTCATCGGAATTGGTCTTCTGTGAACTGAAATAATGCTACAACATTTTGCTTTAGTTCCTCATAATCAGAATATTTTTCCTCTAGCCCCGTTAGAGATTAAGTGGGAGAGGAGGAGAAAGTAAAAAAGACAGGAAGTATGCATTTTTACAGAATGACTGACACTTATTCTAAGACAAGTGATGATTTATCTCTTCAATCGGATATTTTGGACTTCAAGTTAAACAACTTCCCAATCAGTTTGAACCATGTGAAGGATTTTGCAAAGGTGTATATGCAGAACGGCATATATGGATGCTTGGTAAGCAGTAAGGCTTGCTGTTTACCCAATAACTTCTTTTAATTGTAGTTGTAATGCCAAATAATCTTTCTCTCTTGCAAATGAATAATGCGTGGAGCATGTGTGGAGTCCTAGCAGTAAAGTACACTTTTTAAAGGAACTTAACTGGTGGTTGTAATGTAAGGTAGTACAGCTACTTCCTATGAACAATCCACTTCCTCATATGGATTGACTACATTGAAATTAATCAGCATGGAGAGCAGAAAACAGTTAATCTTTTTCTAGTTGTAGTGCTTCCCTTTGTCTAATTCATTGGTTTGGACTACTAATGGGTAGCTTCATGTCTGAGTTTCATTGCCAGTTTATGGATGTTCAGGCCTGAACAGAGGTGGCTCAAGCTGACATCTAGTACCTCCTGAGTTGTGTCCTGCTGCAAGACTTTTTATCCTTTTTTGAAAATAAGAGCTGTATAATGAAATAATTTCTGCCTGCTAAGAAGGCACCCGAGAGCACCTTTTGCACTAGCAGTGTCCTATGATAATTTTTTTCTTTTTTTTTTTTTGTGGAATAAGAAGAAATTTCTCCTTGATTTAATAAGAATATTCTAAACCCAATTCTGTAAATTGAAACTGTGAGAAGTATTATGATGTGAGTTCTCCCAAACCACAGATTATGTAGATTGGTACCTAAATGCAACTGAAGGAAAGAGATGAGCAGTTGATATTGAATGAGAAAATATAGATAAGGAAGAGATTTTTGCCACATGCAATACAACAAAGCAAAGATAATAGTTCACAATAGCATTGGTAATGAACCAAAATCCAATATAGTTTCAGTAAAAAACTCCTATGCTTACGAAGAAAAGAAAGTGTCAAGTTTTTAGCAAAAGGAAGCTTGTGGATACAGTCTTATGGATTTGAAAAAGAAGAATGAAATGACTGCATGGATATATTTTTTTTTAAAATGTCAGGAGAAAAGAGTAAATACAAAGATAATTGAAAAAGAAGAAAAATTCCCCAGAAATGTTGTGTTCAAACCCCAGTGAGTCATATGATTTGTTCTGTTTATAATGAGATGTAACTAAAGAAAGGACATGCTGCAACAGACTTATATATGAAAATAAGCAGCTGGTATTTGATGTTGTAGAAAATGGTGTAAGGCAGGCCGGTTAGAGAGATACTAACTGCAAGAGAATTTTGAGGGTGGAGAGAGAGGTACTGCAATGAGAAATGAGAGTCCAGACACTTCTCTTTCCCCTAAAAATAAAAACAAATTATTAAAAAAACACACACACCAAAACCCAACAAAACAAACAAACAAACAAAACCAAAAAACAACCACAAAACCAGCCCCCTGGGTGGTGGTTTCAAAGTATTCAATCCCTTGAGGTACTTTCTTTATGATAAATACATATCTATATTTTAGTGAAAACCTTTTTTTCCTGCAGTCTTAACTACAGCTATTAAAACTGCTAGAAGCACACTTCTGGGTCTGCCTCCAACATTAATGAACTAATATAAAACTGTTTAGTCCTATCACTCTTTACATGACCCTTCCATTAATCTAACTGTGAACTAAGACAGCAAATAATATTTCTCTGTTGCAGTTTCATTTGTTGATGCAGTAATTTTCGGGTTTTAGGACTAATATAAAATTAAATTATTCCTCATGCTGCATTTTTCAACCCTGAGACTCTGAGATCTTGAATTTGCTAATTCTGCTTCAATCCATGTCATTGCTTTGATGTGTCTTTAAAATTGACTTGGCTCAGACCAAAGCATTTCTGGAAGGAGAGCATTTCTTGTGTGTGTGTGTGTATATACATATGTCCCCACAAATGTTTGTGTTTATACATGGAAAAAATCATGTTTGAAAAATGATAGTCTCTAGTTTAAAGTTACTTTTAAAAGTGTTTAAATATTTTTCTTGTAAATTTAAAACAACAAAGACTGTTGCATTTTAGAAATTGGTAACAATGAGGAATTGTATTTACATGTTTCTTGTGTCACCAGAGAGAATTGTGCTGAGGATTTATGTGCTGGTTTGCTCTCTGACGTGAACTATCAGTTAGATTTGTGTAATTGTGCTTGACTGATGTGTGCGGGAGGAGAAGGAGGGCTGCTGGAAAGTTGGAGAACATGAAACAGCATAACTACAGGGAATGAAAATATCTGTCCCCTACATTTTAACAAAAACCTATGTTGGGTTGTTAAAATAGAGCTACTTCTGGGACTTTTTAGTGGCCAGCAAAGCTTTTTGTGTGCTGGTTGCTACCATATGGTAGTGGGAAGTTTAGTCAATTATTTAAGCTGCTTCTCTTTCCAGTTGTAAGGATACTCTTCCCCATCATTGCACAGGATACGTTCAGAGTGTTCTCCATCAGCGAGCCCTGGATTTCCACAGAACGCTGCATTTGGGTCAGCTGGGCAGCGCAGCAGAGCTGGGGTCTTTCACAGTGAATGTCAGACAGCCAGTGTTGCACCCTTAGAAGAGATGAGGTAAATAGTCCCCACCCATGAAACCTCATGATTGCTCAGAAACAGAGGATAGTCAGATAGACCAGATGAATGTTTGCTTTGACAAATCAAGATGTTTTGGTGCAAACAACCCAACCTTACTGAGACATAAATGGAGACATTCTTGCCCATTTTTATGGCAAGGGAAAAGACATAAACACAAAGTATGGTCTCTGTTGTTTGCCTGAAACTTAATTTTGGTGGAACTTCATTTCGTAGAACTTCATTTTCTATTTGAAAGGACAGAGGATGAAAATTTCTTAATTGCTATGCCCTAACTTTCCTGAAACGCTGCTTTAGAGAAGTCTTTTTTATTGCTGCTTCCTTCCTCCTCATAACATTCGTTGCACTACAGTTGTTCACAAGAGAAAGGAGGAAATTCTGAGCTTTGGGTTGGCGCCTTAGCCCCATACCCTTTCTGTGAAAGCACACAGTTCCTTCCCTTTGCCAGAACAGGACTATATATACTCTTCCATGGTAGATGGGAGCTGTAAAAAGTAAGCTACACTGATAACCAGTAATCAGGTGGCAAAATTAGGAGAAACTCCTGTGAGGATAAGTAGTACAATCCAAATTCTCCTAAATGGAGAATCAGCAGCAGTCTCGGGCAACAAAGACTCTCTGTCGTTACCTGTGTCATACTGAACACCTGAAATGAGTGCAGGACTTGTCTCCCTTTTCTTTTTGTCTTTTTACACCTTTCCTGACACCAGTTAGGAAAGCTTGTCTGGCAAGAAAATGAAGGAGGGCTGTTAATCTTCAGACCAAATCACTTTAAATAAAAAATTGAGGAAGAAAAGGGGAGAAGCAAACAGAAAGGCTGCTAAACAGTGTTTTATCTGAAGCCCATCCTGGTCTTCATGCTGGCATATCCTCTCAGTGAAGCTCTGTGGTCCCCGCAGTCCTGGTCCCCTCACCTCTCCCTGCCGAGATATGTTTTGGGGCTGCTGCAGGAAGGGAGTTTAGGAATGCCAGGGAACAGAGCAGCACTACATCCTCCTCCAGCTGCACCAACCATGTTCAGGGAGCAGGGTGCTTTGTAAGGAAAGCCCTGCCCATAGCATAGGTACAGTCTCCAAACACTGTTGGAGCTGGTCAGAGAGTCAGCCAAAAAACTGATGGTAGCTGTGGAAGAAAGGGGCTATTGCTGACTGCTGCAGCTACAGAGACCAGGGAAACTGCAAGCTAGAGATGAAGGGAAGAGGGCAAACGACAGATGTGTTGAAACCATTGACCACTGGTTAACAAGCAATACTCAAATGTTGCTGGTGCAAGAGAACATGTACATGGCTATATTTTTATTGTATCAAGTTCTGCATGTTTCTTGCTGCCACATAAACAAACTGCTCTGTCACAAATCTCTGCAGAAGTGCCTAGACTATTGCGTATTTCCAGAGATGTAGCAAGTAAGTGCTCAGAGTCTTGGAATACTGTCAGAGGCCTAACACCACTACAACTGCTCTTTACAAAAGAAAAAGAAAAAGAAAAAAAAAGAACAAGAAAAAGGAAAAAAAAAAAAGAGAAAAAGAAAAAGAAAAAGGAAAAGGAAAAGAAAAAGAAAAAGAAGTCTGAACACAGGAGCATAGTGAAAAAGGCAGAGTGCTACTTTACCTTGGGAGATTAAAAGTGCACTCCCCAGCGTGTCTACCAGGCTTAACCACAGAGAGTGTATCTCAGTAAACTGTTAATTGCCCATATGAATTATAGAGTTAAATTCCTTTATGTGTACTATCCAAGAATTCCTAATACAAACTTGGCCTGAGTATGTAAAGTCCTTGACTCTGTTTAGTCACCAAACACTTTCGCATAAGCTTCATAAAAGCTCTGGTACTTCCCCATGGATTGTATGAGCATGTTACAGGCTTACTAGTCGTGTCACACTGAAGAAATTCATCAGCATCGCAACGAATTCTACTGGCATTGGAAATGTATCTAATAATAAAAGAACAGTAAAATCTTCCATATCTCACTGAAGACGCTGGTCAACCTGTCATAAATCTCCTCTGGCATCCAGGGTTGCCAGGCATTTTATTTTTTGATCTGAAATTGCAAGTAACAATCTCCTTGCAGAAAGTTAAACCAAAATGAAAGTGGGAGCAAGCTTTCAAGTTCCCATATTGCCATTGAGAAAGCTCATTTTAAAATACAGTTGATAGCTGTAAGCATATACTTCGTTCTGGCACAATATTCTTGTATAGTTCTTATTGAATGCAGTAAAGATTTAACTGAAGCCACTATAATTACTGTAACAGATTCCTCACTGTATGCTTCCTTCAGAATTTTTAGAACTAGATTCCTCAGTTATTAATAGTCCTGAAAGAACTTTTACTTTTTGTATTTGACCATGTGAATAAATTGCAGTCCTCCTACTCGAGATGCACTTAACTATGCATGTGTCCAAATCAATGTCTTCCCTTATTTCCACTTTAGCATATCTGAACTAATTAAAATACACCTTATCTAACTACATTATTATAGCTGGGAGGTAATTTTATAGCACCAGTAAATGAGTTGCGTCTAATTAAAAATTAAATTTCATATTGGAATTAATTTTTAGAATGAAAATAAAAATGCTTATAGTCTTCAATGCGTCTGAAATATGGTATCCTGTTACCCATGCTTTAGCCATACACCTGCTCAGAAGAAACTGATAGTTAAACATAATCTGATAAGGAAAGCCAAAGTTTTGTTTTGTTTAAACACATTTTTCCCTTTCCTAGATGTATGCAAAACTCAGTATCTTATTTAACCCAGACCCCCTCCTAAAACCAGTTTTTCCTCCTAGGTAAATGAAAAAAACTTTTAGAAGTCTTTTATTCTGGATGCATGGAGAATGCTATTGTCAAAAGCACAACAGACAGAACTTGTTTAGCTAGGTAGTTTACCATTGTGTACTAATTCATTTCATGTCAGATGTTCTACAGCAGGTAAGGATATTTTGCTTCAGATTTAATATCCTCTATCAAAAATGAGAAGTAAGTTACAGAATATAATCTTTAATATTATGAAAAATTAACATTATTACTTTAAAATAATTCTATTTGCTTGTAAAGCTATAGCAGTATTCTAAGAGTCGAGGATGGGTAACAAGGAGAGTTCTCCCTGACTATGTGTTAAAGGACAAAATTGATCTTTTTTAAAACTGTTATTTGCAGCCACCAAAAACTGTTAGAATACCATCTTGTCTTAAAACTGTATCAATGTTTCTGCAATATTATAGCAGAGAAAAGGCAGATGGAAGGAACACACAGAAGAATTTTCAGGGTGTTAAAAAGACTCAGATACTTCAGAAAACTTCCCAAATTTTGAGGAATGTCACTTGTAAAAAATTTTGGTGTTCCACTATTGTAGAGAGAATTTTTCTTCCCATGAATGATAAGACTAAGTAAAAAGGTAAGAATATGGATAAAAATCAGAGCTCCAACAAGATTACAGAATTTAAACCAAATAAAATCTATGGTGGAGATGTGCAATATTTGTGACACGTCAACACTTGCAAAGTGCTTCAGTAGTTTAGTTTTCTACATCATAAATCAGGTTGTTAGCTAATATTCGAAAAGTGCATGTGTTTCTGTTATGTTTTCTACTTCTTTTTCAATATGTAAATAAAGTCTTCTTTTGTATATGATGACTCCTCTTGGAGCAGGTTTTCTTCTGCTCTGGGCCAGAACAGGATGCTGGGATGTTTGAGTCAAATAAGAGTGTAAACATCAAAACTCTTACCTGCAATTAAGCAATTTAGGTCAGCTTTGGATGGTGGAAGGGAAACAGGAAGCATAAAAATTGTTTTTCCACACGAAAGGGCTAACAAAATAATTTGAATGTGTCCCTTTGAGATTTACAGTAATTTCAAAAATATGGGGCTTTTAGGGTTTTTATGTTAAAATCCATTTTGTTTTCAGGCAACAAATGTTTTGGCAGTAAGACAGTATTTTTACTGAAAACACAAGGTAATGTAGGAATGGCAATTCATAGAGTTTAAATTTATTTCCTTGGTCAAATACTTATTAACTAACAGCCTTATTCAAATCTAGAGGATTAAGCAAGGAACACAGATCAGATTTCTCAATATTATGGTTTAGGTGTATTTTTAAAATGCTACATATTTTATAATCTCACACATTTCATGACGCAAAAGAAGAATTATAGTTAACAATAAATGGAACGGTTGATGTGTTTTATCCCAGCTACTTCAAAAAATATCAGTTGCATTTTCCATCCATATTTTCCATGTCTTCTACCCAGCTGGCCCAATAAGAGAACAGCTACTGTTTAGCCCCCTGATCCAACAGATAAGTTTTCTTTGCAAACAGCAACCTAGATTATTTTAAATTTGTAGTAATCTCATTCACTTCTCAGTGTCCAAATTACTTTTGTTCGTTTTAGTCCAAAAAACTAAAATTCTTCTGAGAAGCAAATTGTTTAAGCAATGGAGATAATAGGATACTACTACAATTCATATTTAAATAATGTTTAATGCCATTGAACTGTTCTAACAGGCATTGAATGCTGTGACTTGGAAAACAATTTAATCTGTAATATGATACTTTTATTTGTTAATGGCATTAAATGACAGCCTTGTGAAAATGTGATGTGCATATTGCCGCGTTACCAGAAAAAATATGAAGTTTAAATAAAAATATTAGCAGAAATGAAATAATTTCTTTTCTCCTAGTATTTGTGTATTTATTGAAATCTAAATATTTTTCACAACACACACACATCCACACCATCTGCTCCCAGATCCATTAGAGTTTAGCACCCTCTCCCCAGTTTGATCCACTTGGAAGCTTTCCAACATTAACTTTCTCCCTTTAGCAAGCCTAGAAAGTAATTGCACCATAATATTTGGAGTAAGGATTAAGGCTTGATGAAAGGAGCTTGTGATGAACTACTTGTGCTAAAAAGATTCGTAGAATCCTATCTCAGATAAATGAATGAATGAGTAGGAAAGTCGGATTTGAAGTTAAGGAATTTGTAACATTTTCTAATCATTAAGCAAGCAGACAAAAATGTGAAGAAATGTGAGAATTTTTGAGGGGAACTGAAAGAAACACGAAGGAAGGGTGAAAAGTTTTGGGTACTGTTCAGTGAACAGCAAGTGGGCAGTGGAAATACATTGACAGGGGATGGGGCATTGGCTTGCACAAGGAAGCATGAAATACTTGAGAGGAGTTATCTAAGATTGATGTAGGGCATGGAAATAGCACAGTAAGTCTTAAAGGAATAAAAGTAAAGCACCTAAAAAAGCTGTTTCTGTACCTGCATCCTCAGTTTATGAATCATTAACAAAGAGTGTACAAAACCTGACAACTTCATTGGGCTTAATTATGTGAATATGTGTGAGGTGGTGGACTATGACTTACTTGAGAAAGTGGCTTGATAGTCAAGGGAAAAAGAAAAAAAACACCAAAAGGAATGAGAAGCAGAGGTGAGATTAAAGGTATAGAAAACATGCAACTAAAATGGCTAATGGGAAAAGACAGAAGATGTTTAAGGAACTGTGAAGTGGCAAACGAAATCAGGACAGGATCCTGGAGCTGAAAGCAGCAAAAACATTTAGGAGGTTGAGATATGTGAGAGTGAAGAGAAAAAACGGTCCTCTCTTTAGTGTTGCTGTACCTGTAGAAATCTTTCTTTCTTTACACCCCTTGCCATATTCAACTCCAAGTGAGCTTTGGCTTTCCTAATGTTATCCCTGCATATTCAGACAGTTTCTTGATGTTCCTCCTGGGTCACCCAATGCTGCTTACACATCTTATATGCTTCCTTTTTTCTGCTTTGATTCTAGTGAGGAGCTCCTGGTTCATTCATGAAGGTCTCGTGCTGCCTTAGCTTGATTTCGTGCATGTTGGGATGGACCGCTGGCAGTGACTCTTGAAAATCAACCAGCTTTCCTGAACTCCTCTTCTTTTTCCCAGACTGTATTGCATTGGATTTTTCCAAGCAGACCCCTGAAATGGCTGAAGTGTAGTCTCATGACGACCAGGGCTGTGATCCTGCTTTGACTTGTTCCCTCCTGATCCTGAACTCCACTGTCTCATGTTCACTACAGCCAAGGCTGCTGCTGACCTTCACACCCCTAGTCAGTTCTTGTTGTACTAATCAGACCTATCAGAATTCCCTCTCCTTGTTGGCTCCTTGATCACCTGTGTTAGGCAGTTGTCACCACTGCACTACCAAAATGTTCTGTATTGCCAGTGCAATACGGCAACATTGTCCTTCCAGCAGATATTGGAGTGGCTTAAGTTCCCCATGAGGACAAGAGCTGGCAAATGTGAGGATTTTCCCAGCTGCTTGAAGAAGGCCTCATCTAGTACTACATCCTGATCAGGTGGTGTGTAGCAGACACCCACCACAACATCATCCACATTGGCCAGTCTACTCTTGACTCAGCCCATGAATTGCTCATTGTCCATGACTAGGCAGAGCTTCATGCATTCCTTGTGCTCACATAAAGGCAGCTCCCCATCCTTACCTTCCCAGCCCATCCTTCCTCGGGTCTGTATGCGCCCATCACAGTGCTCCAGCTGTGTGAGCTATCCCACCATGTCTATGTGATCCCAATGAGATAGCAGTCCTGTAACTTCACGCAGATCTCTGGTTCATCCTATTGCTTCCCACAGCTGTGTTCCAGAAGTACCTAGTCATACTAATTTCCCAGAAAATATATGAGAGTTTTTCCCCATGATAATGTCCTGTAGGCTGTCCCTTATTTGTGTCCATGCACACGAGGTGGGCCCCTTTGGCCCCATATTGCTGATCACAAGGAGCCTCTAGTCGACACCACCTCACACTCCCACTTCCCACCCCAGTCCGCCTTTCCTGCTCTTTCCCAAGAAAGTGGTGGAAGACCAGCAGGGGGTACTATTCTGAGGGCCAGAAAAATTTCAGCAGCCTCACCATTAGCAGTTTACTACAGCAAGAAGATGAAAGGCAAATGAAGCTGACAGGCTATAGGATGTGCGAGAGGTAAAATAGCCAGTGCTAACTGTAACAGAAACGTCATAGGAGAAACCTGCAAGTAGAAGTGCATGGATCAGTCTGAGAAAACTGATAGAATATGTTTTTCCATCCCAAGGATCCTCAGAAGGGAGCTGCTGGAAAAACAGGGGACTAGCAGCAGCCTAGAGAAATTCCTGTTCACATAGCTGCCTTCCAACAGCCACAGTGCCACTGGGAACAGAGTTAAGAGATGTGATCCATCTTCTCCTTGTAATTGGAGCTGACAAAAGTTGCATGTTTTTCTGACAGCATTGGCAGAGCACTTGCTCGTTGTGCACTGGGCTCCCTGGGCATCTGCGGGAACCTGCAGTGCAGACCCCAGCGGGCTCCCTGCGCTGGGCAGAGCCTGTGCCACACCAGGCAGGGGGGCGACGCTCACACCTATAGCAGTCCTGTGCAGATGTGTATGAGCAACCCTACCAACAACATCAAAATAAGCTGCTTGTGTTGTAAGGCAATGCTGCTATGTAAATGCTGTAAATTCAATGCCAAAATTATTTTTTGTCGTTCACTAAGAAAAGAAGAGTGGCAGTTTATTAAATAGTTCCAGAGTCCCTTTAAAGGAGGTCTGCATGTAGTAATATATTTTTATCACATTCTTGTTTTAAAAATAATTTTCTACTATTTTTTCAGTAATTTTATCAGTTTTGTGTATAAAGTGGAAATGCTGTTTAAAAAGAATCTATATTTTATTGTTTAAGAAGGGGTGTTAATTATCTTGCCCTGCTAGTTAGACTAAATAACAGTGCCATCTGCTGAAAGGTAGTAGTGACTTGCAGGAAGAGCCTACAGTTATTATACTTTACTAAGTAGAAGTATAAGAAGAGAGATCAAAAAGGGAGACAGTGATAAAAGGAAAGAGAAAATAGAGTAATCCTGGGTAGGCAAAGATGTAGAGATATAGGGAAAGATCTTCAGTAAGAGGATGAAAACAAAAAAACATATTTAAAAATGAAAAAAATAAGCAGGCTGAGGGAGAGCAAGGTGTCTGTTTTTAACAGTATTGATTTGAGGTTTAGAAAAACATCGTAGCTTATATTCATTGAAGTGACCTCTGTTGTCAAATTCCTACATAGTTCATGACCCCAATAGCACTGGTCTGCTCCATGTCGATAATCTTCAGCATCAGTCTTGCAAAAAAAAATTGCATGTTAAAGTCTTTTAATCAAATGAGAATAATAGCAATTAATTGGGTTGTAGTTGTGGCCTATATAAAATAAAAATATTCTACTTATACATTCCAAGGAGTTTCTTGGCTTGTGACATAGGACTTTTTTATTATTATTAGCTTTGGAAAGGATAGTTAATGAAACAAATATCCAGGCATGGAAGATAGTATTGCATGAAAGAAGCAGCATAATAGAGTGCAGATGTTGCTAAAGCCTCTGCCTGTTAGGTTAACTCTCTTCTTCTGAAATTCTTATAGGAAGCTGATAATTAATACTCTTTCCATTTTCAGTGAAAGATGGATATGTGAAAGGAAACTTGTCATACATTTCCTTTGCTTTCTATTATATTACCCAGGGGTGCACTGGGGGATATACCCCACGTTTTCTTCCTGTATGACTGCATTTACAGTGTGGACTTCCAAGCATGAAAAGTCACATGGTTCTTGTAAGGAATTTACTTACCCTTTCTGAATCCCAAAAACTTACATGTAACTTCTTGTTTCTTTGAAAGAAACAGAACTTTAAGACACAAAAATGGAAAGTGTTGTGATTTTACCATTAGCTGAATATCTTGGTGATAGCATTTCCTGAAGATGTAAAAATATACATATTATTTTAGCAAGAGTGCATGAATTTATCATGTAGAAGATGAAGAGGTTTTATTAATACTTGCTCTTGTGCTTTACTGCAAACATGCCAACTAACAGATTTTCATTATCCTTAATGGTGTCTTGTGTTGGTTTACTTTGACCCAAGAGAATGACACTCCTTTCTCTTACTATCTTTAAAGAAATTGGACTTTGCCATTGTCTTACACCTGATAGCAATATGGTGCTAAAAACACGGTATGCATAATCTTCATAATAGTGCAAATTCTTTGTTTATCTGAGTATTTCAAATACTGGATATTTTTATAAATCTTTGGCTTTACAAAATCACTCCTGTGACTGTGAACGTCCTAACATGCTAGTGCTTGTTGGGTTTAGTACCCTATTCATTCAGAGGGGAAAACTAGAAAATTTGGGAAGTTTTGAAGATGAAGAAGGTGAAGCCAAGTACAAAGATCTCCAATATCTTTACTGGTTTAAGTCTTGTTTCTGTTTTTCTAGGACAGCATAAAGTCATAGTATTATTTTAACTTGAATCAGTTAACAAATACCCTGTTTGTAAACGTGCAAGACAGAAGATTAAAATACATGTTTGTGGTAGACTGCTTATGGTTATCAATAAAATCCATTAGGTAGGTAAAACAGCTTTGAAAAGAACTTGAACAAGGCAACAAATGGCAGAGACAAATCTGTGTGATTTAGGAGATGAAGTCTACAAAGTACTGTGAAGTAGGCTTTGAAATAAAACCTTTTTTCTCATGATGGGACACAAAAGCAGGAAAAAGCTGATGCTGAGAGACCAGGTGGTTGTTGAAGAACCACCATCCAATATGTTGAGGAACCCTAATGTTTCAGAATTTGAAAGGAATGTGGGTGGTTTTTTTTTCTTTGGTACTGAAACACTTATGGGAGTTGTTTGGATTGGGCTGTTTCTTAAAATTTAAGATTTTCTTTTCTGTATCTAAGCCTGAAGCACACAATTTAATTAAATGCATGAGATGGATAACTATAGATATGTTGTTAAGCATACAGATACTTGTTTTCTTACGGGTTTGGGGATGGTGGTTTTTTATTTTTTATTTAATTTCAGTTTCTCTCTCCTTACAACAAATCCTGCTTGAAGATTTTTCCCACTTTTTCAGCATTTCAAACAATTGTCCCCACCATGCCCTTGAAGGAGAGAAATTAACTGGAGAAGAAGAAATAGGATCTCAACTAGCTTAGTCATCTTGAAGGGGCATCATTAGTTTTCCTTTTGTATTGTGATCCTTTTTGAAAAAAACTTCATAAGATGACAGGCTAGGAGTAGTGCTTACATTACCAATTAACTGAAAATTAATTACATCACAAAATCATTCAGCACTTCCAGGGGAGAGGTTTAATGTTTTTTTGTTGTTGTTTAGTTTATATTTCATGTTTAAAATACTGCAGCAATTTGAGGTGGCAAAGTTATAAGGTAATGTGAAACCCTCTCAAAGACCATAGCGGGCTGGAGAAAGGCTTTCAAATACTCATGGAATCAATGAAATAACCACAGATTCTCTGGTTCTACATACAGAACATAAAATTTAGGAAAAAAAGGAACTAAAATGAAATTTGAATATTGTACATGATAACACAGATAATTCCGTGCGTATTTTCCAGATCTTTCAGAATAATTGAAATTAGGGAATCAGGACTTAGTGCGCAGTAGCATAATAAGGGATCGAAGAGTTAAGTGTGTCCAGAACAATGGATTAGAGCTGTGAGGAACTCCAAAATTGAAAAAATACAACCCCTTGGGTGTAATTTTCATAGTTATTTCATGTTATTTCTATCCACAGGAATCTAAAGATAAATGCTAGGCAGTGTTTGGTGGGAAGCAACATTATTTTCACATTTCTGTTGTCCTTCTTGTATTAGACCAGCTGTACTGCAGACTATGTACCCAGAAGCTTTTCTGATAAAGCTGGAGGAAAGTGAAATCTATTTAATGAAATATATCATCTCTTTCTGACAAATCTGGCCACCTCTGGTTGTGGAAACTCCAGCCACCACAGGAGCTAGAAACGGTGTTTTCAAAATTTGACCCAGAGCTGCTTAAAACATGATATTGAAGGAAAAGTTCAGTCTCTCTCCCTTTCTTTCCCCTACCACCCCCAAAAATGTGTTTTCCTTAAAGTGTGGAGAGTTTGTACTTGCACATAACCAGCTTAATTTTAATTACATAGTTAACTGTTAGAATTTGCTTGAAGCTTCAGCTAGCCATGCACTTCCCTGACTCCTGCAGTTCAGAAATCCATCTTTTACTATCAAAGGTGATGTGCAGTCTCTCAGGAGAAATCACGTATCTGCACAGAAGTGACAAGCACTTCCACAAAGAACAAGCTTGCAAAATTTTGAGCATCTGTACATTTCAAACTTCACAATTACTTCAGTTACTTTGTTCTCAACAGTCTTTACCAAGAGTAGAAATTCTCACTTTACCAAGAAGTGAGAACTTCAAAAGTGAATATTTCTCTTGGGTTGCATATCTATAGGGAAGGTAACATTCTCTGAGCGCTGATTCCAAGTTCAATGCAGGGATGTTGTAGAGGTTAATGGCTAATATTAAACTCCTGTTGTTATCAGCGGTTTGACTCCACAGTTCATTACTACTGCCTTAGTCTGTTACTGATGCTTTTCTTCTCTCCTGTGTGTTTACAAGTTAGCAAAAGAGCACTGCAAAGCACCGTAAGGATTTCAGGTACATTGTATAAAACGATTTAGACAGTACTGCTTGTGAGCAAGTACATAGAACTCTCTTTATCCAAACAGCAGTTTTTACTGTGTGTTGATTTTCATCCTTGTTCCTGTAAATAAATAAATAAATAGGTTTATGGTCCTGTAAGAAGAAAAAAAAAATAATAATTAGTCCGCTTTAAGAGAATTAGATTGGAACATAAAAATCATGATGCTCCTCCCCCCTTCATTGCCTGATGAAACCCAATTAGAAAAAATGCATTGAATAAACACTAAAATGTTTTGGGTTTTTCTTCCCAAAATGAGAAGCTGGATGAAATTGCTCTTCTTTGAGCCAAAACAAAATATTCCATTTTGGAAGTAGACAAGAAAAGTGAAGAAAATGAAGTCCTGGTTTCACAAAATTGCTGCAGGTAGCAGCATTTACAGTCGAGTAGCAGAGAGGTTAGGGATCCTACCAGGATGGGAGGAGAAACATTCGATTTTTTACTCTCCTCAACAAAGTGTGAACCCAACATTTCTTAATTTCTAGGGATTCACCAAGCTATAATCACTAAATGACAAGCTAATTCAGTGTTTTATCTTGATGCTTCTCCATTTCTGCAGATGAAATATATTCCGTAACAGATGTTATACTCAGGTGCTGCATTTCCCAGGAAGCCACTATTAACACTTAAATAATTTTATAGCAAGTAGAACAGCTCATGGAGAACATATGAAAGGACATAATTCCAGATTACCTAATAACTGCCAAGTTAATATGCACTGCTTTCCAAGCCCCCAGAAAAGAACCCAAGCCCTCAAAACATGAAAATGCTACTCTGTGCTAATGGAAATTGCTAACTCAGGAGATGACAGGGTTTCAGATCCTCTACTAATGAATATTCAGAAGATAAAATAGCATTAATAGAGACTAAGAGAAGCCCATGTGGACTGCCGTAATTACAGGGGTTAGAGCCCTATACAGAAACTTCAAACACAGACTGAAAATCCATCAAGGCTCTAAGGGAAAAGTTTCACATATAGACTTACAAACTGCATTTCTTCACCTTGATCCACCCTGGTATTTCTCCACCTGCACATGAGCCAGGCTTCTTATTTCTGATCCACGCGAGCTCTGCTGACCTATGCTTGGGTTACGTCCCTCCACCTTCATAGGCCAGGAGCAATTCAGCATTTGTCCACCTGGCAATGCACCAAAATACCTGATCCTGGCAGGCAGACAAGTCGTGCTGGTTCAGCACTTCCACTTGCTCATTTGGCACTGTTTTTTCATCAAGAGAGCAAGATTGCTCTCTGTCCTGTCCTGCAAGCCATGACCTCTGTGTGCCTGTGTTTATCACAGCAGGACATTTCCCCAAAGAACCAGTTTCCATAGCAATTCCTCAACTATCTGCCAATGGACAAGCAGATTTATTAGTGATATAGAATAAGTCCTCCCACTCCTCTACACTATTACATAAATATTCCCTGTCTTAAAACTGTCTCTCATATAACACAGTCCTCCTGAAGACTGAGCCTAAACCTGTCTCATATGATGAGGTTCAGGAACCGTACAGAAAAGCTGAGGAGATATTTCCATCCATGAAAAAGTTGGATTGAAATAAATGCATGTCAATTTCCAAATGATTATATTATTTTTGTAAAATTTGTTAAAGACTATAAATATTTTCATTTTGAAAGAATGTACAGTCAGAAAACTGGAACATATCAGCTTTGTTTCCTTTAAAAACAGAGATTGATGCAGGGATATTTGAAGACGTCGAGTTCCAGAGCTCTATAAGGCATAATACACCTTTTCTCAGAAGATAGGTTGTCATCATAAGTTAATCGTTATTAGTCTATACCTAAGGTACATTCGGCATCTGCACACTCCAGTGTGCATAATAGTTCTATGTAACAGTATATTTCTTGTACAACTGCTATCATGCAGTGTGATCTCTGTTCTCTTTGTGAAGTATATAATTCTCATCTCTGGGCTTGATTACCTGAAACGGCAGTCTGCACATCATGTTCTGTTGTTAGTTAGGGTTTTCCTTTCTTTTGCTGGGGAGGAGGAGACTGTTGACTGACATAGCTATTTTGATGGAATGGTTAACAACACACAAAGGGACAGAGTCAAGTTTCATCTGTTGCCTTCGGCAACATGAATTACAATGTTGTATTAATATCCACTGCCATTAATTTGTGTATTTAGTCAATTGACCTTTAGTTGACAGGAGCTGCGCAGACATATACACATACATATGCAAAATCACACACATACAGACGAGATAGCAATTCCATTTCTAAATCTTTTTTATAAGTCTAAAGAAGTACCACTGCTACTGGACAACATAAATTCTCTAAAAATTGTTTTATTTTTATTATTTATTTTATATATTTTTTTTGTTTTTAATATATATTTTATATTTATTATTTAATCTTTAAATTTTCATCACTTTTCTCTAAAACCTTCTGACAAAGGAATAAGAAAAGGAGCCACTCCAAACAATACTTAAACCATGAATAATATTATTCAATAGACTAAGCACTGTACAGGTTCATTCTGGAAAAAAAGGGGAAAAAAAGACTTTTACTGAAAAAAAACTAAAATAAATTTCAAGCTAAGTGTATTTCTTTTCCAGCTGTACAGAGCAGAAAGGAAGATTCCTTTGCACAACCAAGGAAAGCAAAGTGGGACCATAACTGTGTAATTCAAGGGGAAGTGCAAATCTCATATATTTGGAAGTCCACCTAAAACAAACAACAGGCTCTGCTGTATGAATAAGGCAATAAAAAAGGCTGGTGACTACAAAATGAGATGTGGATAAGTGCATACTGTTACACACTTTTTAACCATTGACTTCCAGTGCACAGGTCTGCAAACAAAGCTGAAATACACTGCCTACTGGCACAAATTAACTAGGTAATTCTGGACAGCGTCAAATTGGGTGACTGAGATCTAAATGGTCTGTCAAGGGAAAGATTTAAGAAATACTGTAATTTTTTGCTTTAAGTAAAATTCATTTTACCTCATTTTACATGTACTTCCTTAACAAAAGTTCTGGCAACTCCAAAACTCAAGAAAAGGTAAGAGGAAATAAAGATGAGGTCTCACAGACTCTTTGATTATCCTTGGCAACAATTTCCTGCTTACCTTCACACAAAGGACTCTGAAGATGCTAAATTGCAGCTCATAGCTGCATTACAGATTTATAGCTGACACTATGACATTAAAAGCCACTGCGTTTATTTAAATAATAACAAAAAAACTGATCTGACCCTGCAGTCCAAAAATAAAGCTTTTTCATCTGAGATTACTTTTGTACTATTTGTTTACTAAAACATGTATTAAATGGCATAAGAAAACCTCATTTAGTAGTACTTAAAATATACAGGAATCTTTTGTGCTAAAAATACTGAAGACAAATGTGATTCCTTCCTCTCCCCCAGTGATTTGTGTCTCTAAATTATATCTCTATGATAATAATATGTGCTTTAAGAGTTTTCTATCTGGGTAGAGGTCTGATGTTTCATGCTGTATCTGCAACAACAGTCCTTTGTATTTTTTTGTGGGTTTTTTTTTTGTTTGGTTGGTTGGTTTGTGAGCCAGAAGCATGTTAGCTGGACCCCAGCTCTAGGTACCTAGCCTGAGCAGGAACATTTTGGCACAAGTACCAGTCACATCTGTTTTTTGAAAGTGTATAGTTGATGTACTTCTGCCACCTACAGAAGAAAGTACCTCTCGATTCCTTAGTCTGGTCTCAGTTTGATGCACATACTTTTCCTTAACCTACCAGCTCCTCTTTCATTACTTCCTTCTCTTTCTTTGATTCTCTCATTCTCACATAATTTATCTGGCTTTGCCAGCTTGTCAGTGAATCCAGAAGTCTCACTCTGTTTTATAACAATTGAGAAAAATTACCCTTTCATACTCACAGCTTCCTCTCCTCTCCTCTCCTCTCCTCTCCTGCTTGCCTTGCCCTACTCTTTCCCATTTATCAGTAAGGGAAAAGACAGTAAAACAAATATACTTTAAAAGAACAAAGCACACTTTCTCTAATCAAAAATTCTTCAATGATTTTTTTTTATTTTTTTTTCATAGGGAAAGCAGAGATAGATTCAGAGATTTGCAAAGCTGTCATCAAAAGTATCTGGCAAAAAAAGGATGGTGAATAAATGTCAAGTTCAATTATTCCGATTTTTTTCCCAGACTTGAGCATTCATTGATCTAGCATGGCTTAGATAATAACTGTTTAGATGATATAGCACAGAGGGGGACTCACAATTCACAATTATTACTTTTTCCTTAATAAATGTCCTTGATCTTTTTATGAGAAAATGGTACCACTCTTCCACTTCTATCACTGCCTCAATGTTAATTGCAACTGACTTCCTATCACAGATGGAAGATGAGAGACATTTCAAGGCTTTCCTTCCACCCCTGGAACTTCCTAAAGAATTAAGAGTTGTTTTATACCTAGGTACTTCAGAGAAACATGACATCCACACAGTATGTCTAGGGAACAGGGCGATGTTTTGTGAGTTAGGCCCACGGTCTCACACTGTGTACCGTGCCTGGGAAGTTCCAGACTAGCAGAGGCACAGTTTGAACAACACAACCCTCACACAGTTCAGCTGAGGGTGACCTTGGTAGGCAAAATTAGAGTATTACTCAGTTCCAGGCTCACCTGAGGTTTGTATGAGCAACATATAGACTTATCTGGCTTTTTGACATTCTTCCTAAATATTTTATGAAGAACAAGGATAAGCGTAAGAAAGCAAAATACCTGACTTCTTATTAATCTCCTCAGATTTGTTCACCTTGACCTTTTGTTAAAGTCTGTTTTACTGTGTGGTATGATTTTTTGTTGCAGAGATGGTTATTTCTGGTTTCTTTGCTCTTTCACCATGGCATCTCCTGGAGTTGTAATGTTGAACCATCCTGATGCTTATTGGAATATGCTGTCCATGCTCACAGGTTGGATGCAACATTAGGACACGGCGGCAGGTTTGATAACCTGTTTCCACCAGAACAGTGAGGGCTAGCATACCTTTCTTCCTTCCCTGCTTTGGTTCTTTACTATAGAGGAGTTCTTTAGGGACAGGACACGTAATTCAGCAGTACTGTTTCAGCATTGGGGTGCTTGTTCCTTTCTACACACCCACTTGTTCGCACAGCGTTGCAGTGTGCTGCAATACGAGGTGTAAGAGCCTGCTCAGGCTGTTACACCTGACCTGTCACGTACTTGAGCTGGTTCCAAGCACAGAGAGGGAACACGGCAACGTGCTGATTTCATTCAAACAGCCTGGGCAAATAAAGCAAAACTCTGAAATGAGTCTGAGTGAGCACCTGCCAAAAAAAGCAGTCAATTGGCAATCAGCTGTCATGGCTCATCTTCCCTACATATGTACAATTCTACAAATATATAATTTATTCAGGTTAGAAATTTTTGGGTATGAGTTGTCTTTTGCCATGTCCTTTCTTCACAGAAAAATTATAGTAATCATCTCTAGACTTTTTAAGACTAGGAAAACCCAAGGGCAATATGTTTCCTATTTTAAAAACATTTTCAAACAAGTTTGGCTTTCAAAAGATTTTGTGTTCTGTTCCATTAAGCATTCCCTTTGTAGTGTTGGAATAGGTCAAGGAGAGAGGAGATACTGTAAATAAAATCTTTGTTAAAACAATATGTTGAAGGGTACCATCTCCTGCCGTTATTCTTGATTCTTTAGAAAAGGAACTACTATGAATCTGTGCACAACTAAGTATAAGAATCCTCAAGGAGGGTTTCAGGGACAAACTGTAAATACAAAAGTTATTTCGATACACATCAATATAGCATTTTTCATAAATAATCTATTAGAACAGTTCATACTAATAGGTGTTTTTTTTCTGGAAGCAGGCACTATTTCAGTATTCTGCTTGATGGACAATCAAAGGTGCATATACAGTGGACAGAATATACGCTACCGTTTCATGGCCAAAAATATTAGGAGGAATATTTGCTGTTTATGCTAATACGTTGAACAATGCAATGAGGGAAAAACAGTTTGATTTAAGTTGTCCTTAACTTTGATCTAATCTGTCAAAACATGACATCTAGGTTAATAAAATGAAAAAAAAGAAAATCCAAACCCAAAACAAAACAGCAGCTTTAGGGAACAATTAGGAATTAATGAAGTGCAACGTCCTTTCTATCTTAATTATTTCAGCTGGGCAAAGAAAACAAAAACAGTAATACAGATTTGGGATGGATTTGATCTGTTTTTTCTCTGTTCATGGGAGGTGTGATGCAAACCCACATTCATAAGTAGACTACCAGGTACCTAGTTTGTAATGCATCCAGAGTATCATGCAAGCACTCCCTAATCAGGTCTGAGCTAACAGACTGCATTTTTTCACAAAGGCTCAAACATTGTTTTCACATTTCTTTCAAGTTCCTTCACAGTTAAATAATCTACTTTTTCTTTTTCTACCAGCTACCTACATGTACAAAATTATTAATACCTGTGAGTAAATTGCTTTGTCTGTGACCTAACAGCAGCAGCTTTACTAAGCTAAGGCAGTTGAACTGCTGGTACTTTAAACCCTGGTGCTCCCAGCACTATTCTAGGGACTTGATTCTCACCATATTAGGGGGTCACTCCAGCTCTTTGAACAGTGAGTGCTGGGTTCTGTGTGAGTTCATAAGTAAGTAAAAGTGAGAAAAAAGGAGCGCTGTGGCTTTTGGCAAAAATTTTGTAGCTCTGTTTAAATGAGTTGGTGTATTTTAAGGATAAAAATTACAGTAATGCTCCCACATTCAGAAGACATGCTATGAACAACCTCTATTTTTAAAACACTTCTTGAGCAGTTCCTATAAGAGTATGTGGTTGGATAAATAATCCTGTCAGTTTTATAAGAGTAATCATTCCCCCTTCCCATTTATATATATCAGCATTTGTGTTGATTCAGATTTCTATGAGCTTTGATTGATGTTTGCCCAAATAAAATAAATTTTCTATTCTTAGTATCATTGACGTTACCACTACAATAGTGTAATGCACATCAAATACATTTTCTGTCCAGATTGCATCTGAGATGAAGTATCACTCCATGTTAGAGATTTTGATTGTCCAGCTTTCATTGCTCAGAATGCAGAGGGAAAGAAAATAAATATCTTTGACTGACTATTTACAATCAGCCTGCAGGGGCTCATTTTTTTTATAAGTGGAATTTAGAACTAGGCTACAATTAAGTGCTTTTCATCATGTCTTGACATGTCACTTGATTACCGAAACAATATGGAAAACAGTAATATCTCTCAGAATATCTTGAAAGGACTACATTGAAAATGAAGGTTACTGACACCATATAGCATCTGTAGATTTAAGAGAGCTTCTGTCTAAGCACAGAAGGCTTCAGAGCTGCTGGAATCCATTTTAGTGAAGCAGCTGTGCAGAGGAAATCAACTGCTTATCAATAGGTTGTCAAAGCATTACTATAATGGCATAAATAAAAGATGGAAAGGACATTTTTGATTCTTGAATATGCAATTTTTTTATTATGAATGTCATATATTTACAGTTAGGAGGATGGCTTAGGCTGCAGAGGTTTGCAAGAGGCTTAAAAGTTAACTAATCATTAGTCAGAGTTGAGTTCACGTTGATTTTCCCATCTTTGGTGGCAGAATCATTCCACTATACAAGCTCTCAGAAAGACAAAGGTAGCTTGGCTGAGGAATTACAAGAAATTAATTTCGGTAGCTGGGGCTCTGGTCTGATTTTGTTCCATTCTGTTCTTATTTTATCTGTCTATCTTTCTTTCTTTCTTTCTTTCTACCTACCTACCACCTACCGATAAACTTATTGTAACTTTGAAGGAATGTATTTCTGAACATGTAATTGTATTCCCGGGATCAGTGTCCCCTTCTCCAGTTTTTAATATACCCATCACTTTGGCTGTTAATTTTCAAATAAAAGCTCTGTGATTACATACATTGATCAGAAGTGATTGTGTTGTTAGCAAAGTAGTACTTACTGGTATTTTCAAAGTAAAGTTTATCTTTCCCCCTTACAGTTAGAAGAGACTTCCTTGTTCTGTATTCAGCTGAAGAGTATCCTGTCGCTGCAGAAGCAAGGGAATAGTAAGTTCTCTGAATTTTCGTGGAAAAGGAATGTTTTGTAATACTACGTGATCAAAAACATACACATATATTTCAAAAAAAAAGCAGTGATATTACTTTGTCCTTGTCTCAGAGTTTCTCTTTCTGTGTCCCCTGGGATTTGCTAAATCCTTTATTATTATAATTTTTCATGTTTCTTCTCTACTGCTTCTCCCATTTCATTCAAAGTACCTGGCTGAGGTCTGTAGAAGAATTCAAAAACTAAAGAGCAGATAACGCAAAACCCCTCCAGCCACCGTCACATAAACTATATATGTTAGTAATGCATGTGTTTAAAGACACATTTAATTTATTCCCATGCTTTTTAGTGTATCTTAAATTGAATAGCTCCTGGGTTAATTTCTACATGTACCCTGTGCAGACTGACTTCATTTCGCCCAGGACATACCTGAAGATAGCTGAGGGAGCAGAAGTTACACATAACCCAGCAAGAAAACTTCACATTAGTTTCAAAAGCTTCTGGATCAGTTATTTCCCAGAATGTTCTTAAATAATACCTATTGTGTACAAGATAAAATACCTTTCCTTAGAAAAGATTGTAAGACTGTCAGTCTACTTGGTATGTTGCTTCCTAAACTCGGTCTGCTTTGAGAGCACAAACTTTGTGTACTGGTGAGCTAATTAACCCTCCCCTGGCCCCCAGGCTTCTTAGAGGAAATAATGCCCTACAGGACCCCTCATTTTAAAGCACTTACCCTTTTGCAAAGAGGGATATTTCCTTTATTTGAACTATATGTTATTTAACATCCAAATTTGGCTACAGCTTTGAAATGACTTCCAAAGCATCCACAACACAATGAAATTTGGTGCCATCTGAAACTCTTATCGAGAAACAACAGCAAAAGGAAAATAATCTTCTGAATTTTCCATTATGCCTTTCAACCTTGCAATGCCATTTATTCCAAAACACACAGCTAGGATTTAATCTAACATGGCTGTTAAACCAAAGGAATAGATTTTGTTGTCCGTCAGATTATAATGAGGCTGTATAATGCCCAATTACCACTATCTGCTTCTCTAAGACTTAACTTCAGCCAACCATACCTAAACTATTGTAGGAGCACAACTATCAGGAAAGATTTATTTTCTATTGCTTAAAAAAACCAAAACACTAAAAAGGAAAATTTGTCTATCAGTTTGTTATCACTTTGATGTTCATATTTATGCCATTGCCTCTGCCTCTGTTCAGCTTGGCAAAACACAGTGACCAACAGATTATAAAGGTATCACAGGGAAGGTAACTATGAAGAGCCATTCCTTGGGTAAGTCCCTTATAATTCAGGCTATATATTTATTCATTTATTTATAACCTGTAATAATTTTGTTCCCTTTTCTACTTTCCATTACTAAGAGAATAATTTTCATATATCAAACCAACATTCTTAGTGTAAAAAATCTCAGCCTCAGAAACCTATCAAAGTATCCTCATTATTGTCTCAGCACATCTTAATGTTTCAAATTAACATATCACATACTTTAGTACTATCTTACAGTTCAAGAAAAAGCACTTTCCTCTTCAGTCAAAAGCAAAATTCCAATATCCTCTTTATATCAATCTATGGCTGTTAACATAAATCCCTTTCAAATATGTTCAGTATCCATCCTTTGTTTTCTAACTGATCACCCGTACTTTATATGGTTAAAAATTTTGCTGTTTACTTTGGTCTCATGCCTTTCAGTAAGTGCTTCCTGCTCAGAGATATAAGTCTGATTGTTTTCTTCTCCGGACTCCTGCTAGTTCCCTCAGACACTTAAATATTTGACCTCAGTGATGTCCACTCACACCACTGACTGCTGACGTCTCTTGGCCACAATGATTCCACTTTCCAAGAGTGAAACAGACACGTGTTGCCTGGAGTAGAAGCACTGGTTATCCATTTGCCCCCACAGCATCTTTGGTCTAGGGCCTACTCTACTCATGCAAATTGTAAGAACTACTAGGTAAGTGCTCCTTCTTGGTTTTCAAGGAGCGACCATCAAAAACGAACCAGAAATGTATTCACTGTTTTATAAACAAACAAAAAAAACCAGTTTGCTGATGCATCCAATATTGACATCTTCTTCCCCATCTGTACGGTCCCCGAGTAATAAACAAGTGTCTTTTCATCAATGTTTTAAAACCACTTCTCCCGTATTTGGTAATACTAGATTTTTAACTAAGATTAGTGGAGTATTAATGAATGAATAATACCCAAACACTTTCTAAGTTTCACAAGGCAGGTGGGAATTGTGTGAAAGAAGGAGGTCACTTGAGGTAGAATTTTTCTGATTTAAGTCAGTTTCATAAAGAAGATGGGGAAAACTTCAGTAGCCTACTTCAAGTAAAGATTTAATTGAGCTTTCCAGATCTATTAGATACAACAAGACATCACTGGTGCAGTATGAATCTTAAATATTTAACTTAAGTCACCCACTGGGATACCTTTGAATTTGATCGTTAATCCTAATTACACAAGCCAGTGGCTATAAGGCCAAAATAAACGGGGAGGAGAAAAGGACACATTTTGGGGTGGGGTAGGGAGGGAGAGTTGCTTTAAAAAAATACAATCGGAGCAATAATAAATATCTTTGAAGAGAGAAAATGAAAAATGTTTTTTAAGTCCTGAGTGATATCCAAAACACTGAATTAAAGCAAATAAAGGTCATTCCAAATTACAGATTATGTTTTCAGCTTCTAAGGAACTGATTTCAGCTTTAATTGTGTATTATCATGGTCCAGTGAAAGACGCCGTAACATTTCCTCTTTGTATTTGAAGGCAATGAGCCTGGTTCTAATTGCTCACCAGTTCTGCAGCAGAACAATCTCTCTGGTCAACTCTAACCTAAATAATATTGTGGCAACTACTGTATGGCACTTCACAGTGTTTATAAGTAAGCAATGTTCAAAAAAAAATGAGCTTTGTATAAAAATAGCAGTATGAGTCGTACTGTAAAAACTGTCACATCTGTATCAAATTGATGATATATTTGACAATGCATAATAATCCTTCCAGGTTTCTCTTTTTCATTTGTATTACAGTACACTGTCAGTAGAGAAGACATAGAATATTTCTTTAAGCTCCAGAGAAAGACTGCTATCTTTTCTGAAAAATGACTTAGTTGAGATCATTGAGAATAAATCTAGTTGCTCGTGGAGTTGATTTACCCTGCATATTTTCCACTCAAAATCAGAAATAATTTTCTGTAATTATTAACACATACTTATGCAAAAATATTGTACTTTACTGGTTTTGGCTGGGATAATTTTCTTCATAGCAGCTGGTATGGTGCTATGTTTGGGACTTCTGATGAACAGAGCGTTGATAACACAGGGATGTTTTAGCTATGACTGAGCAGGGCTTGCACAGCATCAAGGGCTTTTCTGCTTCTCACACTGCCCAGCCAGCGGGAGGGCTGGGGCTGCACAAGAAGCTGGGAGGGGGCACAGCTGGGACAGCTGACCCCAACTGACCAAAGGGATATTCCATACTGTATGATGTCGTGTTCAGCAATGAAAGCTGGGGAAAGAAGGAGGAAGGGAGGACGTTTGGAGTGATGGCATCTGTCTTCCCAAGTGACTGTTACGCGTGATGGAGCCAGGCTTTCCTGGAGATGGTTGAACACCTGCCTGCTAATGGGAAATGGTGAGTTAATTCCTTATTTTATTTTGCTTGCATGCATGGCTTTTGCTTTACCTATTAAACTGTCTTTATCTGAACCCACAAGTTTTCTCACTTCTACCCTCCTGACTCCCTCCCCCATCCCACTGCGGGGGAGCGGGCAGGTGGCTGTGTGGGGCTTAGCTACCTGCCGGGGTTAAACCACAGTAAATTGTAATTTGCTACCATAAAACTTGGCACTACAAGAATTTTTCTTTAAAAATTGTATTTTCTTTATTCTTCCAACTGTGAAATTTTTAATCAAACGTTATAAAAATATTTGGGTTTAGAAAATAAAATTAAAAATGTCAATCCCAGCTTCCAGCACATTGACAAATAAGTTGACATCGAAATCAACCACAGAAACCCGAACAGTCTATGTGGCATCTTCAGAGCCTGGTGGGATGGTAGGTAGCCAGCTCTCTAAGAAAACCATGAAATGGATGCTCTCTGACCTTTTCAAGCTGAAGATTTTTTTTTCAAGTGTGGAGTTTTTGATGTCCAGTCCAAGATTTTTCTTTACTCCAGTGTATGAAAATACAGTGGTTGAAGACAAGCCCATGCATAGTCATCTGCAGTGTCTCCATCTGGCAAAAGCTACATCTTTATTCCCAGGTTAGAATCCATATGTATGAGGCATGTTTCAAAGTTAGTACACAGGTCAATGGGTTAATGTCACTATTTTATGAAATTATTTGTTTTAAATCCCATATTGTTTTGTTTTGTTTTGTTTTTTATTTGTGCCATAAGTGTAACATCTGCTTATTTGAAACTGACTTCCCCATCTTTTGTGTGAATTACTGAATACCCATTCTGGGATCAATCTGTAATTTAATATGAAACAGGAAAATGAGAAAACTTTACAGTAATCATGAAAGAAGAATCCCAGATCACCTTGGGTCTAACAGTACTCACAGTGACTAAAGGAATAGGTATTTTGCTCATGATTGCAGTGTAATACACATTCAGCTCATCACCCATTCCTCTTAAAAGCACTAAGGATTCAAAATCTCTGGAAACAGAATGGAAAATTAAAGTTAACCTCAGAGACAGAGTTTTGCGATTCTGAGGAAGACAAGGAAACTCAGATAGCTCTGACTCTCTTTCTATAGGAAGCTGTATTCATACAAGTAGAGTATATTCACCATAAACTAGGTATCAGTCCTTGGCTCTTGCTCTATGACTGCTCAGCATCACCTACTTTAAGGCAAAGATGGGAAATTAAGACCTTTCCCATGTGGACCATGACCCTCTTTACTTCAGTTACTTCTTTTATGTCCAACATTTTGTAGTTAAATTTGTATTGAAAGTTACATTCTGTAGCACCTATTAACTCTTCAGCTGATAAAATAATAATAATAATAATAATAATAATAATAATAATACATATGACACCCACATCCTCAAGTGACTTTTAGTTTAGAAGACTTTAGTTTTTTTCACCAGTATGTATGAAAACATGAACTTATGTAACTGCTACAAGAGCAAGATAATTTCAGGGTACACAAAGTAGGTTAATTAAAAAACATTCTGTGCCTGCATTGCTTTTGTTTGATTCACTGAAAACTATTCTACCCAACAGATGGGCAAATGTCTGCAGGTCATAAACCTAATGGTGTTCTAGTAAAATTCAACTTAAGGTTCTTATTTCTTGAAGCATTAAGCAACTTCATGCAAATAAAAGTTCACAGTAAAAAACCCTTAGTTATTTCACAGCTTCATAGTCTACATCTAAAAGTAAAATTCAAGACCAATACTTTCTTACAGGATGAAATCAGTATTTTGTCATATACATGGGTCTGGGCTTTTGCCTCCACTCTTCCTTTCTTTCCCTCCGTTGATTTCTTACACACTTGTTTAATAAAATTGAAGAAATTACAGATTTTGAGGAACAGGCTGGCTTTCCAGTTCAAAAATTGAGTTGACATTTATCAAATTCAAGTTGTATCTGTTGCAGATATAAGAAATCTGTGTGGCATTAGACAAGCTTCTGTTTTTATTTGTTTGTTTATATACTGAAATATATAATGATGAAACACACTTTTTTTTAATTAACCTAATTTCATAGAATTAGAAGCTTTTGGAAACAATACCGGGTAAAAACAAATCGCAGCTTATGCTTTGCAGTTTATGCTTTGCAGCAGTTTCTAAACCAC
This sequence comes from Ibycter americanus, assembly GCA_035590275.1. NCBI lineage: Eukaryota > Metazoa > Chordata > Aves > Falconiformes > Falconidae > Ibycter > Ibycter americanus. Next base: position 88,049,290 of record JAVJGI010000014.1, read on the forward strand.
ATAAATACTTGAATGAGTTTGCAGAAAATTTCATGCAGTGAGACACAAAAACTGTTTACAGCATGGAAAAAATTAAGTGTAACAATTTCTAAGGTAAAGGAGATGCTAATACGAAGAAAACAAGAAAATCTGAATCTAAGATGACCAATGGAAGGGAGGGGGGACCCTCAAGCTGCATAAGCAAAGTGAAACAAGCAGTTGTTGATGTTATGCCAACCCACCATTGTGGTAGCCACAGTATATTTACTATAACATAGATATAGCAGATATATTATATAGCTACTTATACCTATGACTAAATTTGATTATTTTTTTTCTAGTCCTGTATCAAAAATACGTCATAAGTGACATCCAGCTTGGTGTAACAAAATGCGTGATTACCCCATATGGCATAATGTGTTATCAAGCTAAGGTTCTCAAAAAAGTTTCAGAAATGAAGTCTCAGGAACAAACATGTGGAAATAAAAATTTGCTGGAGACTTGTGCTCCCTTCTTGTTTGATTTGTTCATGATTCAAATCTCAGGTAGTGAATTTTACAAGTCCACACAGAGAAGGAAGGAGCATCTTCATTCTCCTGTGGGCAATCATCCTTTCAGGGCACAGTCAGTCTGTTTTGTCATGGCAAACCTTCATATAATCTGTTTCTGCCTGTGTTTTCCAAATGAAAGGAGTTTCATATGAGAGCCTGGGAAAACATTGAGACATACATTGAGACATATGTTAACATACTTAATCCTGGGCACCCTTTTTAAATTTTCTTATACCCCCTCACCCCCACCCCTCTGCCCCAGTAGAGTGGGAAAAAAATTTTTTATTATTATTATTATTTTCCTGTATAAGAAAAAAATGTTATCAAAATTATATATTTGGAGGACTTGACCATACAAAAGAACAGTTTGGGAACATTTTAGGAAAAAGAAATATTAAAATACTATTTATGGATAAAAGTATTTCATTGAAGAAGCTGAAAAAAGTATTTCTTTTAATTACTCAATCTAAGTTATTTTTTAGAGTGTAAGATTTTTTTGTGCCTCTGCGTTTCCTCACAGCTTGAATGCTTTCTTTCCCCCCTCAGAAGCATGTGAATTTTCTAAGGGCAGCTTTCTTGGAGTTGTAGCAAAGATCATCAGATCTGGAAATGAAAGAAAGATTCCTTCATTGCCACCCAAAAAACAGTCTCTCAGGGACCATCCTAGGAAACATGGGCAAACTGAAAAAAAACGAGTGCTAGCCTGAACATGGCTGGGGAACAGAGAAAAAGGGATCTTACTTATGGGAGAAAACTGGCTCAGGGGCCAAGATACAGAAGCCAATAAAATGCTTGCAATGTTAGCCAGAGATGTCATTCCGGTGTCTCTCCCACATGACAGCTTTTGTGAGGTGTTTGCTAGCACGCAGTCACATACTGGCAGGCTGTGCACGGGGCTGTGGATGCAGGATGCTGGACTGTGTATTGTAGCTCCATATGTGGATGCCTGAGATCTGCAAGCTTCACGGTCTACCTCTGCATCTGTCTTCTATCTGACAATAAAATCCTTCTTTAGGGAGCACCAGAAGTTATTACATTGGTTAGTGTTTTGCAGTTTTTGAGGCGCTTTCTTTCTTGGGAATGTAGACAGGAGTTCATGTATTACTGACTCATACAAGGATCTCCTGCTGCCTGAAAGAGACGTGGATAATTTCCAGTGCTGATACTGGTACCAAGGAGTTCAAAGGGAATGCTGACTGGTGATATTAAGATCTTTCTGGGTGGACTGTGCTGATCAAAGCTATGCTTTGAAGTGTGGTGTAATAAGGCTGATTTTATCAAACCTATGTCAAAGAAATATCGTCATCAAGAGCAAAACCTGGCCTCAGAAGTGCACTTTTTATTCGTAAATTAACATGGTCTTGCTATAATATAACTTCCACAAAACATCTGGCTAAGTTGATACATGGGATGCGTATGGATCCTACAGTCACACAAGGACAGGATGTATCTCCATCCACGTGACCATCAAAAAGTTGGAAAACAACAATGGAAAAGGTGATCTCCTCAGCGGCTAGTAGCCGATATGAGGTTGACATAATTTTTTGCTGCATCATCACCTTGTTGGACACTCCTTTGACCTCTGTTACCTGACAGATCCTTAGAGCAATGTGAAAAGCAGGTCTCTCTCATAGATCCTTCATATCTGCAAAAGTACCAGTTCCTGGAAACTCCAGTCAGCATGAGGCATCACTCCCACTTTCATGAGGAGCACTGGAAACACATGCTAAGTGTGAAGGCTGTTTGTTTGATAACTTAAACTAACATATTTCTATACAGTCTTACAATTCCAATGAGCGTTTCCAAAAAAGAATAAAAAGATGTGAATCCTGCATGTTCCTGGTTGTTGTTTTTTTTTCCTTCAAAAAAACAGCTGGTCTCAATGCATCAAGCATTTTATTAAAATTAGAGGTTAAAATGACACCTTCAGGAAACTTGTTATTCAAGAAAATGGTGCCAGTGTAATCATGAGAATGTAATAGCAATTTCATTTGTAACAAGTGGTGTTCAATTATTTCTTCTATAAAGAAAGAATTATTAACAGCAGTCAGTGCTGGGGTTCTGAATATAGATGATTTTTTCATTTGTTGAAAAATAAACAAGAGGTGGCCTTCACACTGAACGTGATCATCTGGCTGAGACAGGAGAATATATTTGCTCCAGATTTTCACACACACAGATCTTGTAGAATTGCAGGAATAGAGATTAGTAACACAGAATCTGCAAAATAGACGGATCAGGTAACACAGGAAAAAGCATAAATACTGGTAAAATGCCGCTGAAAAACACCCTTTGAGAATGATGATGGCTGCATCAGACCAAAACTGAAGACACACCATACAGAGTAAGCTAATGCTTTCAGAAAGGAAAGCACAACAACATAGCAGGATAAATCAATTAATGTGACATGAGAGAACTGGGGAACATTAGATATGCATGTCTAAGACCATAGCATTTTCATGTTCAAACTCCTTTTAGTTCTTTTTAGATAGGTCAGCTGGACTCTGATGGCATTTTGTTTAAGAAGTCAGAGGCTATTTGTTCACATGTAGGGGATTTTTTTCCTCGAGGCCAGCTGAAGAGAGTTAAGGTAGGAAGGCAAGTCAGGAATGAACAAATATAAACAGCTCATGTGGACTTGAGAAACTTCACTGTATGGAAGAAGGCTGCTAAATTCTGAGCTTGAAATATTATTGTTGGGGTTTTTTCTTTTTCTTTTCTCTCTGTTTTTTGTTTGCTTTTTTTTTTTTACAGTGAAACATTTCCAAAGTTGAAAGCACTGAGTCTGCACAACCCAGACACGTAACTAGAAGAGGTCTTGTGAAATATTTAACACAGATGTAAGACTGATGTGTGATGAGAGAATTAGAAATATCATAGAAACTGGCTGCATTAGGATATAATTTTTTTTTCCAAGATAGATAGGTGAGAAAGAGGTTATCAAGGACTTTGCTCACACACATTCATGTATCAGCAAGGTGTCAGGTGTAAGAAAGAAAGGGTTACCTTGCAGAAAACATAACAGCTTATGTACAAATGTGTCATTTTAAAAAGCAAATCTGAAAAGCCCACCAGTTAAACTAAAGTATGAAGGAACAGGAGAAGATTCTCACAGGCAATGCGGAACCTCTGTTTAACAACAGGGTACTGAAAGTTGATAGGTCTCTCATAAAAATTCATAAGATTGATAAACTAAACGAAAGAAGAGGAAGAATGACATTGAATCAAAATAACTCTGAAACTCTGCTGAGATAAATTTTAACTGGAGAGGAACACATATTACTTCTATGGATGTAAGCTCCAGCATTTAAGAGTATAAGTATAGAGCTATTTCTACCTTAAGACATTTGTGACATGGAATAAACAGAACAGAGGGTAGAGAAGTGATTTTAAGTGTCATTGTAAATCATGTAGTAGAGACTGCTGCTGACTTGATTTTAAGTGCTTTTAAAAAAATAAAATCAACAGATAAACAGATAATAATGTAATAAAGGTATGAAATAATTCATTTCAAACCCTCTATCTGTCATTTTGAGCATGAATAAGGTGAACATCAGTAGCACAGCCTTTAAGAAAGTCAAAATTTTCATTAGGCTTAGACACTACAATGGAAAGTACTAGTAGTCATAGTAGTGCAGTAGAGGTACCTAGTACTGGAACTCATATTACCAGAAAGAAAATTAAAATAGCAACATCAAACCATAAAATTTTGGGTTGTTGTTTTTTGGT
>JAVJGI010000014.1:88053614-88074077 GCA_035590275.1 Ibycter americanus
TGTGAGGTCTTTCATAGCAACCATGAGTAAAGGAGAGTCGAGGGTTTTGTTGATGTAAAATTTTTTAGATTGTTTAAGTAACTATGAAGTACAGAAGCTTACTTGGATCAGTTAAGGTGACAAAATCCATGCTTTAAATGTAAAGAAATAACTTTCCTCTGTGAATCCTCTTCCTTTGATGATCTGCTAATGTGAAAAGTATTTGGGGAGCCTTTCTATTTGGTGGGTTTTATTTTAGTTACAATACCTTTCATCCTAGTTGCATCTTGGTAAAAGCGATGAGACTGTAACTCCCATTATAGTTAGGAAATACAACTAGATTCAAAAGTTGGAAGCTTCAATGCATAGAGCATCAGTGGGTCAACAGAGCACGAAATATATTTAGCTGCAATGAAAAAGTTTATACAGCAGAAATCTGCTGGTTGGCAGTGAGGAACTGTTTTTGCAGGGGGGAACCACAGGAACCTGACTGATACTATAGGATTTTCTCCTTGTGTGTATAGGGAGAGGGGGGAAAGTGGTTGCTCTTCCTAAGACACCCATAATGGTCTGAAACCCTTTTCTATGTCTCAGTGTTCAGCTGAAGGAAATCTCTAAAAGCAGAGATGGGACTAAGCTCACAGCTTCTGTCTGGGAACTTGATTGATCCTATATAAACTGAGGCAGGGAGAAAGTGGGGGCAGCATGAGAAGGGGAAAGAAGGAGAGACAGTGTCTAGTGGAACAGTATTAATCAACAGAAGACTCTCAGCTGAGGAAGACCATTACAGACTGTGTGTACTGCAAAATAAACCTACGACTTCAGCTAGAGCACACTGGTTATTAGTATCACTAGCACTGTGGAGACAACGAAAATGATTACAAGAGTGTAGAACCAGCCATTAAAAGGTAAAATCAAAGGTAACCAAGTAGAGCATCAGTTCTGGATACTATGAATCGGTTTGCAGCACCTAAGATCTAAAGTAACAGGTTTGTTAAAGGACACATACATAGAAAGATACTGCCAGAGATATTAGCGGTAATAAGCATCTATCAAAAGCCAACCAGAAGAATGGCCCTAGAGCTGACAATTTCTTGAGTCAGACCCTGTACCTTATCTCGAATGTACTAGTCCTTGCTGCAAATTTTCATCAAGCAAAATCTACAAAAGAGTTACAAGACCATTTCCACATAAGGGAGTTTTTCAAAAGTTGAGTCCCAACAAAGGATTTTGCCATGAAGGAACATCAAAGACTTTTTATTCTTCAGAACTGATCCTCTACTGAAACTAATGGCAAGGCTGGCGTTCCAGTTCCTTTGAAGCTGATGGAAGCTTTACAGTTGATTTCAGAGGCCAGATTTTACCTAGGTACTATTCCAGTGAAAGGTGTTTTCACTTTATAAATACCTTAAAGCCAGCTAGGTAATTGCTAGCTATACCACTACTTACTTGGCTAGATATTTGAGACTAGTCCAATAAAGAAAAGCTTGTATTTGATCTTTCTTAAAAGAAAACATGACAAATCCATGCTGAGCTGTTGTTGATAATTCCAGACAATTTCTACTACAAGGTAATATATTGTCAATATATAGCCCTCCATTAAAAAAGTGTTCTGCTTTTGAATGTATTAGCAGACTTGAATTTCTTTCACCCGAAAAGGGCATAATGAAGCAATGACAGAAAATCAAAGGCACTCCTCCCGCCTATAAATTGGCTGCCCTGAGAGGTTTCAATAAAATAAAACCCATCCATTAACATACTTCATTGATTCTTACTCATTTCTACTTTTAGTTACTTTCAACTTCCCTGTTGAGGATAACGGGACCTGACATGCACATGCAAGGGGAAATGTCTCACAGCAACAAATCTAGCCAAGGTTAGCCTGGCTTGCTCAGACACCCACAGTAATATCTGGTATTATAAAATGTTCAGACTGACAAGCTAAACGAGGTTCAGTCTGACTTTTGAGCAAAATTTGATCCACTTCTTTTATAGCAGAGCAAAAGCCCATCTTCCTGCTAATTTTCCCACCAAGCTTGACTCCGGCTGCCCTTGCTGTCCATTTAAGGCTGAGTACATTGAGTCTGGTGAACATCTGAAGAATAAGGGCTCAAATTGCTCCTCTGCCCAGTAACCTCTTTGCTTCACCTTGTCTGTCTAATTCCTTTGCAACCATCTACCCCTAACTTCAGTCAGCACAGAATTGCGTGTATGACCTTACTGGCAGGTCTTAGCTTTTTTTCCATGGAGAGGGAGTAGCCATTCTTCTGGTCTCAACAAGTCTCTTTCACTCAAAACAGAGAGCCTGCAGGGTTCCCAACACAGAGGGAAGGATATCACTGCAGTGACTATCCATGAAGTGCTAAATGTCTGAGGGAATCCCCTAAATGCATGCACACAAGGATGTGATCTCCTATTTTGCACTGTTCACCAGGCAGATCTGGTGGTTAGTATTTTTCACTGCTTTCTGAGAACTGACTCCAGAGGAAATGCAGATATGCATTTTTTTACCTGTTTCATGGCTCAAAGAAAAGGACACCAATTAATCCTAGGCCCTTATTTCCAGTTTCTGCTCACCCATAGATCCTGAGAAATTTTACAGGAATTTTTTCCCACTTTCTAGAAAATAAAGCTCTCCTAAGATACTTTAAACAGAGATTAAGCAAAATTAGGCAGAGGAAACAACTGAGAGCAAATTTTCAGACAAATTGTTGTCATTAAGCAAATCAATCATTGTCATCTCTCTATTGACTACTGCATATGTAACAAATTACACTGTTGAAATCTGTTTGCAGCTAATAATTTGAAGTACACTTGGAAAGTGCTCAGGCAATATGCAGGGGTAGGCAGGTGGAAAAACATGTCAGTGCTTTCAAAACAAAGATTTTTAGTCCTACAAACATGGTGTGCATTCCTGACATGCAACTAGATTCATTTCAAGCACTGAATCTTCCTCTTCATTGATCCTCTATTTTATAAGATGTTATCTTTATATTATCCTGTATAAGGTTTTCATTTCTTGTGCATCTCCAAAACAGCAGCTCCAGCAATAGAGTTTTCTGGAGTCACTGAAGTAGAATCATACAGCAATTTGTTTAAGCTGATTTTTCTTAATAAGATTCAGAAAAGAGTTAAGAGATCTGTGCCAATACACAAAGTGTGGGTCAGGTTTCTATGAGCTGCTGAGTACCCACTGCCAAAAGCTGCATGCCCTCAAGTTGGAAAAAATCCAGAGTAATTCCATTGATTTATTTTTGTTACTCCAGGTTCATAGCAGGGCAGACCTCATGTCTGTGGACACAGCACAGAGAGGCAACATCAGACACTCTGGTATAAAGATCTTTCCATCTTCTCATACGCTGCCAGTCAGTTTCTTATACTGTCTCAAAGAGCGTGCAGATACTTGCTTTTGTACATGCAGATTTTCTAATAAAGACAGGGATTGTGGCTAAATGTGGTGAAACATACATTGCTAAAAACATTAGGCTATGTGGCCTAAGGGTAATATTTGATTTGATAGATAGCACTGGTATCATGAACTGATACTATTACCAGTACCTTACTGACAATTTTTAAAATGTTCCAGGCAAATTCAATGTGACTTGAAATGAAAGAAATTTTTTTGTGTGTTTTGCCCCATCATCATTAGAGATGCCAAGTTTGTTAAGAGGAGTAGGAAGTATCTTAAAACACTGAGAAAATGTGCACCTATGAGTAGTGAATATGTGCAGTTGCACTGACACATCTCTATGATCTATACTTACTGATTCCCATTCCTCTGTTAGTTAAAAATCTCTCTACAACACTGCAAGTGATGTTGAGTAATGGAGGGATTAACCTACCAAAAGCTGGATGACCTGTCAAAAAACTTCAGCGTAGTGCTTTGTTCATTCTTTATGCCAATAGACTTTTCCACTGTTCCATCTCCCTTTTAATGTCCCTGGGCTATTAAATTTCTCAAAAGAAGTATTATAACCCCACCGTCTTTCTTACATTCCCTCAATGATTACTCAAATTTACAGATAAAATCTCTAGGCTTTTAGACGACTACATAAAATTGTCTTTAAATATGCTTCCAAATTCTACAAAAAATGTTTCAAGGTTGAAGAAGTCATTGATGAAAGTGAGGCAAATGTATCTGAAAGCAAATAGCATGATACTCTTTTACCTTAGCTTTTCTATCATTGTTACTCAAAATACAAAAGGTGTTTTACTGATAATCCCATATTAAACGCACTAATAACTAGGATATTGATGTGGACATAAATGAGTTATCTCATCAACTCCATCTTACTACTGTTTCTTCAGGAACGCTATTACAAAGATGCCAGGTCTGCCTTCTATATGCTGCTCTTGCACAGATTTTTGAGTTGACCTCAAGATCTAAAGGCCAGGTTTTCAGATACATTTAGGCATTAAATAGCAAGTACAGGTCCAAAGGTGGATTTTCTCAGTGGTGCCAGATTTGATTCTGTGTCTATTTCACACTGATTTCAAAAAGTTACAGGACTAGTCTGCTCAGTGCCCTACAAAATTTTCAGAAGTACCTGTCTTCATTTCTCTCTGCTTATATAACTTAGAGAGATTCTGGACCAAGGTCGTTATCTTTGCAGCGTTTGGCAATATATAAAAAACTTGCCTAAAGCTCTACATTGAAGATCATAACCTGAAGGATACACCTGTAGACACAATGAAACTCTCTAGTCTCTAAGATTAAAGCTCTCCTGCAAGTCAGAGAATGAGCTTTCTCAAGGTCCGTTATAACATGAGGTCATGAATTAGCCTAGAAAACACGGCAGTGTAATTTATTTAACATAGCTTTCTTTAAATAAGTATTTCTGTATATACTTGTAAAACCAGAAGAGAATATATGCTACACAGTGTGATTCTTATCTCTGGAAAAAAGATGATGAGAAAACTCTTACTTAAAACTAAGAAATGTTCTGACAAGCTGGAAATAACATAGGAAAATAAGAAGGGAAATAAAACATTTAAACTACCAAAGCTATTTGTTTGTGCTATAGGTAAAGAATAAAGTTAAATTCCAATCAAAGGGAATATGAATCTGTTCCTTGACAAGTTAGATTGCAAATTAAATCATTCCAGGATTTACAGAGATAAATCTTTTTAGTGTGTGAAGAATAGAAGAACTATACTTGACTTTCAGATACCAGATTATAGTTATCAATGTACAAGAAACATCTTAGGTTGTCTGCCCAAAGTGTCACATGGACTAAATCAAATTCTCTGCAGACACAGGAACACTTAGAAGTGTCCGGTTCTTCTTTTATCTGTAACCTGAAGGCTGTCCGTACTTAAACACACATACACATACACACAGTCCTGCCATTAATAGAAACCATACCTTAACTGAGAATAGCTGGAGTACAGTATACTGTAGCCATAGCTACTACTTACTACTGCTGACATATTTCTACCCTACAAAGGTTATGTTCATCTAGGGGCCATGCAGATGGCCCTGATACCAGAGAAGTACCAGCTGAAGAGAAAGTGCAGGGAGAGGAAGAAGAAGCTCAGTAGGGAGGAGCAAAAGACAGCAGAAAATAAATCTATCATGTGATGGATAAGGTCTGCTAAATCCAAAACCCAATTGTCATTTTTAGAGTGAGAGTGAAACTTGGAATTCTGGGAGCAGTTCAGATTCTTAATTCCGGGCAGATAAGTAAAGCTCAAGGCATTTATTTCTCTTTTTAAAAAATATTTATCCAATTAATTAGAAAATGAAACAAAACCTAAAACCAAACAGAATTATTTTCCATAGTTTTTTCCCCCCACAATTTTTATAGCTTACTTCTTCATTTGGTCACAGTCAAAATACTTATCACTGATTATTTTTTCTAAGTTCAATTACACAGATGAAGATGAAATGTTTTAGGAAGCTATATTATTAATGACTTCTACATTTAAGAAATTTTGAAAGTTTTTAAAAGCTGCAAGTAGAACCATATTAGTCTGCATGCATTTTAAAAGCCTCCTTAAATGGAGAAAATTCTGTACATCAAACCCTCATCTTTTCAGCTTCATTTCTACTGTTTCGGTATGTATGTTTCTATTTCATTTCTGTATACACCAAAAGAAAAATTATGATTAACTAACTTAACAAGTGATAAACTGATTTTTTTAAAGCACAGAATCAAACCTCTGTCTCACACGTTGCCCAGATGTACATGCAGGACTGCTGATCATTCTGTGTGACTTGTCACTTACTGAACTGGGGTAGAAAGTAGCTATGGTTATAGCCAAGAAACTTTCTCATATTTTACTCCACTCACCAGCAGTCAGTCTGTCATGCAGGTGTGGTGATCCTGATTTGAGGTCTTTGCTCCTGTAGGTAGACTGTTACCTGTACGTGAGTTAGCTAGCTGACAGCTAGCTTGAATGCATTTCTGCTGTGCTGCCGTCAGCATCTCCAGATCGATATGCCTCTTACCCTGCAGCTGGAAGAGTGGCTGATTGTTCTGCTACACTTTCAGGTTGCATCATGCTTGATGTTATAAGGTTCTGAGTTCAGTCGGTTGAAGTTTGTCAGCATTTTCACAGCAAGCTACTAAAGAAAAAGTAAATGATGATTTATTGAAAGAGTGAAAAGACTTTATGAAAAAGGATTAGTTTTTGAACTGGCTGAAAAAAATGTTCAAAATTGGTTAAAAAGCATGGTTTCAACCCTTCTCAAAACAAAAGAAACCTCCTGCACAGGGATTCTGCTTGGGAAAAGAAGACCAGGCTAAGAAAGAAAAGAGTAAAAGTACCCAGAAACAGTTAATTCCCTCTCTACCTTACAGACCAGCGTTGTTTGCAAAGGAGCTGAGATAAAAGAAGTAAATTAGGACAAATCTAGATTAAGTGAGAAGAAAGAAAGCCTGCCATTCACTGACAGGAGTGGGGAAGGGAGAAAATTTGTTCAAAAAGATTATTCATCCTAACCCCAGCCCAATCTCTAACTCCAGGTAACATCCCTTGTAAATCTCTGCTTCCCAGACCCAAGCATTTGTGAGCTGTGTGATTTTCTTCTTCAGTCAGTAAATGTTGTGGAAACAGGCTTATTAAACATATGGCTTACTCTTTTCTGATGCAGGTTTAGTCTTTTCTCAGCTTTCCAGAGGTCAGGCACTTGGCATCAGTCCTGACAACATGATGATGCCAAACTGTGCTTCCTGCTGCTGCAATACACAGATACCCAGAGGTGGGCTAGCTCCCTGAAAACTAGCTTATGTACACTCACAGTGTTGCAGTCATCTCAGACTGGAAATCAGTCACTCAGAGCCGGCAGTACTGTACCACACTTGCGGTCTGAAGATTCAACTTGAAACTCTGAAGCTCAATTTCCTAAAAGGCAGGCACTCACGATACAGTCAAGCTTGAACACGCAGTACAGGCATAATGGCTTTTGAAACCATCCTGACCTAAGCCTCCAAAGAGTCCAGATGCACTAACATCACAGAGCTAACACTCCACGTAGCCCATGTTTTTATCAAGAATGGGATTTGCCCAACATAACAAATGTTCTGCACAGATTAAGGTATTGTTTGTGAAGTACCTAAGCCTTTTCATTGTGTGTAATTCTGAACAAAGAAGAGATTTTAATAGAATTTCAAACATAACTGAAATTCAGGCATGCAAAACAAAAATTAAGAAGTGGATGAACATGTTGCATTATTGCTCAAAAGATGAGTGCCATCCAGCCTGCCCAGTGAATGACAGAGGTGTCCTAAACAGAAAATATAGGAGAAATATGGTTGTGGAACTGAAGACTGAATGGTCAAGCTATGTGACTTTGAAGTGACTTTGACTTCTGAGTGTTGACAAACTCAAAATCTCAAGAGAACTGGATATTTCACTTGAGCAAGCTTTGCAACCTATTCAAAAAATGTGAAAGAGAAATGAAGACAAAGAGATACCAAGTCTTAAGGCTCAGAAGAGCAGCAAGGAAAAACAATAAAAGAAAGACACTATGACCAAGGGTGTACTACAAGGTCCCAAAGGCTAGGAACAAACTTTTGAAAGATTATAAAATAAATCATGTGCAGCTATTGTAAAAGCATTAGACATAATGGAGGACATAGGTTGGCTTTGAGTAGCAGAATTTTGATTGAATTACCAAGGTAAAATACTTCTTTAAGTCAAACTGGAGGAAAGTATAGTAATTAAGTTATTGTACCTTTACTATTACACATTTTGTTCATGAAGGAGTAGTATGGGTAGATTTTATTAGAGAATTATCTCCCATTATCTGAGGGAGAAATGAACACTGACACTGAATACCATTTGTGCCCTTCCTTCATTAACAAAAAGAGCTGCAAGATATCTCGAGAACTTTCTGATGACATTGCTCAAATGTGGAAACAGATATTTTATTGAAAAAGTACTTCAGGAAGATTGTATGTTTCAAGAAAGATGTCTTGCAAAACACCATTATTAAGAACTTCAAATGTTTCATGTTTGGAGTATACACTGATTTTTAAAAATCTCTGTGGACTCCACTGTATAACACTGCATTATAGCTAGATAACCCTTAAAACGCTAAAGTACTCATGTATTAAGTATGAAATTTAATTCTGTCTTCCTGAGAATGAAATAAAAGTATTTCATAGCTGCTTCTAAACTTGGGCTTAAGTCAAAAAGATGCAGTGCTGTACATGGCATGTGGAGTGTTACATAGTCTGCATTTTAATGTTGGTAATGCTTCTATTAATAATGCTGTCAAGACATTTCTGTTCCAACACTTGGCCAAGAAAGACCGTAAGAGCAATGCAGCTTTAAAGCCATTTCCAGCTGGATCTATAATTAAGACAAGATTACCTTATGGTAGATGTGAGATGATTAAGACTGTAGCATTAATTCAGTGCTGGATCTTGTAATTATTTTCCTGTAAAGCACTAAATGAAATTCATTGTTTTGTGCAGCTTCAATATACTCCAATGGTGAACCCACACTGCAATTATTTTATAGATTGTTGCCATGGGATAGGATGTCTACAGATTCTCAGCAAACAAATCTATTTTTTATTATATGCTATTCTTTATACCCTCATGAATAAAATACAAGGCAAAAATCCATCTTGGGAAGGGAAGGGAAAAAAAATAGAGAATAAGGAAGAAAAATTACCTGAAAGGTATCTATAGCTTGATCATTTTTTCTAAACAGGGAAAGCAATTGTAGAGAAATACATAGAATAAGGTACCTTATATACACAAAGTCCAGCCTCTATTAAAAATAATAGAAGTAGCAAATGGCTAACAATTTGTATTGTAAACTACCCACTCACCCATAATTTTTTCAAAACAATGCATTTTGCAATATAAATGAACTATGGGACAGATCTCATCAGCAAATGTATTTTTACTGTATCAGCAACACTTATGCAATTCAAATATCTAAAATTTACTTGTGTAATAAAATTGTTATACATACTTAATTTATTAAAATATTTTTCTTAATTACGTGTTTGTAACTTGCCCAAATCACTACAAAGATAAAATATACTAATGTCACTAGTTTTTTCTAAGTTTGTTTTGGATTTATTTCTTTTCCTAACATGATGAAACAACTCGACCATAAGAGAAACATAATGAGATATGTGGCTTCTGAAATTTGGAAGACATAGCAGTTGCATAAGGCTTTTGGTGCTTTGTTATTTCAAAACTAAATATATAAGAGAAAATGAGGATGACCACCAAACAGATATGGAGAATTGACAAAATAAGTGTGATGGGACAGAATATATTTAGTGAATTAGGTATTCCCAAACTCTTTCGGCTTTTGTCAGATCAATTGTCACATATGTAACATGCACGTACACACTTCACTGGGAGATCAAATAATATTCAGAATGTATCTTTTCTTTACCTTTTAAAATTCATTAGCTAAAAGACATTATGTACAGGGAAACACATAAAGGCTTTACTGAATTCCTTTGTAAGGTATAAGGCATCTCAGATTTCTGTGGTACATGCAATTCACCAAATATGCATGCTTTTTGATGCAGTCACATTATTTTCCTTTCATATTACTCTTTTTTTTATTTCTCCATTATAAGAGTAATAAAGTTTTGAGCTATTAGTCTGAATCAAAGCAAAGCCTATGTATAAAATATGAAATAGATCTGAACATCTGTTTTACCAAGGCTTCGGTTGCATGAAGGTAAGACAACACCAGTATTTTTTTTATCACTTTGAACACAGTAGTAAAGCATTATTACGTTTCCCTGTTTTGCTGCCTTAGAGCTGAACTCAAGTGATTTAACTTCTCCAGAAAATTCCACAAATCCAGAGGAAGGTGGTTTGTCATTGGTAATCACTGCAATCCACTGGAAATACTATGACACAGATAATGGAGGATAACCTCCATAAAAGTTCAGCTTTGCTGGAGAATTCCTGCTGCCAGAATGCAATTGCCCCATTCCAGTGAGTCCTGCAATAGCAAATTCCATGCCTTGTGGCACCTCTTTGCATGTAGTTTATCCCTTCTGTAGCTCACAGGAGGCATGTAAGATCAGAGTCAGAGTTCAACTAAATTACTCTGCTTTCAAAGGTGCTGAAGGAAAATAAGACAGATATAGACCAAGGCCACTGGGAGGAATGCAGTCACAAAGGAGAAATCACAGCGTATTAGCTATTCATTATTCAGGCTAGGAACTTAGCTCTTATTAATCAATAATATAGATATAGCAACAATTATTTATAAAGTGCTTTATGGGATAGTTCTCCCCTGTTAGCTCAAATGCACTGTTCATGTTCAGTTGCACCATTAGCAAAGTAAGATATTGTAAAAGTACAGCAAACCTTGTGTATGCCCTGGCAGTTATTTACTTGTGGGAATACATCAGCCTAGATCCACAGGCATTGACTGTTCTCCAGAAACTCACTGCAGATGAAAAATGGTTGGGGTTTTGAACACTTAGCTGGGATAACATCTTGCTTCATTCACATTAAGAGAATGGCGTGGAAAGCTGAGCTCTTTATCTCTCAAGTCTGCATTTGAAAAGGGATACTTGGTTAGGATGGAGGAAGTAGAAGGATACATTCCCACCTCACAGAAATACAATTTTTGATGACAAACTCTTAATATTTAATGGAATAATCCATTTAAAAGAGTCATAAAATATATACATAAGTTATTGCTTGTCATGGCTCTTTATTTTCCCTTATAACTAATTGCTAAATATTAATTAGGTAATAGCTGAGGGGGCATTGTAGCACAAACATTTAGAAGTAACTATTTTTTTATATAAAGTGATTACAGTAAACAAAATGCAGTATGTACTACTGAGCACCATAGTCCTATGCATTGATAATGTACCTGGGTAAATCCAAGGAGTTCTACTTATTTACAAAGATAGATATACATTTCTTTAAGAGACAGACTGCATTTTCAATTAAGTGAATCCTTTGTTTCTTTCCATAGAAAAAGGGGCTAACAAAGTCACCTTGTCCTCAAACTGTCTGGCACCATCTCCAGGGCAGGATTTGTAATAATTATATTTTTATCTTTAATCCAGACAGTAAATATATTTTTGGAGGTAGCTGGAATCTGTGTCTGAAGTCTGCTGCACTTCTGGTTGAAGACAAAAGACATTGGGAAGGAGACAGGATTTTAGAAACAAACAGCCAGTGCTTTGTGGGTTAGCTATTTGCAAGGAGAAATTTCACAACCAGCACTGCCAAAATGCTTGCCTTCCAGTCACTGTTTTAGAACAGCTCAGTGTAATGCCTAGTTACTCTTAAGTACTACTAACTCGTGTTCCCGCCTGCTTAAAAACCAGTGCACAGCTTTATTGAAGTCCGAGTGCTGGCAGGCTCCATCCTGCCTGCTCCCTGCCTGGCAGTGCTCTGGGACCCCTGGTTTTCTTTACCCTCTCCTATCACAGGCATGCTAAATTTCAGCTTGCTGATAATCTCCACTGATTTGACTCACAAAAAAGAGATTTTTTTCTTTTCCCTCAGGGCATGATCATGAAAAATTACGTTTAAGGCAAGATGGCAGCTCAGCTTCTCAGGGGAGCCCTAAACCACCTCGCGACTGCAGCTATCTAAAGAGCCGTCCTTCAGGTCTGTGTGCCCCACGGCACCCACCCAGCCCTGGCTGCCCTGGCCGCCTCTCCCCCTCTTCAGGCTCTGCTGCTGCTGGTTTGCCCCCACTTCCACTGGAGGGGGACAAGGCCCCCACTGCCTAGCACGTAGGGCAACGGTGTCTTACGCTGCTTCTTTTCCCTGTATTTCTCCTGGCTTCCTACTTGCCTGCCCACAGCGATGCCCACAGCACCCTCCTGCTTCTGCAGCTCAGAGGGCTTCAAAGTGTCGCCGTCTTACTTTTTTACATAATTTCTAAAATGTTCCTCCACTTGACAAGGAGATCTGGAGACTGTTTCTGCCATGAGGAAGCAGAAAAGGGACAGGCTGCGAAGCATTAGTAGCAGCAGTGATCACATTAAGATCTTTTCATGGGAAAATAATGGAAGATGCCATTACCCAGGCCATCACCAGCCACATACACCAGCTAGCCAGAGAGGCAGCATGGAGATCCTGTGCAGAGAATGGCTGACATTTCCACTCTTTCCTGTAGCACATCAGTTGTCCTCAGCCCATTGACAAGTGTCCAGTTGCACCTCAGTGATTCAATCATCTCTGCTATTATTGGTCCTTAGGGGCAAACAAATCCTTAGAAATTTTGGAGAAAGTATTAATTTACATTAAATAGGTTTTCTATTCATTTAAAGGAACATTTTCATGTCTGAGAGTAATTTGCCTGATTTTGTCTTTAGGGTAATTTTTTTAAAAAAATATATTTTCAGGGAAAATATCATGGAAGAATACATCCTGCAAGGGATATTTGTAGTCTTTTGATACAGCACAATAAGTCAGAATGACAGCTTGTGCCAGCCGCTGGAACTGAAGGAGGAGTGCTGCTTAGGAAGAAATTCATGCATGACAAGGCAGTGCTGCTGGCAAGGGAGTGTGAGAAGATATTAGAATTTATTTCTTCTTCTTTATTGCCCAAAAAATTTTCCAACATAACAGTAATGGATGTTACACAAAATTGTCCCAGTACTGCCCCTATTACAGCCCCGTTTCTGAACCTGCATCTCTCTAAACACTGGAAGGGCAAAGATCTTGGTCCACTCTGCTGATTTTTGTGCACATTGGCACTGCCTTTCTGTCTTAATTTTAGCCGGGATAGAGTTGATTTTCTTTTCAGTAGCTGGTACAATGCTGTGTTTTGGATTTGGTGTGGGTATGGTGTTGATAACACAGTGACGTTTTAGTTGTTGCTAAGCAGTGCTTACCCTAAGTCAAGGACTTTTCAGTTTCCTATGCTCTGCCCGTGAGCTGGTGCACAAGAAGCTGGGAGGGAGCAGAGCTGGGACAGTTGACCCAAGCTAGCCAAAGGGGCATTCCATACCATATGACATCATGCTCGATGTATAGAACTGGGGGAAGAAGAAGGAAGGGGGGAATGTTCAGAGCAATGGCATTTATCTTCCCAAGTAACCATCACACGTGGTGGAGCCCAGCTTTCCTGGGGATGGCTGAACACCTGCCTGCCGATGGGAAGTGGTGAATGAATTCCTTGTTTTGCTTTGCTTGTGCATGTGGCTTTTGCTTTACCTATTTGTCTTTATCTCAGCTCACAAGTTTTCTCTCTTTTACTCTTCCCATTCTCCGCCCCCCCCATGCCACTGGGGGGGGGGCGAGCAAGTGGCTGTGTGGGACTGAGCTGCCAACCAGGCTTAAACCACCACACTTTCCCAATCGAAGGGTAAACAAGGAGTCTTTCTACAGGACCAACTCTATGGTCAGGATGCTGTAGAATCAACTTTCCTGTGATTTGCATCTTCCCTGAGAGCGGAAATGCTCCATTTTTTAGTCTGTTCTTTTCTCTTCAAAGTACTGTAACTACCAATAAATACTTACATAAATAAGTGAGAAACGGGGTACTAGGGAAGGACAGGATTTAGAGGGGAAAAAAACCAGAAAGCACAGAAACAAGTTTGGTTTGGGAAAGCATGACTACACAAGCCAAATAAAGAAAGAGAGAACCAAAACAAGAGAAAGAAATTTCACTCAGATGAAAGAACCTGGAGGAGACTCTTAACATTTTTTTCTGTGTGAGAGAGAAAGTCCGTGAAAACTTGACACCGTAGATCAGTGATTACACTAGTTACTCTCCACCTTTTTGAAGCTGCAGTTCTGGAGAATATTCTCAAGGACAACCTGGGAGCTGCAGTCTGATTTACATAGCTGGTCAGGCTCCAAGAGCTCTGCTGTAGAAGACAACCTCATTATTGACCTTTGCAATCTGCTTAAACTTCCAGCATCCCAGAATTTTTTTGCACTCCAAGCTTGCAGGAAAACAAACCTTGTTACAATTGGTCTTGCACTTCCTCAGATTTCTTCCAGTCTCTACATTTAATACTCATTTATGCAGCAGGGAATCCAGAGCAAGAAAAAAGGTAAGATTTCAGGCCAGGAATGTGGTTTCATGTGTGTTTGGTGGTTGGTATTTTTGTTTGTGTTTGTCATGTGCAGTTTGTTGTCTTTTTTATTAAAGTGGGGGGGGGGGGGGCATGGTTATGCAAGTGACATTTCAAATGCCTATCTGCTTCACCAAAACCAATTCCTGTTCAAGAACAAAGTAGGAGCAGCCATACTGAATCACACCAATAGCCATCCCACCCAGGCTCCTGAGAGAGGTGAACACTGGATGCTAAGGAATTTGGTTCATGGAGAACCTTGTCATTACCTGGAACCAAAGGCATTATGTGGACACTTAATTTAGAGCTGTTGATAAATTGATGAATTTCAATTTATCTAAGAAAAGTACTACCACTTTTCCATTAAGATGCTGGGTGTTCCTGAGGTTTAATTTGGTTTACACACTGCTCGGGATGGGGGGAAGTTGTATTGAAATTATTTCTACCAGAAGCTTCAATAAAGGGAAAAGTACTTGGGCTTTACATGCTACAAGGTTTAGCTTTTACTGAATTGCCAGAATCATTTATAGAGCCTTATGAAGTAAACACAAATAGATTGTGAAAGATGACATAAATAAGCATGTAATCACTACAGGAAAAATATCT
The DNA here is from genome assembly GCA_035590275.1 of Ibycter americanus. Lineage (NCBI taxonomy): Eukaryota > Metazoa > Chordata > Aves > Falconiformes > Falconidae > Ibycter > Ibycter americanus. Next base: position 88,068,691 of record JAVJGI010000014.1, read on the forward strand.
TTAAGTTAAATCTTTATAACCATAGTTCTGAACTCAGCCCTTTAAAGTCATTTTACTTCAGCAGTCTTAAATAATCCTTAAGGTTGAAATGACACTCTTTACTCTTAATGTTGTTTTCTTGCCTGCAGGCTGTAACCATGAATCCTCCTGTAAGTACATCTCTTCATTAGCAGCACAATATATATTGGCTATTCTGCGTTAACACTATTGATCATGATGCAGAATATGGTGCACAGTTTGCTGAGACTGGGTATGATCATGCATCCAGTGGAGAGGTGAAATTGGGTTCCCAAACAGAATATCTGGGCATGTTTATTGCATTAATGGAAGAAATGTGTTTTGCATTATCAGCAAGGCTCTTTACCTTGAGCATCATGCTCATTTCATTGTGTAACAGAGAAAGTGTTATGTAGCTTGTTGATCTGTTCTCACCCAGCTTTCAAGTTGCTTTCCCCAGGTGTTGTGCTAGGAAATAGCAAAGCCTTAGGATGCAGCTCCAATTTGACTTTATATATGTGTACTCTATGACAGTCAAAGTTAAATAGTTGGGATTATCAGAATATGTGTTAATGTTTTACATTTCTATTGACATATGACCACTCATAACTTCAGAAACTGACTGTGAATGACACTTGACTATAATATGAAGGTTTAGAGTTGCAGAAGAGTTATGTCAAGACAATATGCTTATAGGTAGAGGGGTGCATTCACAGAAAGAAAACCTGCAGGATGACCCTTCTGTTCATTTCACAGAGACCACCTACAGGCAAAGAGGAGGAGACCATTGCCAAACAAGTAGAAAATGTCAATCGATCTTAAGAAATAAACCAAGCTGAGAAGCTTTTGGATTTGCTGTTTCATCTTAAACAGAAACATAATGTCTCCTTTATTCTGCACAATACACAATAGTATTCCTGTATTCTTGTATGTGTATATTAGATGTAATACTTTTATCTAAGGGAGAAGAATGAGAGTTTATATTCTGTAAGAAAGTCTGGTGAAGGATGTTAGATTATACTTTTAGGAAAAATTGGAAGTTGAGATCAAATAATGTTATGAAAGGAGCAAACAGAATAAAACAGGAAAGTTAGTGTTCCCTTCTAACAGGATTTGTAAATAAGATTTCATTCTCAAATATCTATGCCTAAACTTTGAAGCTAAAAGTAAAGGTATCTTGCTTTCTAGATTACTTTCTAAGGGCCCTTCCAACCTAAATTATCCCATAATTTTATGATTATCTTAGTCTGAGTAACAGAAGATCCTTAAAATGTTCTCATTTGTGAATGGTGATTTTTTAAATGTGCATAGGTACTTCTTAATCAACACTTTGTATTGTTGGCGTAATTGTACCGCTTGTTGTCTATCCTACTACACTCCAAAAATAAGTTTATAGCAAGTTGCGTTAAAAAAACCCAAAACATTATGAAAATATAATCACTAACACATGTGAAATACATATTATTAATGTTATTGCTTTACACTTGGATCCAGAAGATTAACGTATGTAGAGTAGATCCTGCATTTTAAGCTTTGTAGTATCTTCATTAATAACTACATTGTTTTAAGACATCCACATATTCAAATGTTTTATAAAAAACTGTGGACTGTATTATGTTCCTATTGGAATATTTCCATAGTACTAATGTAACATTGTTTTTTATGTCTCATTGCAGAAATGGTAATTACAGTCAAAGTACAAAATTAAAATTGAAAAGGAAATGTCTGATGAATAAAGTTGCAGATGGCAAATATCTGCAAAATTCTGATGATCATTTGAAATTGTGAAATCGAATTTCAAATTAAAATCAGAGGTGTCATAACAATAATTAGCGTACTAGAGTAAGATATGCTATTCTTTGGATCAAAGAAGATCCATTGTATGAAAATTATTTTAATCTTTTGAGTAAACATTTCATTGTTTTTCATTTAAACTGCTGTCCTTCATGATAATACTCTGCTTCAATTTTTTGGGCAGGCAGAGTGTTATATTTTGCCTGCCTAGACATCCTTAGGGATGCCAGTCTAAACATTAAATAATGTCTGTGTATCATATCTGGGTGGCTAATTCATAGGCAATTTTCCTGGAATATCCATACTGAGTGAATCTCCTCTTTTTCTGGTGAGAGCATCATTATGAGGATGGTTCTCTGCACACTTTTGTTTCTGCCTGAGGAGATGGCTACTTTCTTTTCTGTTTTTGAATGACATGGTTTTGTCAATGTAGGTCTGTTGATTTGTGTTTGTATGTCTATATTTCTTTTCATAGGATAATTTGTAGGTCGATGGATTGGCTGAAAGATCCACACTTTGGAGAAGGACAGGACATGTTGAATTTGTGGTGAATAAGAAAAAGTTCAGATTTTCATACCATAGAAATAGATGGCAGAGTTGTATGTCCAAAAATAGCATGGGCTTTGGGAGTTAAGACAATCTTTCTTGTGACAGTTCACAGAAAGCACACCTGGGTAAGAGGAAGGGAACCCGTGACTAGAAGGCAGTGACTGTTGTGTGTGGAGTTGTAAGAATTTTTTCAGGTGCCAAACTTTTTCACAAACATCCATGTATGTATATGTTAAGATGAAAACTATGATGCTTGAGTCTAACTCAGTGCTACTGATGCTAGTGAGAGGGATTTTCACACAGTTTGTGAAAAAAAAAAATATATGGAGGAAACTCATCCTTGAATTGATGAGGGGTTTAAGAATGGCTGATTAGAAACCTGATACTTATTCATAAAGGATACCAGGTATATATTAGGCTTGCAAGTATTTGTTTGTTTGTGAATGTTGGAGCATGTGAAAAATGGTTAGGTCAGATTAGGACAGTTAAGGTATGCAGGTCCTATTAAAATAATAAACCAAAATAAAGCTTTTCCTTTCTCCCCTGCCAAAGCTTACAAAGCTCCCTGACTTAAACTGTGAAATTTAGCAAAAAGTTTGACCAGGCAAATATTCTAGAAAGGTGATGTAATTGCTTTTTGATTTTGTTTTGGTTTTTTTAAATAGTTGGTTTAGTGATAAAAGAAAGTCATCTCTGTTTTCCCAAAGTGTAATATCTAATTTTTTTAGAGAAAACCTAGCGAATGCCAAGGGGACTGTTGAGGAATAAAAAAGTAAACTAGAACCTTTACAGTCAAGGTACTGTGTGCTCTTATTCTGTGGCTTTGGAGGCAAATGTTAACACATGATGTGGAAACCCATTTTCTACTCTCTCCTGTCATGATGGGAATTTGAACTTATAATTCCCATTTCTAAGGACACCATCACTAATAACAGCTAACAGATGATCTGCAGCAGTTCACCCTTAGATCCTTCTGTTAGACCTTTCACTAAGGTTAAAATATTTAGTAAGTGTATCCACAGATGAAAATCACCCTTCCCAGGACCACTTCCATGTAAAGCAGCTGAACGGTTTCCGAACTGCAGCTGCATTTTATCTTTTAATCTCTGCAGACTTCAGCCATCTCTGCCCATAAAACCTGAGCTATGGCTTTGCATGGAGTCAGCAAGTGACTGTCGGAGTTTGTTAGTTCTGGCTCTGTACTGGACAGAAGAGCCCATGAGGTGTTTGAGTCACACCTCTGGGTGATCAGGGTCCAGAAGGACTATTAGCTTACTTCACTGTGGCAAAGATGCAAAGAACTCGATGGGTTTTCAGAATCAGTGTGTTGAGAATCATGGTGCAGAGACATGAGTATTGCTCCAAAAGAGTCAGCTCATGCCTGGCCAGACTTATTAGCTTTTGGTCCTAGCCATGCTGATGTTATATGGGCTCATGCGGAGACAACTGACAGTCATGGAATCCTGCTCCTATTCACCCATATTTCTTGTAGGTATTTCCCCATGACTTTGGCTACCTTCATCTAACACTTTTCTGGAGCACTGTAGTTATGAATATACTTCCCCTCTTCTGTGGAGATGAGTGTACTTTCATGAGAAACGGGAGATGCCTCATCTTCTGCAAGCAAAGAGGGGAGATGTATTTTCTACAGCTAAGGTAAACGTAGCCCGGATCTGATATCAAAGAGGAACACGGCTACTAGAAGCTTACATACATCGTTCTCAGCCTACCAGAATTTTACACCATATTTGGCTGCAGTTAACAAATAATTCCAGAGTAACTGGAAATATTGTTTTAGAATATACAACACTTGCTATAATTCATGCTTAAATTGTCTGATTAACAATTAGTCTTCTATTTTTAATACAAAAAAATGTTGAGAGCTTTGGAGCAGAACTATTAATGAAAGGAATTCTCTTAAATTATGGTGATCATATCTCCGTGTTCAAATGGCTTATAAAATTGAACATAAAAATGCATTAGTTGCCTTTCTCATGAGGCACTGTTAGGATCTGCCTATCTTGTGGCCTTTTTGGGGAATGTGTGCATGAATACGCAGTGTAGCTAATGATGCAAACATTCAACAAGGTTATGTAATATGTCTGAGTAGCAGTAAGTATTTTTTTTTCCTTACTACATTGTTATGATCTGCATTTGGTTTACTTAGATGACTAGGTTCCCTAGCAACACAAGGATTCTGTTTCATCTTCTTTGCCTGCCTCCAACTCTCTGGACAACAGTGACTAAGGAGAAAAAGAAGTATGTTTATTCCAGAGGCAACAGAATTGAGTTCTTTGAAAAAAAAAATTTAATGTCTGCTTTATTTGTTTCTAACCACCTGTTTCATGAAGCAGACATAAAACTCATCTGGTACCTCACTATAGTGTATAGTGTTTGATATTTTATGAACCAGTTTGCCATTCAGCTGCCCTCTAATCATTACTGCATGTAAATTTCTTCAAACAGACGAGGTGTTTTAGAGGAATACCATGCTGCAGCAGCTATCAGTTTGGTAGCTGCAGACAAAAGGTGGGGTGGGAGGTGGAGAGGCAGGGAGATATGTTGTATTCCCCTCTTCTCTGCAGTCCTCAGCACAGATTTATCTTTTTCTTTTTTCACGCAAAGAGATTTTTTTTCTTTCTTACTGAAGCATATTGAAAAACTCAGAACACACAATGGCCATTGGATTCCTGAGCCAGCGCTCAAGGCAAATATGTAAACAATAATTATGGAGGTGTGAAACTTAGATGCATATGTATTTCAAAGCAGCTTTCAGGTATTACCTGGGATGGCTGTATTATGTATTTTTCTTAACAGCCCATCTACAGAGTCTTTGCACACTTTGCAACAGGTATACTTTCCTAGGTTAGAGGCAAAGATACTCAGTCAGTAACCAGTGGTTACATACAGTCTATATAGGGGTAAAAGGTTCACATGTGGCTCTACAATCCAAGACAGACATAGCAACAAACCAGGATGTGAGAGATTTTACTTTTAAAACTATGTGTGGTTTAACCCTGTCTGGCAACCAAGCACCACGCAGCCGC
>JAVJGI010000014.1:88078506-88131118 GCA_035590275.1 Ibycter americanus
ACACCTGCCTGCCGATGGGAAGTGGTGAATGAATTCCTTGTTTTGCTTTGCTTGCATGCACAGCTTTTGCTTTACCTATTAAACTGTCTTTATCTCAACCCTTGAGTTTTCTCACTTTTACCCTTCCGATCCTCTCCCCCATCCCACTGTGGGGGGAATGAGCGAGTGGCTGTGTGGTGCTTAGTTGCTGGCCGGGGTTAAATCACAGCACACACGATTCAGAAATATTTAGATGCCGGCAACACCAGTGGAACACAATTGGATATACCAGCAAGTATATTCCCTCTCACTATCTACTCTCTCAGTATTTATCTAAGCTATTCATATTCATTATTTTTTACATTAATCTCACCCTCCCCTTCTCTCTAGCACTAGATCAGTTTTGTGATTGCCTTAGATGCCTCATGTTTTTGTTGACAGTGTTCTGAAACTGAAGACTTCATGTAACATATATACCACCCAAGACAGGAATTTCAAATGTGCCTGGGAGAATAAGGCATGTAGTAGTTATGGAATTCCAGGAGCATTTGGATACCAACACCTGTGGAAATCCTAATTTAAGGCTGTCTTAAGGACTTTAAGGAATGACTTGCAATTCCACTGAGAGAATCTATTTGACATACTAATGTCTCAGCGGGTGCAACTCTGATTGATTGCACTGCATTTCTTTTCCTCTAAATGGCACTAAAAACATAATTTCCAATTTGACTGGTTGGTTAGTTTGTTTGTTTCCTGATGTTTCCTCCTGAAAGAACAATATCACAGTTATCCAAGTTGAAAATCACATTATTACTTCTGGTACACATCTTTAACCCTTTGCTTTTTCCATCTATATATTCACAGTTCAAAACAGACCTTCATATAAACTTCCATGAATGTTACTACAATATTTACTGCTTTCTGACTTTTAATTCAAAAACTAAACATTGTAGACCCATGTATTAAGATCAACATTGATCTTTATATTCAAACCAAGATTATTTCCAGCCACAGAGATCATGGTATAGATTTATACCTACAGCTAATGGGCACAGTATATTGGTACTAATCCTGTAAGCAATTTAGTGCCCGGTAGCGTGTAATTTAAAACTGGTTGGCGAGCCAAATCCTGAAATCCTTCCTGAGCTGCCATTCAGTCTTTTTTTCGGGCAAAATATTCCAGTTTTTTTTTCTTTATAGCCAGAACTGAGACCTTGTATCATCAGGAGTTTCATGCAATGCACAGCTACACCAGCCTGGCTCTTCCTGTGCAAAAAGCACTGTGGGAGACTCTTAGTGTAAAAAGTTGCTTCAGCACAGCTTGCAATCTTCCTAAGCCAAATCGTAGTATTTAACACAAGTATTATGTTACTTTGGAAGTAGTGCTACTTCAAATTACTGATCTTTTATGTTAGGCATCTTGATCACTTTAGCTCCTTGTAAATAGCTTCACAGAGGGTCTGGAAACATCTTGCAGGACAGTAACATCCCAGGTATGAAGTGTCTGGGTGCTTGGACAGGCGCCAGCAGCCGCGCCTGAAGCCTCCTCTGCAAAGGAGGAGATTAGGGACAGCCACAGTCTTCTATGCATAGCCAGCACAGTCACTCACAGACTAACCAGCCCGGTCAAACCCCTCTGATGAGCAAAGGCACCTCCTCAGCATCTTAGGTCACAGACAGCATTTACAATATGACTAGGTATGTGCAAAGGCTATGAAACAGATGAAGTAATAAACGTGCTTTTTTTTTTCTCATGGTACCTAGGCATGTGGCTTGTAAACCTGTCTTTCTAGATGTTATCTAAAATAGCCAAGTTACAAACCCTTGAAAACTGAGGTTTGTAATACAAATGTTGACAGCTTCTTAACTAGAGCAGAATACCAGTTCATTTGGTGTATATATACTGTCATTTTCAATACTGCTGTGCCATCTGTTCACTCTGTGAATTGTAAAAGATTTTTCATCTATTGGTTCTAAAATCTGTTGGACAAATTGGGTTGTAAAAGGTGAAGTCATAAATTGATGGCACCCTCTCTTTCTCTTCCCCTTAATCACACTATCTTTCCTGCTAGTGTCCAAGTGCTGAGAATGGAAAGATTATTGAAAATTGTCATGTTATCTTGCAGCAAATCATTATTATAGCTGTCACTTAGAATGCAATGCTATCATTAGGCTTCCAAAATATATTTAATAATCACACCCTGTTTTCTGACAGTGATAACTTCCTGATAGTTTTCCTTCTGGACTGAAAATTTCCACATTGCTTCCTGGCCAAAGATGATTTCTGCAAAGGAATTTAAATTAAGTGCCTTGAGTAATTGTGGAGTTTTACAAGTGTGAGGAAATTACATGTCTCTCATATATATCGGTAAAAGCTGTAACTTAAGCAGTAAAAGCAGAGTTAACTCAAAACTGGCAGAGCTTTGAATCCTGCAGCATGGAATGTAAGCATTCTTCTAAGAATGGTTTTATGTTAAGAAAATAAACGCTAAATGAAGATGTCACAAACATTGTGGGAAATCTGTTAAGACTTAGCACTGAAATACTACCTTTAAACTGCCTGCTTGGATTTAATGAGTTTCATGGTTGTCATTAAGCCAGTCTAGCTGATAACTGAAGGATTCTTGTAACAGGAGAGAAGCACAGTCTTGTGGGGCAGCAGTATCTATTGCTGTATTCATCCTTCTTTCACTCTTCTCATATACACTCTGATGTCTGGGATGTGGCTTGAAAAACTGAGCAAACTGGACTTTGAGAAGTCAACAAGCAAGAGTTTAGCATGGCCTTTCAGATGGCTGAACTTGTTCCTTGGAGATGGATGAGGAACACCTTAAGAAAGGCAAGATACAGAGGTAGCTGAACATCTGATTTGAAATAGAATGTGTAAAACCATAGTTTAAAAGTTTTCAAAGATGTAATTGGTGGTGAAACAAATATACTCCAACTACTTTTGTTACTTAATCTTTTGGGGGGAGTTTGGGGGGGCGGGGTGAGTGCCATAATATGTGTTGTATGAGTTTGCCTGGAAAGAACTTGAATTGTACCCACCTTTCTAGGTCACTAAAAAGCTGATCTGTACTGACACAGCATTCATGATAATGATATCTAAGACAAGTTCAGTTCATATCTGTCTCTCTTGTTTGTGACATACATCATTGATTTTTGTCAATGAATCAGTATGCCTCCAAACTACAGAGTACTGATCTACAGATATGACCTATCTTTTAGTAGGGGAACTTATCAATAGCATTAGTTGAGTCTTTTTTGTAATATTACATCACTGTGGATTTAAATTTTGTTTGTTTGTTTGTTGGAAAAAAAACACAAACTATGACAACAACCAGATTTGGCATTTCAGCATCCTAAACTTGGGAGACTAAAACAAAAAAACAATAAAGAACACAAGAATCTGCTGTTCTTTTTGCTAAGGGAGTATTTTTTTTCCCTACTTTCTATTGTTCATGCTGCATGGCTGGTTTGTTAAATATCCTGAGGGTAATTCTCTTTGTACATCTGTTATTGGAGCCCAGAGTTTGTTTTCTAGCAAAGTCTGAGTTAGAAAAATGATTATAAGCATTGTTATCCAGGGATAACCAGTTGCATAAAAGGAAAAGTTACAAAACAGGACCTCATGCAGTAATTGTTAGATGGTAGCTACGTATGAAAGTGCATAGCTTGACATTAACATTTTTTTTCTTGTGCCTATATTTATTGCCTCAGCTGAGACATCAGGCAAGACCCTCAGTGTTTAAAGAGAATCTAAAAAGAGCCTCCCTATGCAAAGCTGATGGGATGCTTATCTCATCGTTAAGTATCTATTTGTTCATATTACGTTTCAAAACATGCTATGATGGGGTAACTGAGAGCAATGACAGCAAATCAGTATAAAGAAAAATTAAGTTAAAAAGCAGACTGATAATCTTCCTGGCAGTGAGATCTCTGGAAGGGGAGCTACACTGCTGGATGCTTTTGGAAAGGACTTATAAAGCACTAGATCTGTACTTTAGGGAACAGTCTTTCACTAGCAAGACATGAATAGGGGGGTGAACAGGTGTCTTTCCATCATTCTATAGTTTTACCTGTAGTGTTGGTTCTGTTTACAAAGAAAACAGTGTTCTCAATAATGTCTTTTTAAAAGGACATTTTTAATAGCATTTTTCATTGTGTTACATAAATTTTTCATATACTGAAAACAATTTTTTATTGTAGCAGGATGGTTTTGGAGGGGAAAGTGTTATTTAAAAGCAGGAAGTGTTACTTTCCTCAAGAAGTTAGCAACTGATGTTGCATTAGTTCTTCAAACTACCTTATTAATATTCAGCATTAAATGGACTTTTACTCAAGAAGAACCTGAATAGGCAACTCTAAATGTCTACCAAATAATTTCTCATTTATGGTTTGCACAGATATTGGAAACTGCCAGGAGTCTTCCAAGCTAGAAGGACGGTTAAAGAAGTTTGAGGTTTTTTTCATACTAACTACTAGTAAGTTGAACAGAGTAGACAATATGGCAATTACTGCAACTATCCATGTGTTTCCTTTCTTACTGCAAAGTAAATTTTAGTTTTCTGAACAGCTTTTTTTTTTTTTTTTTTTTTTTTTTTTTTATTGTGAAAGGAAACTAAACTTGGCATGGAGGTGTGGTTTTTTTGGTTGGCTGTTTTTTTGTTTTATTTTGTCTTACAGACTTTACATTCCCCTGTATGGTTTGTTGAAAAAACACTGTTTTCTATTTGGCTTCCACAAGTAAAAGTGTTCCCAGGAACTCCAGTTTACACTGCCACAGATTTCTATAAAATCCCTCCACTGCTGACTGAAAGTAAAATAACTCCTACAGGTGTTCGCTGTTGTCTTCTGTTGGATGTTACTTTTCAATCAGTAAGAAGGGTCTGATGAAAGTTAGCAGTAAGATGACAAGGCCCTTGATGTTACCTTTTTGGAGGGCAGGATAAAAACTGTCAAACATACCAATTATCTGTGTTTGTCCATGTTTTTAAGGTCCTGATAGCATGGCAGGACCTGACAGTATGGGAAGAGACTCAGGGTCATTGCAGCCTTTGTTCTATAACTGCCATTTATTGTGAGCAGATGGGAAAAGCAAACCTAAAATATTTCTCCCAGGACTGAAGGCTCCTTGGCCTGGCAAGAAACCAGGTAAGACTTTTTAAGGTAATTGCTAAAATTAACTTGTCTTCACAAAGCATTTCCGTTTTGTCCAAGTGGCAAATCTTAACTCCCCCAGAAGCATGGTCAGGATTGAGTCCAGTATTTTCTCAGAGGACACCCGTGACAGCTTTTAACTTGAGATTAAAGTGTAGGATGGAGAAAGCATCAGGGAAAACCCAAATGCAAATATGGCACATTTTCAGCTAGAATTGAAGTCCTCCATTTTACCTTCTTGGTTATGCCACAGGAAAACTGTGTGGGTTTGCTCCAGTTAAGAAGCAATGCATTAATTTGTTTAGAGATAAAAATAGCCATGCTGGATCAGATCAAATCTCCAGCTAGCCCAGGATTTGGTGTCTAACAGAACCCATAAGCATGCACTTAGGAAGAAGAACGGGACAAATTACATATTTTCCTTGTATCTTCCCAGTTTCCAGCTATTTTGACGTTGGGAACTGAGACGGATATGTTTTCTCTTACAACCCAGTAAATATGACTTTTTTCTATTACTAGAAGAAGGCCATAAGTGTTGTATTGACCTGATAATGCAGGTGTCAGCACTGGTCTGAGCTTGCCTACACATGAGCTAGTTTTAATTTGTTTCAACAGTGTGTTAGCTTAAGCTCTACAAATACTATATGTAGTATGAGGTCCGAAAACCCTGGCTAGTCACTGCATGACAAACAATAAAACTTTCTGTAGATATAGATTGTAGAACGCTACTGCGCAACTTTCGAACTTTACCTGGGAACCAGTGAAAGGGAAGCAGACTGTGCTAAACATAAAAACTGGTCTCAGAGTGAGGAGAAAGTGGCTTTTGCCACCAGTACATTACTCCTTGCAGCAAAGAAGTGTGAATTTCACTGATACATTTCTCACCGCTACTCCTCCTCAGGAAGCCTGCTGCTGTCAGCCTGAAGACCCACAGGGATGCTGGGTGGATGATCAAAATGCAAAAGGCAATGGGTAAGAATTACTAAGTTTTCTTGTATTGCAGTTTTAGGGGTATTATTAGTAATGCAGCTTTTCTGTACAAATTTCATCTATCTGCATTGTTGTAACTGAATTAATAACAACTTTTTTGTTCCATTTTGGTGATACTGTCAAGTTTTAATTAGGCTGCTAGTAAATTCTCGGCTTCACATATATGATGTATTGACTTTCACCATAGCAACAATCTGAGTGTAGGTTAGCACATTAGGTGACCATCATTAAATCATTTCAAAGCATTCGCCCAGTTTTCCTTTGAGCCATATATTTAGCAGCCACAACACCCTGAGACAAGAAGTGCTATGGGTCTGCTGTCAGCAAAACCAGATCCTTTGACTTTGAAACCAACATCTACTGGCATCTTCTGGCTTGCTATTAATTCTTGTGCTGGAAGGCAAAGTGAATAATAATTTGTTCACCATGCCACTTATGGTTTTGTAGACACTATTTAAAGCATATCTTTTCCATGCTGACGATTCCTAGTTCAACTGCTTATTCCCCATACACAGGCTGTTCCATGTATTTGGTCGACTTTTTCTTTGAATCTTTTTGAGATCAGACACATCTTTCTTGAGACAAAGGTACCAGAACAGCACCTTATGCTCAAAATGCAAATTAATCATGGCATTGTGCAGCGCCAAGATAATGAAGTTCTTCATTTTTTTTTCTTTATTCCCTACCTGTCAGTTTAATGAAAACACCAACTTAATTCTGAGCAGCAGTTAGCAAGAGAAAGCATATCTTGGGAATCATCCATCATAAACCCCAAGAAATCATACCTGAGTGATAATATCAGCAGGGTGAAAATATCAGCTGAGGTATTCCATGAGCATGTTATTTATGTGTGAAAGTTTTGTTTGTCACCTGACCACCTGCATATGCATTGCCTTATGCTGAATTTCTGCTGCCATTTTTATTAGTCAGGGAGTGCCATAAGATCCTCCTCCAGCTCTCTAGAATCGCTCTTGTCCTTAGAACAAGAGAGTAGTATCATCAGTAAAATGCTTTCACCCTGCTATATATTCTTTTCTAGCTAGTTTATGAATACAGTGTAAGTCCCAGCACAAGATGCCTGTAGAGTTCTCGTTTTCCCTACTTTGTGAAAACTCATAATTTACTACCTTAACCATGATTGCTTCATTTCCTTAAAAGCCTTTGGTGTTGCTATGTCAAAAGCCTTTCAGGAGTTCAAGGAAACTGGAGAAACCAAATGACCCCAGTTCAATGGTTCAAGACATATAGATTTCACTAGGCTGATAAACTAGGACTTCCATTTGTAAAACTCATGTTGAACCTTTCATACAGACTATATTTAAGCCAGTATTTATTAATCCTTTTCTATCCTTAGAGTTTCTGCTGATTTACACTGAACAACAGGATTACAGGGCTGCAGTTCCAGGAGAAACCCAGGAACAATTCTCTAAACAAGCAGATCATATTTCCAGCATTCAATCGGAAGTACTGAGGCAGGTTAAAAGAGAGGTTGTGTACACCATTATTGCTTCAGCTACGCACTTCTTACAGAACAGAATCATTTAGGTTGGAAAAGACCTTTAAGATCATCAAGTCCAACCATTAACCCAGGACTGCCAAGTCCATCAGTAAACCATGCCACTAAGCACCACATCTACATATTTTTTAAATACTTCCAGGGATGGGGATTCCACCACCTCCCTGGGCAGGTCTTGCAGACCTCTTGGATTACTGTTTGGCCTGAGCAATTTTTTACTGTCAGTTTTGTTTCACATCTTCTATAGATGCTTCAGTTTCAGACAGATCTGCTTCTTCCACAAAGGAGGAGTCTGGTATGGGAAGCCTCTGAAGTGAACAGTGATGCAAAGATATAACTTATCTTAATACTGCTTTTATGCAGTGATAAAAGATTCCCTGGCATTTTTTTCTGCTCTGGATGTGTTTGAAAACAGATTTATTATTAGTTTTGATTCATTTTGCTATTTGATCCTCAGACTCTCTTTTGGCCTGTCTTATTTCTTTTGTTTTCCATATCCAGGAATTTACAATTGTCTCTCTTGCCTGCATGCAGACACAGAATAAATTTTTTTAGAGAACCTCTTTTTGCTTCTGACAACGTATTTACACTGACTGTTTATACATGATGGCTGCATTTCACCTCTTCTCTAGCCTTTCCAATAAGTGGTGTGCCCAGTGAGTAGTATTGTTTATAGACTGATTTTTAAATAATGAATATTCTTCAAGGAACTCTGTTTATTAGACTCTGATTCAGTAACACCGCTGCACAAGCATGAACACTACAAAAGTGGCCCCACTTACTTCATTAAAAGTACTTATATTCGAGTTATGCTCGTGCTTAACTGGTATTTTTGAACGGTAGCAAGAATGAAGATTATTTCAACATCTTTTTTCAACATGGAGTAGTAAAAATTTTTTTTCACTGTTTTTTCATAATATGGCAAAACCCATGTCATTCTTGTAACCTCTATATGTTGTTTGCTGGTTTATTTTAGAAATATTTTCTCATAAATAAATGTTTGTTCATTACATTAGGTCTTTGTCATTATGAAGTTCAAAGAAAGTTGAACTTCAACAACTTTCTTGTTTAAGAGAAAATGCATCAAAACTTTTTTTCCAGCAAAACTTAACTCCTGCTCAACAGCTGGTTTTGTGGAGGTTTTGTGCAATGGAAAACATAGAAATACTACTAGAATTGTCTTTGCAATTTTACATTTAATTATAATAAATGAACTATGAAAATCTATACAAAACATTAACTGAAATGAAAAAGAACAGCTAGGACTATGTGCCTGGCTTCTCATTCTCTGCTATAGAGCAGTACCAGTCATTTTAGTTAAAGTGTTAAATGACAGATGTCCTGAAGCACAACAACTCCAGTAATTTATCCACAGGTCATTTTTAGAAAAGTTTTTTCTGTTTCTGCTGTATAATGATAATAAAGAGAAAGGCATGTGCTTTCTCTTACTCTCCTGCATGAAGGATAATGAGGTGAAAATATACACAGAACTGTTTATAACCCCTATAATACTTTTCTAAGAACTCTTCTTCTAGTCTCTTAACACTATGGAGATTTACTGGCTTGTGCAGATGTAAGTGAAATTTTGCAGATTAGATTGGCTGCACTCCCAGCATGATACACCACATTTTCTCACTGTTAGAATACGCAGCTACAAATGAATTCAGGTTAAAGAAAACTTCGCATTACTCTTTACTTATTACAATAATAAAGCCAATTTATGGTGACCGCTGTTGTCATGATCAGATATAAATTAATTTCTTAGTGCATCATACTCTCTTTTTTGGTAAAACACTCCTTTCAGAGAAACATGTAGAAATCCCTCAGTGCTCTTTTTTAACTGATTAAGTCTTGGTGTTACCTTTAAACAAGTCACTATAGGTGGATACAAGATAACAAAAATAATAAAAAAAACTGTTCAGGAAAAAAAAGGTTCAATTTCAGTAAAATTTGTTCCTTATAAAGAATCCAGCTAGATCTAGTAGATTAGATTTTGAAAACTGATCAGGTATGGTACTTTAAAATTATTGTTGTTTCTGAATTTACAGCTGTGCCTTTGTTTGGTTTTGGAGTGTTTTCAAACTCAAGCAGTCTTTTTGTCCTGCTCAACAATAAATATTTCTATCAACCCGAACAGATTAAGTCAGTTTAGACAGAAATGTATCATCAGGTGACCTAAAATAGGTTTATAAGCATTTGTTGAGATAACAATAAACTGTCACCATAGATTACAGTAAAATTCTCAGTATCTTGGATTGCACAATATGGATTATAGCCACAAATGTTCCTTCTGATAATGGGGTTGCTAGCTTATCAGTCCAAAGGCTCTGGTTCCATGCCTTCTGTCTTAAAAGGTGTTCATCAAAGTTTTGAATAATTGAAAATGTCTGACTAGGTCATCTGACCTGTGAAATCCAGGTCTGGAAAACAGCCTAGGCAATTCCTGTTTAGAGGCTGTACTGTGTAGTTTTGGTCACTTGAAGTGAAATATTTGAAGAGCACCAGTACAATACACATTTTGACTACTCCTTGTTTCATGTCTTGTTTTGCTACTCTGTGCAGTTTCCCATAGATATTTCTATTATTTCTGCTCTCCAACTATCAGGTTTTATGGTAGATGTGATATCCTTACCTGTTCATGTGGAAAATCTGTTTTGAGGTAGTAATGTCATCTAAGATTGCTATCCGCAGTAATTTACATGTACTCCTGTATTCACAACAAACTACCATGAGGTATGTTCTCTTAAGGTTGTGAAAATTTCTTGTCCAAGAACAACAGAAGAATAGTTTTCCATTTTCTGTGCATGTGCATGGATGTATATGGAGATGTGTGTGTGTGTGTGTGTGTGTATATGTATTTAGAGTCAAGAACTTATATGCCATCTTTCATGGATTTATTTCTCAGACTGATAAAATAACATTTGTCTCTTCTGTGTAGTGAAATGTCTGGTTTGAATGAATTTCTCATTTAGGCTAAGGGAAAAGCTATAAAATCTAATCACAGGAAGAGACAAATACTTTCTTTTTCTAATGTTCTTATCACACAGAGAACAAAAAAGGGGATAGGAAGAGCTTATTTGCCTGTGTCAGTATCCAACTGCTCTGTTAGAGCCAAAGCTGCTTCTATTTGACTCTGAGTTGCTTTGTCTAAGAGCATATACACTCAAACTGTGTCCTTATTTGTTACTGATATCCTAGGTTTTAAATGAAAGAAGGGTAAAGAATCTAAAATTTATTTTTGAAGTATTCTAAACAAGTAATGAAGTTGATGGTGCTTGTGAAAACTCAGTCAATTCTATCAGGTTCTTTTACCAACGTTACACAAGTACTACAGCTATACGTTATTACTGAATTGTAGATCATTAATATGAATGCTACCTTTATCAAGATAAAAGTTTATTTCCATAATTTAAAACAAAGTTATTTACATGTAGCTTAAAAATACCACATAATAATACTTTTCTATGCGTTCATCAATCAAATATTAAAAGAATTGTTCTTCAAAAGATATCAGAGCAAAATGAACAAGTAAACAAAAACCATTCAATCTGTCACACCACCACCTTCTTTAAAAAAGGAGTCTGTGGTTTCACTAGAGATGGACTTTCCCACTAACATTTTTCATGCAGTTTTATCACTGCTGGATATATTTTTGCACATTATGGTGTGTGAAAGGTGCCTAACTCTAAACCAACCTGGGAAATATACTACAAAACCAGGTGAAAAAACACATGCCTTAATTTTGCAGATGAGTAGGCTCAATCTTCCCCAAAGTTCTGTAAAAGCCCAGTATAGAAGCCTGCAAATGTTGCTTTGAGATGAAACCTACCTCGGCATCCTGTATCCAGTGATTACCCATAGCAAATACTGTCCACAAGAGCACAATGTCTAAGAAGTCTGACAGTTGTCTCAGTCTTTTCATTATTCCACAATAGTGTGTTGCTACAGAATTAAAATGTACAAGTACACACTTTTTGAAATTTTATTAGAATTTCTTCTGTCTTCAGTGCCACCAGTGTCTGCTGGTATTTTTCTTCTCTGCTCTGTATTCCTTTTTTTTCCCCAGTATTGACTGGAAAAAAACAAGCTGCACTTTAGTATTTTCTAATGCATAACTCAAATGTAATAATTTTTCTATCAAGCATGTTTTCTTCATATAGGTTCTTCTTGTTCAGATAATGAAGTGTTGGTCAGTCAAAAATATCAAACAAATAATAATAACTCTTAGAAATACTTCAAGTTATGAAGAAAATCCTTTACAACCATGATAACTCTTTGCTAAAGTTCTTACTCTCACTCGACATTAGTTTCTGGCCCGATTCAGTCTTGGTCTTCCTGGGGCGTAGTGCATTCTTGCCAAAATGCTCTGGTTTTGACCATAGGCTTAGGGGATATAAAAGACATGCCACAGTCATTTAGACACGTCTTTAGGATGTAGGGAGAACTTTCTTTCCTATGATGAACATGAGGATTTCAGATTTTATGTCATCCATTGTAGCTGTCCCAGAAAGTAACAATTCCATATAGACTTCGATTCTGCTTAAGGAGCCGGTCACTTTTTAGTCCATCATCATTAGTTATTTCCCTCTCTTCAGCTTCTGCTAGTACAAAAGGAGAAATGAGAGAAGAAAGTAGTTTTAAAGAAATATCTAAATGTACCTCACTACATATTTTCTTTTGAAGTGAGCCAATTTGTCCCTGATGTGCTTTAGCTTTTACAATCAGTAGTCAGGAAGGTTCACCAAAAGTGACTTACTTTCTTGTAGTACCAAGAGTTGCTTCAGTGAGGGAACACCTTTATTTGAACTTTTGTTTCATATATTATACTTCTTTGAAGCTTTTCTCTAATTACAGATTTTCCCCTTTCAAATGTGATCTCAGGTAATAGTATCTTTGCAAGTTCTTGGCTCTCTGTCAAGTCTTTTGACAGCTAAGTTCCTAATATACCCAAGGCTGGGAAATAGGAAATATACTCCTCTTGATTTTTAATATGAGAATAACATTCTTTAATCAAGTTACTTCAACACAAATTAAATTTTAATGCCAACAAGTTATGATTATGCTATCTTAACAGGAGAGAATATTGAGTCTTTACAGTACTCTTCATGCATGACGTATATATCTTTCTTTCAGTTCTTTTTTCCCATGTGAGCAGGTAAACTTTATCTCACACCTGCCATTCCATTCTCAGAAATTAAGTACTTCTCGTTCTCAAAAGTATTTGAAAACAAAAATGTAAAACATTTGCAATCTCCATCTTTGGGCATATTCAAAATTTGAGTGGTCACAGCTCTGAGCAACCTGCTCTGGCTGACCCTGCTCTGAGCAAGGGGTTGGACTGGGTGATCTTCAGAGGTGCCTCCTTGCCTCAGTCATTCTGTGAGCCTGTGGTAGAGTTAAACTCGCAAAAGCTACTGAATTGCTAAGATGGACTTGTATAAATAAAATGCGTGTCTGTGTGTGTGTACAGATACATGTATATGTGTGTGTATACATTTATATGAATTAAATTTCAGCTAATAAAGAAGAGAATTCTATGAATACCTAAAATTCAACTGTAAATCTGAACTCTATTCAGTAGATACATTATAAATGACAGGATTTGATGTTTACTTCTGTTGAAAAATTCTAAACTAGAAAAGGAAAATAAGATAGACTTTTTAAATAGATTTTACTACTCAAATCTTTTAATTTAGTTGTAGTGAATATAAGTGACTCACCATACCACAGGGAAAATAAAGAATAGGATAAAATTCAGCACAGTCAAAATGTCTTTTCAGAT
The DNA here is from genome assembly GCA_035590275.1 of Ibycter americanus. Lineage (NCBI taxonomy): Eukaryota > Metazoa > Chordata > Aves > Falconiformes > Falconidae > Ibycter > Ibycter americanus. The sequence continues at coordinate 88,091,934 of JAVJGI010000014.1, forward strand.
TACCAGGTTACTAATCTTGGAATTATTTTTTCTTCTAAGACTCTTGCTAGCTTACACTGCAGCTCCTTCCAGCAGTTATGCACATTTCAGAATATGGATGGAGTGCCAAAGCTCTTCCAGAATTGACCATGGGCACATCATGGTTGTTCTCCCCACTCTTGGGACAGACCCTGCTCTGCACAGCTAGACAGCTGCATTTTCATACTTGGGATTTCATCCTAAACCCTCAATGCTGCTCAAGTGTTACAAGTGGACACAGTGTCTTTAAGACAGTCACTGGTAGAGGTTGTACACTGTACACTGTAAGTGATTCAGGTGTCACTAGTAATGCAGGGAGGGGTTTTTTTTCCCCATGATGGGATGAGCCTGAGGAGAGAGAGCAGTGAATAATATTTTTCTGGCACAGTTTAGTGTCCTAAGTTTTCAAAGCACAAACACATCCCTATGTTTCCTATCTCAACTGCACCTGTTCAGAACCTGGATGAGCTTTGAATAATGCTCTCACTCTTTGGGGGAAACTAGAGAGAAACAAATCCTACGGAGAAGGAAAGGTTTGCCCTCTTCTGAAGAGGCTACATGGGTTGTGTATAAACAGAGCTCAGTTACTGCCAAATCTTCATTAAGAGTTAAAGAATATGCACATTTTACCAACAGCTTCTTAGGATCTGTTATTGCTGTCACTAGTATCCTCACTTCTGTGACTTAAAAAGATCAGTAGTATCTCTGTAAGGCTGTGATAATTTCTTCACAAGTTAAATCTCTGGTCATTGTTTCTGTGCTTAATATGTTGGAGGTTCTGGTCTCCTGTATCCTTTCCCCACTGCTTTCCCCTTATTTATGGATACTGGTGAATGAAAATATGGACTGTAATTAATAATGATATATCAATCTATATCACTTTTAGACTGGTCTTAGTTTTATATTCTTTTCTCAAAACGTTTATTTTCTTCAAGTTTAGACTCCAGTATCTCTTACAATCTTTTAAAAACTCTTACTCTCCCTTTACAATGAAAAAAATGTCACAAAGACACTGTGGAAGATTTTCAACACTGTGCAACTCAAAAGATTTCAATAGTAAAGCATGATTTCCCTAAGGAATGTTAAGCTTTAATTGGGTCTGGATGGCTTTTTTGACCAATCTTTTAAAAACCTTTTTAAGCTGCAGATGGCTGCTGAATTTATAGTACCAGTAAATCACATAACAAGTCTTCAGAATACGGTCGTGGTTCTGCAGTACAAATATGCAAGCTGTTAATCACCAAAGCAGTTTCGAGCTCCCAGGTGAAATATTGCTGAAGGATGGGACAAACACAACTTCCTGATACTTTTGAGCAAGCTCTAATTTATAAATTTAATCTCCCTCCCCAAACTGGATCACTTTTTTCCTGGACTCCCATCCAGACTTCACAGAAACTGCACAATCCCTGTGAGTCTTCCTGGCCCTGTCAGTTTAGTGAACATATATAACCAATGATGTGTCATTCACCACAATTTACAAGAGATACTTTTTCCTTGTATTTGAAGTAATTCTGCAGTCCTACAACTTGTCTCATTTATAGGGTAATGCTACAGTCTGAAAAATATAGGTCTACAAGGTATTCTATCACATATGGGAAGCACCTGCAAGGAGCCTTGTTGCAATGCCACAGAGACTATCTGCATCTCAGAGACCAAAGTGTTTGGGGAAACTGATCACCAGGGTCCGTTGGTTCTTACTCTAATCAAATAACCAGATTTTAATACTTTTAATATATTTATATTCAAATATTTTTAATAACTAAGATTATTATAAATGAAATATAAATAAATACTCCACACTTGTAGTGATTTAATGAACCCTTAAAATAGCAGTTCTTTCTTTATACCTCACAAGAAATTAATATCTTAGGTAAAATCTCAAATTTTGTGATGTTTTCTTGAAAAGACTGCAAAATAATAATTTTCATTGATAAGGGTTTTTTATTAATAAATAGAGCAGAAACTGTAATAGGGATGTTTAGAACATCTTGCCTGAGAAGTCAGTGTTACATAAATAAATGGGGTGTGTCGTTTCAACCTTACAGAAATGACATATTGTAAGGCTGTATTTTTCATGTGAGATTCCAATTTGTTCAGCAAATTACAATTTTCAGTTCTTTAAAGGAAAAGCTACATAATTACCAACTAAAAATACGGAGATGCTGACCGATGCCAAGTTTTGTTGAAATACATTATTTTAATCAATGATAAAAGAGAGAAATAGAACAATTAAACCCCTTCCATAATCAGTTCCATTAAATACATAATATTGTCATACTTTTGTCATATCGTGCTTTCAAATATTTAATTAACCATCTGGAGAAAGGATGAAATGTGCAGGCCTATTGTGCATTTTGTATTAATTCACATTTGGCTAATGACCCATATCTCACTAATTTATCCTGGTAGACATTGGAGCTTTACTTATATGACTGAAAAACTATTGAGAGTCATAAGGAGTATTGTAGATGGGTTTCCCTTATAAAAATAAAAACTTACAAAGCCATAGAAATCAAGATCTGTAATGATTTTTATGAAATGATTGTAAGACTAATAGTTTTTGTGCATATTAGTAACATTCAGGAGTATGCTTTACTGAGTATGAAGTAGCTGAAATGGAAAATTTGTAACAAAACTAAAGAGATGACTTTTCCAAAGAAAAGTCTAAAGTTTCCAAAGAGAAATTAACTGAAATAAAGAGAAAATATGTGACCTTGAAACAGGAAATCAAAGTTCTAGATTTTCGTTTGAAATTCGGGACTTTGCAAAAGATCTTTTCATAATTCAGTGTAAGAGCTGAGAAATGGGAAGATAACAGCTTTCATTTCTCATATGTAATAAGAATGCAGGTATATTTTTATATATATTTCTTGTTAACACCAAGATCCTTTCTTATTTTTTCATGTCCTCATAATGGGAACTATTAATTTATGTCCAGTTTGTAATCAGGCAATGTATTCCAAAGTCTACTTTACATGAAAAAATTTGTACTAAATCCTGTTCACCCTAGAAGCCAAGCAAAGAAAGCATCCAGGTGTTGGTAGTTCCCCCTTCACTATCAGCGGGAGAGAATATCAGCTCCTATAGGTCCTAAAGCATAGTAAGCTTTATAGTAAACTCGGTTTTAGCATTAAGACTTAATCCCTGTGCTGGTAACCTTGCGAACACCAGTGATAGACACCTTAGCTGCAGCCAGCAGGCAGGCCAGCACTGCCAGTCATCCCTTAATATCCCATACTGTTGACATGAAAGTGGTGGTCCCACAGTCTCCAGCCAACCTGTGCCAAGGCTCAGTCACTTTTGCAGTAAAAAGTGTTTCTTGATGTTCAGATGGAACCTTCTGTGTTTCAGTCTGTGCCTGTTGCCTCTGATCCTGTCACTGGGCACCACTCAGAAGAGCCTTGCTCCATCTTCTTTGCAACCTTCCTTCAGGTATTTATATTCTTCAATGATACTCCCTGAGCCTTTCTTTCTCCATGCTGAACATTCCCAGCTCTCTCAGCCTTTCCTCACAGGAGATACGCTCCAGTCCCTTCATCATCTTCATGGTCCTTTGCTGGACTCTACCTAGTAGCTTCTTACCTCTTGTACTGGGAGGCCCAGAACTGGACACAGTACTCCATGTGTGGCCTCATCAGTGCTGAATAGATGGGAAAGATCACTTCCCTCGACCTACTGGCAATGCTTTGCCTAATGCACCCCAGGATACCTTTAGACTTACTTGCCGCAAGGGTACATTGCTGTCTTGTGTTCATCTTGATGGTCACCAGGATCCCCACAGTGCCTCTTCTGCAAAGCATCACCTAGGTGACACCCCAGCATGTACTGGTGCATGGGGTTATTCCTCCCCAGGTGCAGAACTTTGAACTTCCCTTAGTTGAACTGCAAGAGGATCCTGTCATCTGACTTCTCCAGCCTGTCAGGGTCCCTCTGGATGGCAGCATGACCCTCTGACATATCAGCCACTCCTTCCAGTTTTCTGTCTGCAGAAAACTTCCTGAGGGTACACTCTGAACCATCACCCACATTGCTGAGGAAGATGTTGAACAGTACTGGACTCAGTACCGACTTCTTGGTCACACCACTGTTTACTGGTCTCCAGCTAGACTTCATGCCACTGATCACCACCCTCTGGACCTGACCATTCAACCAGTTTCCAATCCAACTCACTGTCTTCTCATCTGGCCCATACTTCATCAGGTCCACTGTGAGGATCTTATGGGAGAATGTGTCAAAAGTCTTGTGGAAATCAAGGTAGGTAATATCCACTGCTCTTCCCTCCCTCATCCACCAAGCCAGTAATTTCACCATAGGAGGCAATCAGGTTGATTAAACATGACTTCCCCTTTGTGAATCCATGCTGACTACTTCAAATCACTTTCTTGTGTTCCATGTGTCTGGAAATGGTCTCCAGGATTACTTGCTCCGTCACATTTCTAGGGAACGGGGTGAGGCTGATCAGCCTGTAGTTTCCTCGGTCCTCCCTGTTGCTCTTCTTGAAGATAGAATTAACATTTTCCCCTCTAGTCCTCAGATTTCTTTCCCAGCCACCATCATTCAAAGATAATTGAGAGTGGTCTTGCAATGATATCTGCCAGCTTCCCCAGCCCTCATGGGCGCATCCCATCAGGGCCCATGGACATATGTATTTTGCTTAAGTTTACTTAATTTTGCTTAAGCACTCCCTGATCTGATTGTCTTCCACCAAGGGTAGTTTTTCCTGCTCCACATTTCCCCCCCCCCGGTCTCCATGGCCTGGTACTCCTAGTTGGTCTTACTAGTAAAGACTGCAGTGGAAAAGGCATTCAATAGCTCATCTTTTTCCATGGCCTGTGCCACCGGGACCCCTGTCTCATTGAGCAGTGGGGCCACATTTTCCCCAGCCTTCCTTTTTCTGCTTATGGACTTGTAGAAACCCTTCCTGTTGTCCTTGACATGCCTTGCCAGATTCCTCTCCAGGTGGGCTTTAGTTTTCCTAACCGCTTCTTTATATGCTCAGACGGTGTCTCTATATTCATCCCAGGACATCTATCCCCCATTCCACCTTCTGTATAGTTCCTTTTAATATTTCAGTTTTGCCAGGAGCATCTTGTTCATCCATGCAAGCCTCCTGGCACTTTTGCCTGACTTCCTGCTGGTTGGGATGGACAGTTCTTGAGGCTGGAGTAAGTGATCCTTGAGTATCAACTAGTTTTCTTGAAACCCTTTTCCCTCTATGGCCCAAATACTTCTGGGCACTAGAACCTTAATTATCTCTGATGTTAACTTGAGAGAATACTTCCTGCTGTTCTTTTGTGTCTCCAAAAAACTCTTACAGATGTTTTGGGAATTGTGTCAGGGAGCATTCCCAATACACACAATGGAAATTACTCTCATAGTTTGGAGGTTAACAGATTATGGACATGTGCTCTTTCCTGACAGGCAATGTCCATGTCAAAGTTTGGTCCACAGCGTATTTCCCAGTCTAGGCATAACAAATTAGAACTACAAGTCAGGACCTAACATTCACCTTCTAATATAATCACAAGTAAACAAATGAACCACAGAGGAAAGAGTTGCAGACATATGGAAAACTACATCTGTAGTCATGCTGACAAACTGTTAGTCTCCTTCAGTTTGTCCCAGATGTTGTCACATTTCTTAAAAGCCTCTGAGCAGAACTACTTAGCTTTGTAGTAAAGAGCAAACCTCAGCCTCAGCAAGTGCATGTCTTCTGACATATTTATTAGCACTGTGCTTTTGATTTTCTGTTCCATCCACAGGTGAAGTTCAGTCAATTCATATTGCGAGTGACTGTAAATCCTATAGGTGGCTACGTGCTCCTAACTGCCTGTGTTCTGCAACTGAACAGAAGATGCTGCATATTTCTGTGTTGCTCCCACTCTGACAAAGGCTGTCAGCACCTTTCATGCCTGTGGACAGCAGCTCTCCACTGAGCTCCTAAATGGAAAGGACGACAGCTAACTGATGCACTTAATAGCCCATATAGATTCAATTTCTGTATACCTTCTGTGACACCATCATTACTTTTCGAAAATAAAATTTCACATTTTTTCTCCTACATTCATCAGAGCATTTAATATTTGCATTTAATATTATGCCATTACCTATCCTTGTGTAAAAAGGTAAGGATGCTTGGCCTTAGGCAGCATATTCTATATTGATCTGTTTCTGTATTGAAAAACACTGACTTCTGACATCCAGAGAACAGGGAAGGACCTGTGAATATTCTTCAGTGGGTCATGACTTACCTTCCACCCCTGTAAAAGAAAAGGCTAATACAGCAGTGTCTACCTTGCTAACACATCATTTATTTGTAAATTTTATATCTTTGAATATAAATACATTTTCCCCTCACCACTGTAGCAAGCAATTGGAGCAAGAAATAAACACACTCTTGCAACACTTAAAGCTGTGGTACTGAATTAAACAGATTACTTTATAACCTAAATTCTAGTCAGATAACACAGAGCACAGCAATTATTGAAAACTGCACATGATTTATAAGGTGATCAGTGAGGAGATTTAGGAGTGCTCATATCTGGAACAAGCTTTCTGTATACTGCAATCTAATTTTTGGAGTCAAACTTTTATTCTTGGTGATTATCAGACTGCATGGGCTTATTAATCCTTTACTACTATGCAGGGTTAATTTCTTCTCAGTGACACTGGAAGCATCAAGTCACACACTCACAAGAAAAAATATACAACATATGTTAGTGTTCAGCACCAAAATTAAACTGATTGTGTCCCATCAGCACACAAAAACAGAACAATAAATATTAATTCATACTTATATTTCTACAGAGTAATGAACTAGAAATTGTGATTAGCAGTAAATATTATTCCACAGAAACATCTTTACACATACTATTCATACTGTACTTTTCCTTACTTCCAAGTATTTCCTAAAAAATACTCAAATAATAGAGTCAGGTATCTAATTTTTCATGACTGCACAAATCACTCATTCATGTTTGCATCAAATATACAAAATAACCACTATGTATCACTTTACACATTCATATTTAACAGGTATCTTTATGATCCATTCACCATTGAAGACTGTCAGCTCCTTGAGTAAAAGACAACTATATCACGATTCATTTACTTATATCAAACAGTAAAGTTCTTAATCAGGTGCTCTATTTTTCTTGCTTGTATTTTTGCAAAACTGGTGAAGGTTTTCAGTATGCTGGGAGCACCACTGAATTCAAAAGAGCAGAATTCCTTTAATCCAGCAATCAATTTAGTGCAAAACTGATTCCATTAAAGTCCTAAGTGATACTAAGGACTTTCAATTCCCATTAAATTAAGTTTATTGAAATCCCTCAAAATTCGGCTTGTCCTCTCCTTTCATCATCTGTCAGCACAGAGCTGTTTTTTAAAGCTGTACCTGCTTTGTACAGTGTGAAACCCACCCACATGTGTTTTCTATACATACAGAAGTTGCGAAATCAACACTAGCAAAGGCGGAATCGTACAATTACATAATCTGTGAGCAGAAGAAAGATCTGATATGCCTGAGCTACAGGGGCAGAGTTTTCACCTTAAATTATTCTCCAACTCCAGCTCTCATCAGCTGTACATCTTATAGCATGTTATTGTATCGAGGCAATTCCAGGGACTTCTGCCTGTTGTTATGGGAGCGTGATATGACATGTCAACACTATTTGATTATATTACAGGACTGCAATGTGCTGGAAGTCTGGTCTTTCATTTATTCTCACACTAGTTGCCTAATTGGTGGGAAGACCCGCATATGAATTCTGCCCCCGATCAGTTGAGATCAGAATAAACAATTGCCACTGTCATAGAACCATTACCTTATTAGCATTGCCAAGCCTGAGTCGGAACTAAATTAATTAACTCCTTAAAATGTCAGACATTTATTCATACTTCTGCAGCTTTAAGGTCAACCTACTAATTTGAAGTTACCCGAGATTATTTTAACAAACTCCCGTAAGACAAACCCTTGCAAGTTTTAGGACCAAACCACTATTGTTCATGCTTTCAAGACTTATCACTGTATAGCGTAATTAAGCTCTGAAAGGATTTCTTTTCGAAATATCTGACCTGATCTCAAACAGTTGTACCAGTGTAAGCTATAACTGAACACCCTTTGACATGCAATAATTCTTATCTTCCCTTTTCTCACATATGCTTTACTTAGAAAAGAGTTCACTGAACAAGAGTTCAAATTTTTTATAGTCCTAGTGGTACACTGAAACAGAGCTGTCAGCTGTCATTTCAAGTACTGATTGCAATCAGCTGGAAAAATTTGTATTGACTTCAAACAAACTAGGCAAATCTCCAGATCTGGAACAGGTTAAATACAAATGATGGGTGTACCTCATAGTGTTTTGTTCGGTTTTCATATTTAAATTGCTTTGTGTTACCATTAAGTCTTCACACTGATTCTTCCTGCAAATCTTTTCCCTCTCTTTCTTTTTTTTCCTTTTTTTTTTTTTTTTTTTTTAAAGGGAAAACAAAGTGTCCTCATCTTTATTCCAGAGTCTGATCCCATGATATAGTGAGCTAGTTGTGGGCTGCATGTCTTCATCTAAGAAACCCTGTGAGTCTCACATATTTTCATGCATTCATTTGCAGGATTTCCTGATAGAAAATTTCCATTAGAGACTAAACACACAATTTGAGGAAGCTGGATCAAACCACCGAGAGAAGCTACATATTGGTCAGTGGTGGTCCATAGTCTGATAAGACGCTAATGAATTTTCCATCTTCCTGGAAAACTGCAGTTGTTCTGGAAATCTGAGGAAGTCAGAAATTTGAAGTGGTAAAAAGAGAATGGGATAAAATTAAGACAAGAGAGAAGGAAACAAACAGAAAATGAATTAACATATCTGCTCTTTACTGAGGCAAGTCAGAATCTTAAGGAGACAGTTCAGAACAACAGTTGTTTCTCCCATGCTGCCAATCAATGGAAAAATGGGATACAAGTCACAACGCAGATATTGTGTTTTAACCCCAGCCAGCAACTAAGTACCATGTGGCGGCTTACTCACTCCCCCACTCTGGTGGGATGGGGAGGAGAATTGGAAAAAGGTAAACCCCGTGATTTGAGATAAGAACAGTTTAATAATTGAAGTTGTTAATAATAATAATAATAATAACAATAATAATAATGGAGATATCAGAAAGAGAGAGCAGAGTAAAACCCAAGAAAAAACAAGTGATGCACAACACAATTGCTCACCACCTGCTGACCAATGCCCAGCCAGTCCCTGAGCAACGATCAGCATCTCCCAGCCACACGATGTTCTACAGCATGGAATATCCCCTTGGCTAGTTTGGGTCAGCTATACTCCTGGCTCTGCTCCCTCCCAGCTTCTTGTGCACCTGCTCACTGGCAGGGCATGGGAAACTGAAAAGTAACCTTGACTTAGGGTAGGCACTACCTAGCAATAACTAAAATATCACTATGTTATAAACATTATTCTCATCCTAAATTGAAAATACAGCGCTGTACTAGCTACTAGGAAGAAAATTAACTCTATCCCAGCTGAAACCAGGACAGCAGAGAATTACTCTGAATGCTCATTTAGTGTCATTTATTTATAGGAATGATAGAATGGAATTAACAGAGCCACTGAAATGGAAGATGAAATGCAAATTATGTTCCAGTCAACCGCGGGTTTTGATATCAAGGAGCAATTACACAGTGTATACTTAAGAACCAATAACCTAAACCAATTAAGATACTATAAACTTGTGCTGTATTATTAGATACAGTAAGCAGATGATAAAATCAACTCCTAAGCAAATCATTCACACAATCCAGATTCAGAGGTATCCATTTTCGGTTTTTTAACTACTGTCATTATGCATGCTAGTAAATTAAATACATCTCCACACATGATTTACTTCCAGCCTATTAAGTGGTCACTGTGAAGCTTTTCACTGCTTTTAGAAGCTTTTTATTTGTACTAAATGCTAGCTTGTTTTGGCATAACTCCTTCACACTTCCAATAGGAAAAGGAAGTGGGAAAATAATGTTTTTCAAAAAGCTGGATTTACACTGATCTGATTTACAAAGGTCAAATTCTTCTGCCATAATCTATGTTGAATGATTCTCCTTTCCAGTGTCTTTAATTGGTTATTGAAGCACTTTTTCCTCATGTCTTGGGTGCAGAAATTTTCATCTGTTCAATGAAACAGATAAGCACATGGTTAGTGCTATGTATATGTCTAAAACCAACAGTCTGCATGGATTTTAACTACTAATTAGTTAAGAAATAGCCTAAGTTTTTGGGGGAATAAAAGTAAGGACAAATATATTTAGATATTTTCTTAAACTTCATCATATATAAAAGTGAGAAAAACATACAAATATTTTAACATTTAGCCGTGTATGGGTCATTATTTCAACTGCACACTGTATTAGTTATTCCTTACATGGGAGTTGGATTGAATTACTAAAATCAACAAACCAAATTGCTTTCTGCTGTAACTCCACTGACTTCAATAGAATTAAAACAGGGTTCAATCCAGCCTTTGTATGCACATAGGATATTAAAAGCAGAGAAAAATTATGCCAACGGTAGCTACATAGATGGAAATAAGAAAATGAAATCCTGAAGTTCTAACATCTACTCCATAATATTTCAAGAGTGTGTGTGTAAGCATGTGTGTGAATGTCTCTGTGTGTCTGTGTGTATAATTACAGAGGTTAGTGAAATATTCTACATCACAGGTGCCCAATCAAATTTTTGGATAGACTGTCAAGCACTTCAGTTTATCAGCTGTGAGTTGCAAATAAATGTGCTTAGATCCTCTATCTGTCTATGTCCTCCTACCAAAGTGTAGGGCTTTCTTCAACCTTTTCTTACAAACTCCTGTAGCAACATCTTCAGGTTTTCTGCATATGCCACCTCAGTGGCTGGCTTTGCAGAATATGACACGTGCAGTAGCTAGAGAAAGGGGCTGGCTGATGAGCTGAGATCTACCTGAGTTTTGACTGAAGAACATGCACCATAAATTAAAAAGCATGTGAGCTGGAGGCCATGCATTGCTCAAGACTGGTCTAGATTTTCAAAAGCGTTATTAGGGTAGACCATACCTGAAACTCCTGTAGAAATGTATGCTTAACTTTCTTGCCCCTGTGTATTTTATTTAATGCTTTTTTGTTAACACATTTTGTTAAAGAACCATAAATATAAAATAAGAAGAGAAGTGCTTTTGCCCTTTTAGCTCTTGGGAAGTCAGGCTATGAGATTGTACTCTGTGCGTAGACATGTATGTGTATAGACATGTTTCTTCCCTAATACTGTTCTAACACCCAGGGCAATGTCAGGCAGAGTTGAAAGAGATAAAGGCTAAAAGGATATCAGGCATTACACACAGCAAGGTAGAAAAGGGAGCTTCTATTAGTGCCACTCTGGACAAAAGCTTTCATTGTGAAACTACATTTCTGTTAGAAATCAGAGACTTTAAATAGCCCTCCAGAACCCAACTCATTGGACACATTAATTTCATTGTTCGCTAGTTATGTGGCCTTTTTCTCAATGTATTTTGCTGTTCCATTACTTTTTGATTGCTTTAGCATTTGTGGGTTTGAGGGAAAGCAAAGAGAGTATAAATGTTGCCTGAAGTCTACAGGTTGCTTTTGCTGGACTGAAATTCATGCTTTACCAAAATCAGTAAAGCAGGAGTATCTCTTTGACTTTCCTGTTATTTTTCATTGGGTTTCTGCAATACCAGGTTAGCAGGGAAGCTATGCATCTTACTTTTAACACTTATAGGCAGGAAATGGTGATAAACAGAGTTTAAAAATTTCATTCATTCAAATAGTGGGTAGCTAAAATGCGAAAAACACTGCTCCTTTTGTTGAATTATGCTGTGATTCATTTTTAATAGCTGTTCAACAAGTCTACCAGTGCAACAGTAACCCGATTCAAGATTTTTTTTGAAACTACCAGTCTCTACTCCACATAGAAAATCTGTCTGGCTGCTGCTTCTCAAAAGAGTTGGGATAAGAAGTCCCAAAACTAACTTAGAGTGAGGGAACCAAATGTTTTTCTATTAAAACACTCAGTTAAAAAGGAGGAAAAAAAGCCATCCCCTTCAGTTCACATCAAATTATTTAATGAATTGTTAGTTATGGAAATACAGAAGTAACAGTTGAAAAAATTAATGAAGGTATTTCAGAGAAATACTGATTTGAATTATTAATTGAGCTCCTCAAGGATTCTAAATTATAGTTACTAACAAAAACAATTGGAATTTTTTTTTTGTATCTCAATTTGTTCTCTATTTTTGACTCAATGATTTTTAAAAAAAGCTTAAAGAAAATTGTAGTGTGTCACAGTTAAACCCCAGCCAGTAATTAAGTGCCATGCAACCACTCGCTCACTCCCCCCTCACCCAAGGGGGTGAGAAGAAGAATTGGAAAGGGATGTAAAACTCAAGGGTTGAGATAGGAACGGCTGAACAATTGAGATAAAATAAAAACCAAAGAACAATAATAATAATAATAACTCTTGTAATGAGGAAGAGGGAGAAGGGGAGAGGAATGAAATCCAAAGGGAAGGGAGATAAGAAGACTAGTGATGCACAATACAGCTGTTCACCACCCCAGCCAGCCACCCCAGCCCTACTAGTTTATATACTCAGCATGATGTCCCATGGTATGGAATATCCCTTTGGCTAGTTTGGGTCACCTGTCCTGGCTGTTCCTTCCCAATTTCCTGTGCCCCTCCAGCCTTCCCGCTGGCAAGGCCTGAGGAACCCTGACCACACTGTTCTCATGCCAAATCCAAAACACAGCACTGAACTAGTTCACCAAGAAGAAAACTAACTTCATCCCAGCCGAAACCACGACATGGTGTGTTGACCTTGGCTGGCTGTGAGATGCCCATCAAGCCATTCTCTCACTCCGCCTCCTCAGAAGGACATAGGGAAAAAATAAGACGAAAAATGCATGTGTTCAGATAAAGGCAGTTTAATGGAGGAGGCTACACATGGAAGTAAAGCAAAGAAAAAAGATTTATTCTCTACTTCCCATCAGCAGGCAATGTCCAGCCACTTCCTGGGAAGTACAGCCTCAGTATATGTAGCAGTCACTTCGCAAGAAAACCACCTTAAAAACTAATGCCCCCCACCCCTTTCTCTTAGTTTTTATTGCTGAGAACGATGTTATACAGTATGGAATATTCCTCTGGTCAGTTTAGGTCAGCTGTTCTGGCTGCATCCCCTCCCAACCTCTTGCCCACCCCCAGCCTACTGGCATTTGGGGGGGATTGGAGAGACAGCCTTGATGCTGTGCGAGCACTGCTCAGCAATAGCCAAAACAGTAATTTGTTATCAACACCACTCTAGCTACAAATACAAAGCACAGCACTATATTGGTTGTTGCAGGGGAAATTAACTCCATCCCAGCCAGAACCAAACTAAAAATTTTATCAGAAACAAACTGAAATAAATACTTATGAAATACTTCCAGTAACAGGCACTTTCAGAAAAAATATCACATTAAAGAAAATTAATATTTAGAACTGGAATTACATAATAGAACGTGTAATTTCAAGCCTTCTTCTAAATATTACTGCAAACAATAAAAACTACTAGCTAAAAATACAATATCTTTAAATACATCAATTACAACATGTTGTCTGGGTGACTTTTTTGAGGTCCTTTAAGTAGTATGGATGTCTTGCTCATAAGCACTGATCTGCATGTTGTTCAAGTAAGGAAATATTGATTATGGAGGAGAAACAAATACTTCCTCAAGAAAAACAAACAAACAAATATAGTAATATTCTAAACAATATAGTAATAAAATACATTGCAGCGTTAATTACAAAAATAATTTTATATTTATACCTAGGCGAATACAGATGGACAAGCTAATTTTGGCCCAACCATCTCATCCAACATTTGCACTAACTACAATGTTACATGTAGAATATGTGCAGAGTCCTGACATTTATTTCTGATGTCCCTGTCTTGAGGAGTGCTGAGTAATATGCCAATAGTAAAGTACAGTAATCTCAACTTTTTAAATAATTAGAGAGGGAGGTTTACAAAATTTCATTCTTCTCTGATGGTTTCTTCTCCAGCTACAGTCAGCAGATCACCTTTATGGGATTTCTCATAGCCAAGGTGTTTCAATTTCATGGAATTCTTTCATTTAATGGAAACCAGCAGCACATAGGTTTTAAATCTTTTTTTCTTATTATCAGCAAATTGTGTGTCCCTGAAAAGTTACAATAGTTCTGAGACGGTCATCAGAAAATTCCAAGGTGAAAGTGTCTGCAGCTTAAGCATATTTTGCCATTCTACTTCCCACTGATCATTAATACACACAAGAATTCTCCTTCTCCTCTCCAGTCTCAGGCTGATTTACCATTTCACCAAGAGATTAGCTGCAAGAAATTTTTATTCTGTAAAGCTTCAAGCCATAAAATCATACAGTGGATTTTTTTTAGCTTCTGTACACTGTAACAAGTGTAGTACAATGTATTTTTTTTTTCAATATTAGATCTGTCACATATTCTGTAAAGGACTATATTTACTGTATATTCAATATTTTGTGTTAGTAGCAGTAGTTGAATAAAGTTAAGCAGCCCAAAGATTCTTCATCAGATATTTTACTGAAATTAAACTCACTGAACTAAGAAAAGGTTACAAACCAACCATCTACATTGTTTTCTGACATAAATAAAGGGGTCCAGATGTAGGAGTCTTTTGATGATCAGAAATTGCATTACCATGGCACAGAGGAAAAGATGAGTGTCTGAGCCCACATACCCACCTGCACACAGAATTTTGTGCTTCCTATTCTGGTACCATGTCATCAATATACCTCTCAATTCTGTATGCAGATGGGAAAAAGAAAAAAATAATAACATGGTGCTAACTATTCCCCTACTTAACCAGAATTCTTTGCCATCCTTGGAGATCATCCATCCTGTGAGTAAGTATCAACTCAAATATGCTGTTGCAAATATATTGCATCTGCAATGGAGTAAGGGATTTTCAGTGATACAACTCAGTAATTTTATTCTTCCACTGTCTCCCTCAGACCATCAGGCAGGGTGCAGATATCTGAATGGAGGCAAGTCGGATCCATTTCTGGAATCTCGAAACAACATCAGATGAAATATCTGGGTTTGCTGGTCTGGGCAAGGCATGACATTTTGCCTGACTGTTGGAGCTGGAGTTAGAGACTGTTGGACTGAAGCAGTGGGAGGGATTGACGCTACACAACTTAAATATTAATGTAGCCTCCCAAATTTCCCAGCTAGCCTCCCTAGGTCTCAATGTGAGCAACAGGGAAATAGTCTTTTCAGGTGAACAGTTTCAGACTGCTTAAGCTTCTGCTCTAAATTGCCTCCTGGGAAAGGGTTTTTCAAGAGAGACAATTCAGACCACAGAGATTAGCTACGTAATATTGCTATCACAGGTGCCAAAATAGAGTGGGAAGATAGCTGTGACAGAGATAAATGGGACATCACTGTAAGTTCCACTTCCTTTCACTAGCAACAATCCCAACTCAGCTCAGGTCTTCTCAATGAGCAGATAAAGGAACTAAAGTAAAATATATATTTGTCCTCTTATTCTTCTCTTGTTCCCTTCAGTTTAGTCTCCTCTTTTACCTAAGTAAAAGAAGTCTTTCTGTGCTTACAGGGTGAAGAATCAACATTAACAGAGTGAAATTAAGGCAAAGCACATTCATGATCTGGGGTGGTTGTCTTCTGACCTGTACCTGTTACGCAGGACTGAAGGTGTCTTGTGGACAAGTCTAATATGAAGCTGCGGAGGAAATGGATGGTTGCAGACTAATGGAAAGTGTTGACAGAGTGAAGCAAGTAATGGCAGAGTAAGAACTGGTTATTGCGGTCAAGAATCAATGATGTATAATTCAGAGATGAACAGAAAACTTCAGAGTTGAAAACCAGCCTACAGCACTTCAGTGGTGAGGTAATACACCACAGATATCTCTGACCCTAACACAACCTTCACGTTTATGTTTAGACAAAAAAATCTAAATGCCAGTTTTGGTTATGAGTCTTTCGCTTGGAGCATTACTGTGGGTTAAAGGATACATGGATACATTAACCACCTGTAAACCACTGGTTTTTTGCAATAGATCTTTCATCCAAAACATCTGTGTAGGGTGGCCTTTCTTCTCCATAGAAATTCCCTATTCCCTGAAGAGCTATTTTAACCTTAGAAATGTCATAGATGAAAACTTTAATCTCTGATATATTATCTTGGACGGGGACTCCAGGTATCAGTGGGAGCTGATGGTTGACCAAAGGGCACGTAATATTGTACAATTCCTTTGATAATCATGTCAATGTTGTAAAACTTTCAGTCTAACAGCTTATGCATTGGTGCTTCATGGTCTGTATTTGTTGCCATGGCAATATATCAGGTCCCTGATGTAACTTTTCAATTTCAGTACAGGGTGGGTTGTTTGGCTTGGGGTTTGGGTTTGGGTTTTTTTGTGTGCAATTATGACAAAAACATGGGTATATAAAAGTGAAAACTACTTTAATTTCAAAACAAACAAAAAAAAAAGCCTTTGAAAAGTATTTCATTAACTCGGTAAACTTGGTAAACATATTTTGTTTTTTCTGAATCACAGCCTCTCAGAACAACAGGGGATGCGGTAAATTAAAAGGATGATTTCACAGTCAATAGACCTGTATGCAAATATCAGAGGATTAGTAAAGATAACACTTTCTCTTGCTCAGATTATTCAATCATAATAAAACCTTCTGTTTACCTTTTGGACAAAGGTAAAAGACCTGAAATATATTGACCACCAAATTAAAAGGGGTTAACGATAGAAGTTACAATAAAGGCAACAGAACAATTATTTTTTGACTGATTCCTTCAGACTTTGAAAGTACAGTAGTAGTGCTCATTTTGTTAAATGGCTTGATTAATGTTACTAGGTGAAATTATCACTCACAGAATCATTTATTAAAGTATTTCCTTCAAAATTGTGTGAAGAAGTTAAAGATTATATATTTGTGAAAATGTGAGAGTAATAAATTATTACCTAGGAAGTTGCTGACAAAGTCAAAAATACTCCTGTGTTTTGACATGCAGGCATAATGATACTGACCCCAAGTGACTGAGCTGGAAACCACAACACAATCATGCAGTTTATATTCATCAAAACAATCCCACACAGCAGGTTTCATTATGGTTTATGTTGGGAGTTTAAGCGCTGCAGGATCATAATTCTCTACGTACACCTAAAAGTGGGCACAAGCCTCCCGTGGGATCCCAGGGCTAAGCTCTCCTCCCTGCCCAGAATCATCACATTCCTCCTCTGCTTTACTGAAAAACACTGTCCCTTTTCCCAGAGCTGTTCCCCCTCCTCCAAACAGCTGTAGAGTCCTTCGCAAGAGTGTGGCCAAGATACAGTCAACCGCTTCAAGCAGCTGACATCCAAAACTCCCAATCCAGGGCCAAGATTCTTAGGAAGGAGAGCAGGCATCCCTGTTTCCCATATTACACCGCCTCTGTGGTAGCCAGGTGGAGGTTGGAGGGTGACAGAGGTGAGTGCTGAGGTGTGGGGTGGACTGAGGTTACTTACTGATGTGGAGCCACCCAGGATGGATTGGGTCTACCTGAACTGCAGATGAAAGGATGCTGCAGGGCTGTAAAGGATAATTCAGTGGGAAACTGAGCATGTAACGAGGCAGCCTGGGGAGCTAAACAGGACTGGGCAGAAGGCCGAGGTGAGGTGAGGCTGGAGTTAAAGCTGAGGACTGAAGCAGCAAAGTGGCTGTGAAGAAATTGAAAAAACTCTCAGAAAAGAGCAGATTCACAAACTAGAACTTGTCCCACTGTAGGTCAAAAAATCAGGAACAGGCGTGGAGAGAGATTATGTATGCCCAGGAGTCCCATGTCCTTGACCATGCTCCCATTTGGATAACTTCACAGTCTTCACTCACTCTCTTTTCCCGTTCCCCAGAAAGGTCTGTACCAAGGCCTCCTGTAACGTCTTAGTGTAATTTTTTGTCCTTCCAGTGAACAAAAGGTAAACTCAGAAAAAGATTTATTGCTTCTTTTAATTTATATACTGTAGAGACAGCCGAATAAGCTGATACATAAATTTTGTCTTCTAGGATTTTCTTCTGAGTTCAGCCAAGTGGACATAAGTATCTATAAATTCTGTAAAACTCTAGTTTCACTGTAATCTCTATATTTGGCTCATAAGAAATACAGTTTGATTGTCTTTTTATAGGGATTTTTTTAATTTGGGTGGTTTTAATAGTTTTGAGGAACAAGGGTCAATTGGCAGTTCTGGAGATGGATTTTATTATTTTTTCAATAACTATTGTATGAAATGCAAATATTAATAAAATATGTAAGCTTCTTTCTGATGGAAATGAGATTCTTAAAAGCATTTTTTTGATGTCTGAAAGATATCTTGCAAGTAGTGCATCTTATACATACCACATTTTTTTAAGATTTTGAAGTTTCTTTAAGTCAGTCTTATTTGTTAGGAACATTTATTATATTTATATTTTCCAAACCAAGCAGCTCTACTAAAATTTCTAATTTCTCACTCTTTTCTTGTATGAGTAGCTTTATATGTATTTCCATGATCTCACAAACTCAGCTGAGTTTACTGGGGGAGGTGGATATTCTATAAGAATTGTCCCAGCATTGTGAAGTTCTAGATCAATATTAAAATTTCAGTTCTTTCTGTCACAGCAATATCCCTTTCAGATTTTCCATGACATGTGTTAGCAAATTTTCATCACGTAGCTAACAGGTATTCCAAACTTTTTGTTATTCTGAAGAATATACAAAAAAAGTTTATAACAAAATAATTTCCTGGTCCCTTCTATAAATTAAAGAGAGAGTGGGTTTTGTTATATCACACCTGGAAGTAAGTGTGGCAAGCTAACAGGTAAATAATGGTCTTTTCAGTTAATTTATTTTGGTTAGAGCACAGAGTAGTCTACTACTACAAAGTACATTTTTTGGTTCAGAAAGAATGTAAATGTGACTTCTGTTCTGAAAAGTAACATCCTCCCTACTCTGTAAATATTCCAGTGAGACAGAAGATTTTATTTCTCTGCTTGTGTGTTTATTTTGAACAAGTCTCTTTGATCCATCAGGATTAGTATTTCTAGCTCATGTAAATGCCAAATTACACGTAATTTCCAAAGTCCTTCATATGATGTAAAGGTCTAGCAGCAGCACTTGAGATTTCAACAAAGTAAAAATCCCTAAGAACAAGTGGGTCTCAAGAGACGTTGCCAATGGCTTAACTGATGGAGAAAATTTGCACTTTTTTTTTCCCCCTTGAATGTTTTGAGATGGCACTTCTCTAAGAATTTCTGTTCCCAAAGGCAGGCTGTAATATGGTGGAGTTAAAATTATTCTCAAAATTTCCTGTGCATTTTTTAAATATCAGCAGGCAATGTTTACACTGTTCTATCATACTGGATTTGGTTGGGGTAGAGTTAAATTTCTTCATAGTAGCTGGTGCGGTGCTGTTTTGGATTTGTGACCAAAACATTGTTGCTAACACAGAGATGTTTTAGTTATTGCTGAGCAGTGCTTACATCACGTCAAGATTTTTTCTGCTTCTCACACCACCCCACGAGCTGGGGTGCACAAGAAGCTGGGAGGGGACACAGCTGGGACAGCTGACCCAACTGGCCAAAAGGATATTCCATACCATACGACGATGTCCTGAACAATAAAAGCTGCAGGGTAGAGGCTGGCCAGGGCTGCTGTTGTTCAGGGACTGTCTGGACACTGGTTGGTTGGTGATGAGCAATTGGGGTTTTTTTCTTCATCCCTTGTTTTTCTTGTTTTGGTTTGTTGTTTTGTTTTGGGTTTTTTCTCTGTTTTCATTTTTGTTGTTAGTGGTGTTGTTTTGTTTATTACTAAACTGTCTGTATCTCAGCCCATGAATGCTGACACTTTCACCCTTCCAATTTTCTCCCCTCACCCACTGCGAAGGGGTGAATGAGTGGTTATGTGGGGCTTGCCTGCCTACCAGGGATAAACCACAGCACCTATCAATGTCCATTGCCAAAAATGTTGACCATACAGACTTATTGTGAGGCTGAATATAGTGGCAATCAGAGGGTACTGTTCAGGGCCCTGACTGAAAAAAGCAATTACCTTTTTATAATTGGAAATACTACATTGTAACCTATGCAACACATTCATATCTGAGGAAGATGGATGCAGTTTCAGGCAAGAATTTAGAGACATGGATCTTAAAAAGTCTGACAGAAGTGTAATTGCACAGTGGGGTAAAATGCAGACCTTACTAAATAGGAGAAAAGGTCTGGGAAACTACATTCCATTACCCTTTTCTTCCCATGTGACCCATGAGCTTCTCTAAGTTATCCTGGGCCAGTAAGGGCACCAGTCACTGACAAGGAGAAGTTTGGCACTGATGCTTCTTCAGCCAGCCCCCTTTCTTCTTTTCTCTTCTAGAAGAAGAGCATATCATAACATTAGCTCTCCAGTCACTGCAGGTTTAGTCTTCCCTTGGGTGATTCTTTTTCAGACTCAAAAAACGGCCTAGGAGAGGTCATGCTGACCATACAGCAAAAGTGTGCAAGAGATACAAAGTATCTGGAACCCTGTGTTTAACGTGAACGTGACTTTAGCTGATGTGTGGAGAACGAAAGAATATTCAAAATTTGGAAACAAGTTGTTATTCATATTATTTCATTTTTTTAACTAGCCTGAGCAGAGGTAACTGTGTTGTCATTCATTACTTTCTCAGAGGATGCCTTTCTTCCCTGTCCCTGCCTTGGAGCTAAAAGAAGAATGCCTGCTGTTGGTTTCGGAAGCTCTGTCTCTACCTGTAGCAACAACAGTGTCCCATAGATGCAAGATTATTACAGGAGAGATACGTCTGAAAAGATGGTGTTTGGTTTAAACAACGTTTCCAAAGATCAGTATTAAAACCATGTTTCTCCAGGCTCTCTCTTCCCTCCTCTGCTTCCCTTTCTCCCAGCCTGCCGACAGGTTGCAGTCATCTCTTTTCCATCTTCTGGTCTTTTACATGATAGCTGCTTTTTCCAGACCACAGGCAAGCTGCAGCTAAAGCTGCTATGTCAAGACACAGTTTTAGCACTCACTTTTCTGCTCTATGGCCACCTGGTATGTTTATTTAGCTGCCTTGTGCCTGGATATACATATGTATCCCTGCACACATGATTCCTATGGAAACATTTTGAAATCAGAACAGAAGACAACACTTAGCAGTCCGTAATGGTGAATCCTTCCCTTACAGAACAGCATCTGTGCAGCAGCTGATGAAGGATGCTTCAGGCTGATTTTGAAAATAAAATTTAGTAGTTGTGTTTGGACTTACTGGCTGCTTAATGTAAATGAATGCATATTACTGTACATCTATATGCTACTGTCTACTATGACTAGTACCAGGGGAAAATTCTCTTGCTTGGCAGTTTCCTCCCTGGAGTTTCAGTATTCTGGCTCAGCACTGAGCAGGAACTGATCAAGGGCGATTCTCATTTCTGTTAGGGAAGTTTTCAGGAGCACTGAGAATCTCTGAGTGTCAACTGAAAACAAATACTTTACATAGCAGCAATTATATTCCAAAGAAGACATCTCACTTATGAAATAAATACCCACATCTCACTTATGAAATAAATATGAAATAAATTCATATTTATTATGAAATAAATAGCTACACACTTCTATTGGTGTTTTATTTTAGCAAGAATGCCAGACATGGTCAGCTTTTATGGGTGGTTAATCGCAAATGGGAGAGACTAGGAGAGGAAGGTAAAGCCAAAGAACTCCTATGTTTATTATCCTTCCAGAAATGTTCAGTCCAGAAGGCAATATTGACATATACATCATGAGGAAATTAAAGTATCACAGGAAAAATAATATTTTCATGTATTGACAAAAGGAGTACTTGACCTGTTGCTTTTGGTCCAGAATGTTGTTCATATCATTGATCATCTGCTGAGAAGAGACAGGAGAAGACGAGTTACCTGTGTTTGGAAACTTAACAAGGTTCTTCTAACTGGGTTGCAGACTCTTTGTGTAAAGAAACCTGTTAAAACATCTGGGAGATCCTGAGCCTGGCTGTGTCCTCCAGTCAGGTTGTCATTCTAGAACAGGATGAGACTCAGGATTTCAGTAAAACACCCACCCACAACACGGCCCACAAGAAAGGGGAACCTGGTGTCCCTAAAACACACTCTGCAACCAAACTAAGGGTGGTAATAGCCACAGAGTCTGACCAATGCAACCAAGAGGAACTGGGAAGGATACAGAGTATATGTGCTTACGCACACTTCATCTCTCAGCAGAATTACAGCTGCATGATGACAAGAGAAAGGGTTGCTGCACACCTTTTGGCGCGTTACACTTTTTAAATTTAAAAAGATGTAAAAAATCTGTGTTTTTATTTGCATAGTGATATTTAAAAACTGAAAAGTATATAGCTGGCTTGACAGTTCCTTTATTATGTACACTCAAGTGTAGCTACTTTGATTCAACAATTTATGTTTTGTTTTGTATTAAGTAATGTGGAGAAGACATGCAAGTCCATTCACATCTACTACAAGATCTTGTCATCCAGGTTTTTAATTCCTTCCATTCAGAGAAAGATCTCTAATTTATAGTAACCATATATTTGTCAGGGAGCCAAGAAGTTCTCATCTATTTTAGATGCAATATCTGTAAAATACACCTTATTCAGAACAAGTGAAATTCAAACACACACCAAAAAAAAAAGGAAAAATAAATCTAAGTGCAGTGTGAAATGAAACACAGGAGGTTATTTCCTTCTATCTTTATAATTAATGCTCAATTCTGTGGCTCTTTTCAATTCAAAAACTCTGAATTGTTAAGAGATTTAATGTTGCCTCTTAATTTACAGCATTCTATACTGTTAATGTTCACTGATTATTTTACTGGAAAAAACATCACCATTTTTAAAAATAAGCATCCACAATTGACCTTTCTTGTGTTTCACATAAAACTATTATGGGATACCAAAACTACTGAACAATATAGATATTTTAAAGAGCACCATGTTTATAAAATATGTGTCTTTCTACCTGAATGACTAGAAAGTTTTATGAATCATGTCTAAGATGAGAGTTTTCAAAGGCTCCATGGATATTTATGGTGAGAGATAGCTAGCAATAGTAGTACCCACATACACAGAATCTTTTTTTGTGATGTGTTAAAAAAAAGTCCACAAGAAACAATGTGCAACATGGTGGACTTCACCCTGTGTCCTGAAGGCTGGAAGCAGAAGAGTTTGAAAATGATCAGCTAAAACCTCTTGTCTCTCTCCTCACTAAGCTGGATTCAAATCATATTAAATTCTGCATTGGAACTCCAGATCCTATTGAAATCAGGACAAAGAACTTCACGACAAGCTCATGACCTGTTTTTAACCATTCACTTTCTTAGATCCATGAAGAAATGCCTGTGGTAAATATCTAAAAGAGATTTTAAAGTGTGAGTCTACCATGGTCAAAGGAGCAATGAAGCAAGATGCCATTTGCCTCTTTGGGCTGGGGACCTGATGCTACATTATGTGTGCACAGATGCACACCACGAGAATTGCAAAGAGCAGAGCTTGCCCTCCTCAGTGCAGAAAATCAATGCAGCTACTGCAAAAGGCCTGGCTGGTAGGGTCTCCCTAGCAAAGATTTCCATGTCAATTTGCCTGTCCCACGCTCATCTAGTTGAGTCTGAAACCCCTTCCCCCTCTACCACTTTTAAATTAATCATACTGTTTAAATGCTAGCCATACTACATGAAGGTTTTATCAACACTGAATTTCAAAGTTGCAGCCATAAATTCCCATGGTTTTCTGCAGATATTAATAGTTTTTCTATGATTACAGGGGAGTTGCTAATTCACAGCTGCAGGAGTAAGTTCTGGCACTTCTCAAGAACTATTCAGTAATGAATGGCAGTTAGGTATTTATACCACTTCCTGAAACCTAAGGCATGATGAGAGGAGTTCCTTCCTGTAAGAAGACCTGTTCATGAGCAGAGCAGTGCCTGTTCTCCAGAGGAGGTCCAGGAGGAGCACAGGTGGGGAGACTGAATGCACTGCTGGATGGCAGACAGGGAGGGCAGAACTCTCCAAGATGAAGGGCTGCCTTCACAGCACTGTGCCAAGAACAGTCAATGATGCTACAGTGGCAAAGGACTAGAACCCATGACTCTGTACCTGTCAAAATATGGCAAGCACAGCGGTCTGTGGAGTCGGACAGTGTCCGGTTCACCCCAGGACAACAAGAAACTGAACTGACATGGGAAAGACTACAGTGGAGGGTAATATGTACTCTTATTAGACAAAGAAGGATCTTTCTGGCGTTTCAAGCAGAAAATACCCAACTAGTTAACTTACACATGTGATAGGATAGAGAAGAGGCAGAGATTGCTCTAATTGCCTGAGACAAAGGGAAAGAAAAAGCCATTCACAAAATCTGCTGCATAAGACCACCAGCACTATCTAATCTAAAAGCTTCATTTTCTAGAAGAGGTCATTAAATTTCTTCCCTTCAGAATCTGATAACCACTTGTCCTTACCAGGCTTGCAAAATGAGAGGAATTATGGAGGAGAGATCTCCTGAGTTTAGAGGAAAGAAGATTAGAAGCACATAGAAAAGCAGGAACTTCGAACTTGTTTGTAGAAGCGTAGTATCAAAGATCAGAGGTCTGCATGACAGCTAAGAGGAGAACTGGGCTCTGAGTTAGACATGGCACAACGGACAGTCAGCAGCTAACGTAAGGCAAGAGATGGTCCTGAGGGAGGAGCACATTGCTGTTTGAATGCACACAGGGAAAGACTCAATAGCTATAGTTCAGAAATTAATTTTGTCAAAATGGGAGTGAAAAGGGAAAGGGACTAGCAGAACAAAGAGCATAGGAACAACTTCAGCAATCACTGCACAAAGGCATAGTGTAGTAAGCCTGTGGAGGAAGGTTGTGATGGGGCTACACAGTATTCAGTGTTGTCATCCCACCGTGGGTACTAGACTTAAAAAATATCAGCATGACAGAACATGGCAGAAGCACAGGTCATGAGATGTTTTATAACCTACTGGTTCTATGAAGGGTAGGATGATGTCGCCATGCATACAGAAAAACAGCAAGCAAGAGAAGGCAAATGGGAAGTTAATAGCTAGAGGGAATATGGCAGAGGAGGAAGACATCGTCTGCCCTCTTGGCAAAGGGGAAAGCAGTAGCCAGTGCAAGACAGACCTTGGAAATTCTGCTGCAGGAAGGGATAGGGGAGTGGAGGAAAGGGAGGGAAAGACCTGCTGTGCAAGGGCAAAAGTAGCATTGGCAAAATCCTGTCAAAAGAAATAATAAAAACAAACCTAGGGGGAAAAAGCAACTTAAAACATGAAAAACAGGGTGATACATGTCTGGCAAGAGAAGAGGAAAGGTGCTTGTGAGAAGCTCAGCAACGTCATACTTAGAACAGTGCAAAACCCCAGGGCAGAGGCATGTCAACAAGACCAAAGGGAGCCCCGTGCCTTCCTTTGGAAAGTGGCAACCGAAAGGCATGTGTTTTGCTGTCGCTCCACAGCCCGTGAACCTCGGTCATTGCAAAGGGACTACTGCTGAAAATCTAGCAGTAGAAGACACACAGCTGGGGAGAACAGAAGGAAGAGAAAGAAGCTGCTGCTGCCGCTTTGGAAGAGCAATAGTGTCACTTGAAAGAGCAGTAGTGTCACTTAGAAAATGAGCACTGTCAGTGTTGGGGGTGGGAGGGGGAGAGCAGTAGAGTTTATCCTCTGAAAACTAACCGGACTGATACAACCTGTAACTTTCCCAGTGCTCCACATTTAAGAATTCAGATGCAGCTGCTGGGGTGAGACTATGCTGCTACTGAGATAAAACAGTCTGCACTTGCTGCTGTTCTTTGAAGAACAGAGCTCAGCTGAACAAAGAGGCATAGTGGTTACTAAGGATCACCTGTAATAAAAAGATAACTGCCCTTAGTGTCCCAAAATTTCAGCATATATATTTTATCACAACCCCTTTCTTTGCCAAATCAGGGGTGATGTTCTCACAGGCCAGCATAGGATAATCCCCTTCATCAAGTACTTTGTCAGTCTTAGCCCACCCCTCAGCACCCCATACCTGAAGGATGTATTTCATATATGTCTCTTGAACCCACTGGCCCCTTCCAGAGGCAAATCATGGAGGAAGGACTGCAGCTGCAACTGTTGTCTGACCATGTACTTTCTCCCTCTTCTTCCACAAGGAACTCTGAGAAGGATAAAAAATTATAATTTAACATTCCTCGATTATCAGAGAGAGGACATAATGTAGGGTTCTGTAGCTGGTTGCTATTCCCCAGGCATTTAAAAGAATTTCAAGGATGAAGATCCAGTGGGGCAGTGGGAATGCCTAGACTGGCTTGTTCAAAAGGACATGAGAAATTTGTCTCTGAGCAGAGCAAAGCTTCAGATTCTGGTAAGTACAACATGGAAAACTGGATGAACTGCTGCCGGTAGTGAGCTCCACTACTAACTGCAGGGTAAGTGTGACAGACAGCTATGGGACTATTCAAGGAGAGAAACTCCTACAATGTTTAGCTGAAATTGGTGTGAGATGCCATGCTGAAACAACTCTTTGTGCAACGTCATTCTTCCTTCAACTGGGCATATGCATTCCTTCAAAACAAAGCAGTCTAACATAACAATATAGAGTCCCACCAAAAAAATGAGGAGAGTATTTTGAGAATTTTCCCATTCTGAGAACCTGAAACAATGCCACCAACATCTCTAAAAGACACTATCACCAATACTTCTGTTTCAGCTCAAGAGCCTGGAGATGGTGCTGGAGTACCTGCAACCCCTCCTGACCTTTTAAACTCTCTTGACATGAGGACAAAGCCAAAGACTGTTTTCAGAGCTGCATTCCTGTACGTAGGCTCCCTAGAGCAGGGCTGGAGTTGTGCTCAACCTACTGTAAAACCTGCTGCACCTCATAAGGCAGGGGTCCTCTGCATGGCACTCCCATGAACACGTTCGCCTTGGCTTCACCAAGAGAGAAGCTGTTTCGCACACGCCAGTGGAGCATGTCAGGGTGCTGCAGATCTCTGAGTGGGGATACAAGATCTCATGGAAAAATCACCTATGCTGAGCCACAAACCACTGATGTGTTTTCAGAGTGTCCAGACCATACAGCCAGTGTCAGATTTTAAAAAAAGCTGATCCTATTTAAGTCCTAAAAGAAGGTGCATAGACCTGCTCATCACCTGAAAGCTGCTTCTGTGGTGCTTAAAGAAGAAACTGGAAAGGGAGCAGTATTAAAGCTGACTAAAATTTTATGATTAAAGTTTTCCCTTTGAGAAAATTTTCCCTTCACCCTTCTGCTGGAAAAGTTTTTTACAAGGGCATTTAAAAGAACTTCTGAGTCTTAGTTTCCATCTTTCCATGCTTTTTGTCCATTTATCAGTTTCCCTTCTTACTGGCCTACTATCCTATATACATAGCAAAAGCACAAAGAAGTCACCTGTGGAACTATATTGAATATCAAAGGTTTTCAAAAATAAATAAACACTATTTCTCAAATAATTCAGAATTTTGGTATTTAGGTCTTTCATTTGTTTTCCTGAACCTGAATTATTGAAAAATTCAATGTGAAGTGTTCCAATATAATTCATACCTCAGTATTTATCTCTACGTTCAGGATGGTGGCTTTTGAGATGAACGAAAACTTTCCTCTCTCTTATTGTCAAAATAAATGAATAAATAAAAACTGAAATGCACCCATTTCATACATATGCAGATTAAAAGTAAATTCTAGAACTTTTTTTTAATAACACTAGTTCACCCAAAAAATCTATTTACTTCTACTTTAACAAATAACGTTCACAGTATAATGCAAAAAAGGCCTCAATTTAATTTTGTGTATCATTGTGAAAGCTGCACTTCTTCCAAGATTTGTCTAGAAGCTATAAAATATGTCATTGGTAACATCTAAAATCTCACCGATAAAAGCTTAAATGCAACAGTGGGTGTTTTTTCAGGTTCACATGTATACAGGGAACAATGAATAAGAGATAAATCAGTATGATGCTACGTATACTTATTCAGTCTTTATCAACAGCATTACATATATTGTACAGTAAAGAAGCAGATTACACAAGCCTTTCTAGTCTGTCATCCCCAAGCAGGCAATTGTTTCATACACTTCTTTGTGAAAATGAATTGACCTTCATTGGAATGCTATTCAGGGGGATTGCATAATTATTTTGTTTTGGGTTTCGTTTTCTAATTCAATATGGAATTACTACATTTAATTTTTTTGAGAACACTGTTATGAATGACTCCAGAAGGTTAAGGAAATAATTTTCCTGGAACTTTTATGTTCAGTCTTCTCATTCAAATTTGAAATATGGTTCGCAGAAACCTGGCTGATGGGAACAGACAGGGGACCCACCCCAGGAATTAAATTCATTACTAAACGGAGCAGGGTGCCCTAGAACCAGGAGGTACTGCCCTGCAGTCATAACTATGGGCAGAGGATGACATTTTGGTAGAAGTTAGAAAATTATTTCAGTCACATGATTTGAAAAGTGAAATATTACAGGGAAAACTCTGCATGTATATGAAGACTGGTCTGCTCTGAACAGCTGTGTGAATCTGAGGTTCGAAAGGAAGTGTCAAGTTCTGAAACAGAATGATGAAGTACCACACAAAATGTATTTACACTCTTAATTTTGATTTACCATACCTATACTATTACTACTATCAGTTCAGTGGTGGACAAGTTAATTTGCCAAACAAAGTGGAGTCATATCCTTCAATTTATTCTGGTGTAATATTCCTGTGTATTCCTGTGTAATTCAAATACTCACCCTTGTTACCTCCTGTAAACAATAAGTTCTGCCAGTGTATTTCAGAATTCAAAAAGAAGCCGAACAAGAAGCTTTTGGTAGCCTTAGCAGTGTCAGAATTGCAGGTATAATACCATGAATGTGCAAATGCAAGTTTTGTAGCTCATAATGACTGAAAAGCAAGACTGTTGAAACAAAAAAACTCTGAGTAATTCGAAATGGCAGATTTTGGTTCTGATATTGCCATGGAAGTGATTTAATTTTTACTATAGAAAAACATATTTATAGTATAGAAACTAATATTTATTATTATTTTCTGTATTACAAAAATATTTTTCTTTTAATTATTCAGTCAGTCTTGGCAAAAAAAAGATGTGTAATTTTTTTAATATTGGATTAATATTAATTGGTGGGCCAGTACAGCTCAAGTGACATGTTTCCATAACCCAAATCTGAAGAGTTTTTGAGTATTTCAGACACAATATGAAATGTTATTTGTTAGGCTTCCAAAGCTAAATCAAAGGCCTCACAGCGAAAGCCCAAACCTGTCACCATATCTTCCTAAAACAGCTTCATTTGTTTCCTCCTGTGTTGCATTCTCCTTTGGGAGCCAAGATAAATTACTCTGCTTATCCTGGAATCAAAAATATTCCTAAATATCTTCTGGCAACTTATCTTAGCCTTATTTATTCTCACCTGTGAGGCTGATACACATTGAACTGGACGGATGCACTATCTAAGTATTTTATGAAACTACTCTTTTCTCTGGAATTTCAGCATATGCTTTATTGTTCTCCCAATAACTTACTGGAACCAGAACTATCAGATTGGTGCAAGATAAATACAGTAAGCTAAATACATTCTTGTGAGATGAATGACACACAGAATAACACAGAGTTTTTAGAAATTCCACGCATTACATTCAATTTTCATCAATTTTAGAGTGACTTTCTTTTACCAAAATTGAGGTCCACATGGAAAAATTTTTCCCCTATTATTTAGTTCTAAATAGAAAATGTCATAACTTATTTTATTATTATTGTTGTTGCTGTTAGCATGGAAAAAGACTTACATGGTCACGATCTGTGCAGGATTCTGTCAGGCCCCATAAGAAACTTGAAGACAAGTTAATTAAACTCGACAAAACATAAGTTGTCTTTTTTAATTCAGACATATTTTATCTGTTTCATTGCTTATGGAACTATTTGTCATTACAAAAAACTAATGAATATTTAAGCTTGAGAAATTATGTCAATTGCATGATCTGTTTAACTTTGCATAAACTGATACATCCCCTTAATGAAATGACTGCTTCTTCCAAAAACGGTCTTGCTTAATGGGTGATTTAATGGTTTTGGTAGACAAACCAGTCTCTGTGACAGAAACTTCTGATTCGGGTCACCCCGAACCGCAGATCACCCTCATAGAACACGTGACCTGTGAAATAAAAAAAAAAAAGAGGACAAAAAGCTGTCGGAGATGTTTATAACTTGGTGGGGTTTTTTAAAGCTATCACATATGACACTAACATGATAGAAATAGTAGCTCTGCACATTTCAAAAATCCTACACATGTATTTTCTCTACGCATTGACTAACTCAAATGATTTCTTATTATGTGCAATATCATATCAGCATATAATCTGGCTACTGTGTCTTTCTAAGTATTTTTAAAGCATATTGGTTTAAATGGATTTGGCCAATTTCTTGGCCTGGTGCAGAATTTCTATGTAAGGTGATATTTTCTTATCAAATAAAGCCTCCATTTTCCACATGATGACTTTGAAATTAACGTTTATAAACATAGGTGTGTCCACGTTCCATTTGTTGTGAAATGGCCAACTCTTCTCCAGTTAGATAGTTAGACAGCCTAGTTGTTTATACTTCCTTCTATTTTCCCTCATGACAAACAGAAATCATCAACTGCGTTGCTGTAAAAGCAAGCTGAAATGATTAATGTTATAATGCACAATGCAGAAAGATATCAATTAGTTTATGTATGTTCTGTAACAGTTAATCCTTGAGGATACAGGAATACAGCATTTCGTGGCAAAGATAAGAAAATTTGTCACTTTGTCACTGGCTGAAAACATCTAAAGGATTGCGCTATCTTAAATACCGGTTTGACAAATGTAGTATTCATCTGACATATATTCTACTATTGTTTCATGGCCTTTGCTTTACAGACTGGTTTTAAAATGTGCATTTATAGGATCAGATTTTCCTTTTTAAAGCAGCGAAGTGTGATAGGAATACCAGCTTCCTACACCTCTGCAGTTTCTTGGTGATTCTTACCCAATAAATGAAAACATTAAGTAAATCCTCTGTCTTACACCTATGTACAATAGATCTTGGAAAACATAGCTACTTTCTTTAATGTCTGGTTACAGGAAGATGAAAAGTAAGCATAGTTGGGCTTCGCCTCTCATATTGTCCCTCACCTAAGGGGTCACACCTCTTCTACTCCATTGCCATCCTCTTCCCACAATGGAGCATTATGAAAACAAATTTTTACATGTCTGTCTTAATCTCTAGAAGCATTGCTCTAGAGCATTTCTTTTTGCATCTGTGATTAGTGTAGCTAGAACTAAGAAAATATAAACCTTAACCTTGACTATCTCATATGTTTGGGTGCCTTTCAAAATCTTCCGTTCCTGCTCATAACTCTCACATCTTCAGAAAGAAGCCAGCACCCCATCTGACTTATTTGATCTGGATCTAAGAGCAAATCAATAACTGCCTTCCTTTTCAGTTTCTTATGTTATTGCTGTAAGAGGCAAAGGAAAGAGACAGAGAGCTACCCAAGGTCCTTTTGGACGGGCTAGCTCCAGTGCTGGACACAACATATCTGTATCAGCCTTGCGCTGCCAGGTGTGTCCAGGCTAATTTGTCTTTGCTGAGAAGCAAAGACAGATGGGGCTGCTGGGTCCCAAGCTAGCATTGTTTGGCAGCAAAAAACATATCTACACACATGTAGACACGATGAGCCGATTACAGCTACTCTGGAAATCCCTACTACATCACTATTGCTTGGTATCTTATACGCTGTCATGCTTTCAGACATTAACGGTGAGTCATAATGGGAAAAGAAACAGGTTGATAAACCCCACATCCTTAAAACCAATACACTCAGCAATC
This sequence comes from Ibycter americanus, assembly GCA_035590275.1. NCBI lineage: Eukaryota > Metazoa > Chordata > Aves > Falconiformes > Falconidae > Ibycter > Ibycter americanus. Next base: position 88,123,916 of record JAVJGI010000014.1, read on the forward strand.
ATGTTTTAACAGAGAATTTGTTGTTTCAGGACCCTCAGTGTTAGTGGCCGAGCACAGTCTGCTTTTCACTACCTTCTTTGCTCATCCCAAAGATTATATAATACATACAAAATCTAGTAACTGCTAATCAAATACTTAATGGCCAGCAGGTGTTTGTGTCATGAATGTACAGCTGGACTATTTCTTTTGAAACTAAAAAGATATTGTTAGGTACTAATGTATAATGAATATGGTGAATAAAATAAACACTTTTTTTATTTCGTATTCCACTAAATATCTCTGATTCAGTGAGCACTGTAGTGAATGAAGGTCAGTACTTTACTTTACCATGGTAACCGTACATGCTGCTTTTTTGATGGCACCCACTCTATAGCCTTAAAAAAATAAATTTAAAAAAAAAAAACACAAGGCAATTCAACTGAGAAATTTCATACATGAAATAAAAATATTCCCTACACACCTCTCTGTCAGAAGAAGTAGTGCACCAGCTGAGACTGGGAGACAGGAATTACAGCTTTCTATGCCCTTACAGTGTTACTAAAGAAAACAATCATATCATAGAGTACTGTGTTCACTTCTTTATTACAGCCAAGGACCTGAACTCTGCTTTCAGGAACAATGTTTTCAATGATCAGAGCCTAAAGTGACATGCCAGCAGCCCAAAGCTCAAATGGGCTGTAACATGCAATTTCCATTCTAGGAGAATTTAAATGTTTTTAACCATGATACAAACCAGGAAAAAAACAAAATATTCTTCATGGGAGAAAAGGTTTCTGAAATGTTTTCTGTGCTTTAGAAAACCAAACAACAATTTTGCAAAATTGACTGTCCTCCACCCCACCAGTGACAACTAAGATAAAGCTGACTAAAAGTTAAAAAAAGCCACACGAATACAACAATTTTGTATTTGGCATAGAAGGCATATTCTGACATCTTTCAATCTTATTTGCATCAGCTACTACCATCAGCTACTTTTCTGTACACACAGAAAATCAAACATAATTTGAAGATTCTACAGAAAGATATCAATGTCCTAGTGACACTTGCACTGTAATTACATAAAAGAAAGAAGTGAATTCAAAACACAGTGACTTTGTAGAGCGAGTCCTTCTACTTGGAATATTTTCAATGATATATAGCAGACAGGAATCTGACTTTTGACTGCACCATAGAAAGACATTTTTAAAAAGGAAGTCAAAGGTAAGAGTATATTGACTGTCCTAACAATGTTGGAGTAACTAGATTTACATGTTACAAGAATGAAGTCCTAAGTTCCAACAGCAGTACTGTCAGTGGAAAGTATTTGATACTGTTCTGTTTCAGCAACCTTATCTTTTCCTATCTTTCAGCATATTTGTACCTTTTAACCTCCAGACGTTTATCGACATGGTCATTGCAAACCCAGAATTCTCCTTACATGTAAACACTCTCTTCATGTGTGCTCAGCACTCCCTGGTGGTCCTTCCTCCCTTCCCTCCATGCAACACATGCTGCCCACTACAACCAGGTGTGACAGGATTTTACCTCTAAAACCATAAATCACTGCAAATAAAATGAAACTAAATAAGAGAGGAGAGGAGAGGAGAGGAGAGGAGAGGAGAGGAGAGGAGAGGAGAGGAGAGGAGGGGAAGATGTAGTCACTGTACCCTATTGTTGGACTAGAAGGTGTTCGAGAGGTACTTATAGATGCTACAGTGAAATCATACAACTTTTCCAATTTTCAGTCCATTTCAAAAAGTGTTTCCAGTTTCTATCTTCTATCAGGTGAAACAATGAATATTGAACAAAATGTCCATCTCTGTCATGAGCTTTTTGTTAATCTGTATTCAGAGCAGAGCATTGCTTAAATGAAGGAGTTAGAAGAATGAAAAGCAATGTGAAGCCATTGGCCTTTGCCAGTTCTTGTTCATTTAATTATTTTTCTTTTCTGTGTATAGTTCAAGATGCTGCTGTACATTAAGAAAACAAGTTTTTATCTTTGTCTTCCCAGTTTTCCCATTTTAGTAGACATTTTACATCTCCTAAATGTATGTAAGTTTCTTTTTTATAACTAAAGCCTTTTTCTCCCATCATACAGTACAGCTCTGAAATTTTTTTAATAAAGGGGTCAAGCAGAATAAAACCAAAGAAGGTACAGAAGGGCTGGTGAAAACCAGAGTGGAGGAATCACTGTGGATCTGATTCTGCTGGGACAGGGGATGAAAAGTCCCCATATGCCATAGCACACTGTTTTGCTTTTTCTCCAGCAGTCTGGGTTTCATTTTGTGGGCTTTTTGTAACAGAAATCATGCCCAGTTTGTCAGTAAACCTGCTGGCACCTGGTAGGCAGGATGTGACCCATAAACCAAGCTGACTTGCAGGACTGGACTGCCTGCTGGTATGAATCAGCACCGCTTCAATGGAGCTATTCTACCTTTCCACTTTAGCACTTTCTTAAATTTTCTTACCAGAAAAATTTGAGCTCTGTGCAAAATTTCAACTATATATAACAAGGTCAATGTTTCTAGCTTTGAAAAAGAATGTGAAATAGCATCACTGATGTTCCCATAAAGACTACGTTCAAACAGGAGCCCTGAGTACCTGACTGAACTATTCCCTGTCCAGTGAAAGGACGAATCCTGGGCACACATTGGCCTCTCTCCTTATCCACAGCCCTATTACAATGAGATGGAAGTCCAGGCATGCAAGATTAAGGCAGATGTGGCATACAGACTAGCCAGCTCCTAGCTGGGGTAACTGGGAAAAAGCAGGAAGCACTGTAGGGCAAATCTTGCCAATGGTTTAGACTGATCCTTAGTGAACCTGTCCTTTCATATAGTTTAAAGAAACATGCAGACTTGCTGTAAGTTGGATGCATTAGGTGGGCCAAAAGATTTTAATGAGAAGTTGGTGTACCGTCTGCCAAATTTTGCTTACTATGACCATCTCAAAGTATTTGTGGGTTTGTTCTTGTTGGCTGTTCACTTGTCAACTAAAGTTACAAAACCTAAGAAATGCTCAGTCTGACCAGGCATTTCATCCAATTATTCATAACCCATACAAGGCTGCATAAAGTCAGGAGAAAACTGCAAAACAACTAATGGAATAAAGGCATATCTGAAAAATAGAAACTGTATCCAAATGCTACAATGCAAGACACTGTGCAATAAAACATAATAAAGCATCAGATTATGAAGCAAGTAAGCAGCTTTTTTTTTTTTTCTTTTATCATCTATTAAGAAAAATAAACCTAACCATTTTCTTCAATTGCTGGTATATACACACTAGCACAATGAAGCAAGAGAGATGACATGCTCAAACACCTGAGCTAATTAGATGGCAGGGGAATTTCTGAAAATAGCATATATGTCATTTTAAGCACTCAGTGCAGGTTGAACTTAACATGCACACATATGCACACGTGCATATACAAATGCAGAAAAAAAAATGGTACTTTTTTTGAAATGGGACTTTTTATCTGTGAATATGTGTTGCCTGCATTTGCTGTTAACAGGTTTGATTCAGATAATAGGATACAGTTCTTTACATTTATACCAGTAAAGCATTTCTGATTTAAGGAGAGAAAACAGGGGACAAAACTGTAATAATGGAGAAGAACTTCTCTATGTAATAACTGACTTGAAATGTTTTCTCCATATAAACCACTCTATATTTTAAAATCTACGGTACAGATCTCAGGAAACATTTTGTCATAAATTCTCATTTTCTATTCATCAGTTTCTTGTTAATATTGCAAAAGAATTTACTTAAAGACCAGCTGTTTGTAAGAGCTGTCCATAAAGCTCTCTTTTTTATTCTTTCTGGACTCATTTTACAGCAGTATTGTGTCCCAAACACAATAAGGACTCATTCTTAATGGTTCTTCAAAGTCGCTATAAATAATAAGGATCATAAATATAATCATATGTATAACTCAAGTCTGTAAGCACAGTAACCGTGCTGCCTTGCTGAAGCATCTGTCAATAAGCATATTTCTCAAGTTTAAAGTCTGTTCAAAGGATAAATGCTGAAAAATATCCCATATTTGGCAGTTCAGATAATAATTCAATTTTCTGAATCTCCCTCTGGCACTTGTGGAGCCATTTTGAGTCTCTCCAGCTAAAGCTTACTCGTTTTATATCACTACCCAAATGATCAAAGCTAGAGGAAAAGCTTTTAGTCCTACAGAGGATAAGGAAACTCGTGTTTTATCTGACTCTTCATGATGGGACTCCATGCTCAAACTGATCTAATTTGCTCGGATATATCAAGAACGAAAATACCTTAGAAAAAGAGCTAAGAAGCTGCTGGCATCACTGAAGAAGAGGAAAGTTAAGTATGAACAGGGAAAAAATATTTATGTTTTTGTTTATTTATTTATTCATATTGTCTCTTTGACATTTCATAATAATATACTGCTAATGGGAAATATTTAAGCAAAGAAAATACTCTGCCTTTTTAAAAAGACTGGTACAAAGTGAAGTGGGTTTTAATAGTGCTTAGCTCTGAGAGTTTCTCTTTTAAACTTCACATTGTTAAAGGAAATTTCTGGAAGTGGAAATAGAGAGTTCAGGTATCATTTGGAAATTATTTTTTTTTAAATATTCCATGACAATTTAAGAAAAGGGATTGAAAAACATTTATGGTATCATACAGTATTCATTTGAATGGGAACATATTGTTGCTTATGAGCACTATTAAGTATATCACATCAAATTCTCCTGTCACATCCATGCAGCCAGTTTTTGTTATCATAGGTCACCAGGTCAGACAAGAAGGAATTTCCATTAGCAAATCTGCCTGTTACTAAATCTCCCTGTCCTTCACGTTTGGAAATTAATTCTGTGAAAATGTGCTTTATGATCTTTCCAGAAACTTAGATGAGGTTGACTGTCCTTGATTTCACCAAAACTGTCAGAGCAATGCTTATACACACCTCTTTGCTGGTCTGTCCTGGTTTCCACCTCCTATGTCCTTCCATTTTCCTCTTCAATTCAGAAGCCTCTACCAAAATTCCCAGTGTTCTATCTCAATGGGATGATTTGTTCCTAACCTTCAAATAAGTTTTTCTCAAAAAACAAACAACTTTCATGGGTACATTTTCCCTTGGTCAGCTTCCCTTCAGGGATTCTGTTTAGCAGCTTCCAGAATAACCCAGGGTCTAATATCCCACAGCTCAGAGTCCTAACTCTCCTATCCACCTGCCCAGTTTTCGTCTGGGTCCTGAACTCTGCCATTTTCTGGTTGCTGCAGCCCACTCTGCCATCTATGATGACGTGTCATTCTTCCTTGTTTGTAACCGCTAGGTGAAGCGTTACTCCTGCTCACCCCCTTTAGCATTTTCAATAGGAAATTGTCACCAACACAATCTAGAAACTTCTTGGGTGACTGCACTAAGCCATGCTGCATTCTCAGATGTCTGTCTGGGAGTCATCTTCCAAAAAGACTAGGGCCCATGGTTCAGACTCTTCCACTAATTTTTGGTGGGAACCCAAATACACTTCAGGCAGTTTGCAGCATATCTCAGCGATGATACTGCTGAAGTTACTTCCCTCTGACCTTGGTCACGTCTTGACAGATGTGTCCCATTTGGCACTGGAGCTCAATGCAGTCAAGTCATGCCTTTCCACAGAGCACAACTCCCCTTCCTCTTTTGATTGCTCAGACCTTTCAAAGACCCCGTACCCACCAACAACTGTGCTCCACTAGTGCCAGGTCCCTACGGCTCCCATCACATCATAGCCCTAAGACTGTACATGGGCTGCCAGTTCCTCTTGTTTCCAGACGCAGATACTTGAGACAAGCTTCCAAGCAAAAAACACAGTATGTGCATTAGCTGTCCATAGGGTGATAACTGACGAGGAAGATGAACTTCACATATCATCCAATGAGAATAGTCTTAAAAATTAACAAGGGCAATAGCTAAGCAATATGGAATATTTCTTTTTATTTTTTTTTTACATCCCTCTATCTTTCAATTCCAATAATTTTTTGTAGTAGCAGTCTTATATCCAGAGTAGGTGGAACAGGATTAGATGTTGAAGAGATCCTGAAAACAAAAATCTAATTTTGTATATTGTTATTTCTTTGAAAATTATTTTCTTAGCTTATAAAATAAATTTTTCAACTTCACAGTAGGATCTGAAAAACACATGTCATCAACAATACAGGATACAAGTAAAGGCAGGAAAGGGGGAAAGAAAGGATCTTTTAAGCTTTTAAAATGTGTTGTTGGAAAATGTCATGTTGTTGCTAAAGGAAGGCTTTTAAACTAGCTGCAATTAAAATGTTCCAGCTACAAATCAAGGAAGCCGGTTCCTAAGTACCAGCCCTAGTGCAAGCAAGAAACGACACCATTAGTATCAGTGGGATAATCTTGACATTAATTTTTTATACAAAAGATGAGAAACAAATCTCAAGACTTCAACAGATAGTACTTATAAACCAAAGTACATTTTCAGAGATTGTTTTCTTACTTGTAGATATTCACCAGTAGAAGCCTGAGTAAATGTACCTGCATGGGTTATTAAGTGGGAATATTCAGAATGTCATGTGCTATTATTGCTCTTAGCTGCTGTACCTTGTTTACTTGCTTTCCTCCAATATCTTGTACTGGATAAAAATAAAGGGAAAACTAAAGAGATACTTTTAATCTTCTTTTTTTTAATAGCCTGATGTTTGTAAATAAGATAATTAGTGCTTGCTTTTCATATGTTTTACAATGCAAAAAGAACTATTAATATTTAGAAAGTAGTTTATTTTAAATGTGTTATTATTTCTTGTACAAATATTAATGCTTGACATTACATTAATTTCCATGGTAATCAGATATTACAGTAATATATGCAAGCAACATAATCTCACTAAGATGGAAATGGCAAAAGTCCAAGGAGCTTCTTCACAGAGTCCAGAAATTAGTTATGAAAAATAGTAGTTCAACTTCTCAACTTCTCAATTATGGAGTGTTGTATGTAGTAAATCTTATCAAGGGATATTAGAAAAAAATTAGTATCTGTGTACAACCAAACCTACAGGAGGTTTATATATACAAATGCTCAGGTAATGTTGCTAACAAGTGTTTTCACCGCATTTTGCCGCAAAGCGGACTCAGTCAGAGATCAATGTGATCAGACAAAAGCCATTTTACTGTTCTAAAGAAGCCTTTTTATACATTTCTTAAGAATAGGTGTTTATACATGATTGGTTCACTCACAGAGCATCAGT
>JAVJGI010000014.1:88131218-88154793 GCA_035590275.1 Ibycter americanus
ATCTGGCGGTTTCCTTATCTTGTCAGCTCAGCTCTTTTCAGGACTTTCCCAGACTCTTCAAGGATACATGGGTATCTGTTCAAGGCTAATATTAACAAGCTTGCATTCCGATCCCTCGGAGCAGCCGTGTTTTCCCACAGCATTTGACTGTAGCAGTACCAGAAACAGGACTCTAAAATATAAATTAGTTGGTAGACCTAGGAGAAGTACATGTTTTGCTTAAATGGGAGCAGAGTGCAGAGGTAGTTTCAAAACCCACTATTAATCTGTTTTCAGGTGCCCAAATGTAGCAACTAACCAGGCATAAACTGTGACACCTCCTCTGTCATGAGCTATTTTCACCAACTCTCTCTGCTTGAGACTTGGTCTTCTGTTGTCAGTGTACCTGTTCGTTCATATAGGCCTTTGCCATTCAGACTACATTTGCGCAGTAAATCTTTATATGAAGTTACAAACCTTTGCAAAACTCTAGGGAACATAGATTTCTTCAAAATAGTGCGTCTAGGAGGATCACCAGCTGCCCTTGTTGGATACCTGAACGTTCAGGATCATCAGTCTTCACTTTCGAAGAATGAAACATCTTTACAGCTGGATATCCAGAAAATTCATCTAGTTTTAGGATCCTGACTTTGACTTCTAACTCCCAAGCATTACACAGCTTACAATGCATAAAACTTGCTTGAGTGGAGAGGCTGCTTTAGCAGAAGCCTGAGTGTACAAATGCCACCCCTTTGGACAAAGAGCAAAGGACAATTGTTCTACCTCTTCTTTATTAACAAAAATTCAAACAAAAAAAAATGTAAATTTTTCAAACCATATTCTGGCCCATAGTTCTCTACTGTATATTTCTCTTTGCAGACGAAGCAAGAAGCAGCTACATACAATGTTGACAGAACTTCATGAAAAATTGGAAGATGCATGAAAATTCGAAGTATAAAGACTGGAGTATTGAGAATAGGAGAGGGTACACTCTTCTAAGGTATCTCTTACCATTTCTAATATAAAGTGAAAATCAAACAATATAAAAATATCTGAAGCAAAACCTTTAAGCTATACCATAAAAGTTATAACAGGCCCACAGGCAGACCTTGAAAGAGAAGACCTAGTTTATATTTTGAACAGGAAGAACAATGGCTATTAGTAGTATTCTCATCTTGTTCTTTTTGCAAAATCTATATTTCTAGAGAGGAAAGAGTAGTTCACTCTAATTAGTGCTACCTCTTCTCCCCTTTTTCTCCACCTTGCAAAAATGGTTCTCTTGCTGTCAGGCAGAGAGTGAAAGAAAAGAAAAAAACTACATGAGCTCGTATGGAGCGGGAATGTACAGGCTCATATGGATTGGAAACTGCCAGACAGATACTTCCTTAATGGATTGGAAATTGTGTGAAAGTATCTTTTCACAGCAAGAGGCCAAACCATTTGGAACAGGAACTAAAAGCAAGCTGCCAGCCAGGAGCACAGATCTGCAGAGCCACAGAGCAGCAGCACAGCTCTATAAAGAGCCACCAGTCTCTAATGCATCTGAAACTTGGCAAACAGATCTATTCATCTCCACAACCTCAGTGAATGAGGTTTTTTCAGTTGTGCAAATAAGCAGGTTCTTCTCTTGTGTGGGTGATAAGAGCAAAGCTTAATTCTGTTCACACCAGGAGAATTTTCAATTAGTCCTAGCCTGAGATCCTGTAGAAGTCACAAAGGGTACCATCTGCTTCACAGGCTGTTTGTTATCCAAATCAGATTACAGCAATGAAGACCATAGAATTACTGACAACAGAACAGCAGGGAGAAAAAAAAAAAATGTTTTGCTAAAGGAATTATAATAACTCTTCAAGGATCTTATGTTGCTGGTCACTTCAGCAACATATTAGTCAACAAACAGATCAAAGAATGTATAAAGCAGTAACAGATTCCAGTGTCAGATGTACCATCCTATCCTTGAAAGGCAAGAGGCACGTTACTTGAATTTTACACATTTGTCGAGAATAGGTCCATGCATTGCTCCCTGGTATGAAGGCCTACCTGCGCACCACCCAGATGCTCTAACTCTCCCAGAAAAGGTAAGACAAAGAATAGTGTTGCACTGAGGCAGAAGAATGTAAACATTATTAGGAAAGTACTCAGGGACTAGACTCCCAATGTGGCTGCTACAACTATGTTTAATATTCTGTGCCCTCCTGCCATCCTATCTTCTGCAGGAGGAAGCCACCTCCATTCCCTGCTCCCTTCTTACATGGAGCCATCCACCAGAGACCACCCATTCCCCTATCTCCCTTTAAGCACACCTAGCTGCATCTACCATCACTAGCACTGGCTCAGGATCTCTCACTATGCACGCATCTCACCACCTTGCAACATTCATCAGTACCTTGGACCCAGTTGCAGGGAATGCTCATACTCGCCACTTCTTCCATGTGCACTCATTCACACTTTATTGCTGCAACCCACAGTTTCTCACTCTGAATCTTTCTCCAGCATCCAGCCCAGCCAATGTATTCTGACTAACTGCTGGCCAGTGTCTGTGCCCTTCCAATAGCCTGGATTCTCTCCCAGGTCAAGCAATCTTCTCTATAGATGAACAGGATTTACTCAGCAGCTCGCTGCAGATACCACCACCCTGGGGCAAGGGGGATGAGGAGGAGACCTGTAATGTACTTAATTAAATGTATCACCTGTGTTTGAAGTTAGCTTTTAACACTTCCTGCACAGGTCCTTCTGGCCTTTCTTGGGGCCTGTCTAAAGCAAGTACTAAGGAAACTGCAGCAGGCAGAAAGAGAAACTAAGAGACGTTCACGTCAAACCATTGCAATAGCTTTGTCTCAGAAGCACCCTTTTGGCAGTCACTATGGAGAAACCAGCTAGGCTGAAAGAGTTGCAGGGGCCCAGCTACCCCATAATCTCTTCAGACCACATCAACTCCGACAGTATGAGAGGGCACACATTCTTCTTAGCTTTGCTACCTAGCTTTGAGACCATGCACTCCATTCAGGTCTGTGGCTTTCTTGATGTGTATATTGCATGCACATATGTGTACATATGTATGTGTGTGCAAGCAGGCACACTCAGACCAGAGGGAAAGATTGAGAGAGAAGGAGAATGTTTTTGGTAATTTGATTGGCTATCTGAGGCAAATTGTGCAACAGAAACGTAGAATCCTTACCCTACTTCAGTCTGTCACAGTAACAAGCTTCAAATTTTTACAAATACCAGCAAACCTCCATAACTTATACAGAAAACTAAATTCAATAAACATGATTTAAACTGGAAAGATGTTTAAACAAGTTAATCACCTTGTTCAATTTTAACTCTGTTTCAGAATTTCGTTTCTATATGGAGCCAATACTCAGTTTCAAAATTGTCTTGGTTATTTATTTAAAATATGGTGAGTCACACAGTGATCTTAAAGTAAAGAATGAATAATGAATGGAGATCATTCTGATGACTTCTATCAATGTCATTGATAGAAGCAGCAAAACATTATAGCTTTGAGAAGCAGACTTTTAGATAATTTTTGCAGATTCTCTTTTTTAAAAGTACTTAAAAATTACAGTTTGATGATTTGAAGTATAACTGCCCTCCACACATCCAGTTTTTCCAAATGTCCTCCTATCTCTTCCTGGAGGTGAAGGGCTTATATTTTTATGGTGTAAAGCTGAACAATCTGTTAGCAATGGTGGAGATAATCAGCTGCTTCTCAGATATCCAGCAACATTCACTGAATTTTATTAATATGTCAATGAAAAGGTACCTCCCTTTTCTAGGGAAGTGAAGCCAGTCTACTGATATGCTAAATATGACTCCTGGAGCCTAACCTCTTCCATACAGATGTCAGCACAGTAGCCTAATATTCTGGTCAAAATAAAATCTCTGTTTCATAATGGAAAATTTTGTTGCAATGGGGAATCATGACATTGCATACTAGATTTTACAGCAGCAAGTCCAGCATGCCAATGGTCTGTTGGAGGGAAAATAACCATTGAATTTAATAATCACACCATCTGGAGTTCAGACATTCACTATAAAATGAAATGAAGATATATAGCACAGAAGAGTGAATGGCATTGAAGACTAAAAAAAGAGCAGATATCACATGGGTAAGAGACTGTACAATGAAGTTAATAAAAAAAAAAAAGTCTTTCCGTTTGGATAGCAAGTTACATCAAATAAGATATCTGTTTCCTTCATGTTACCTTATAATCCCTGAGCAGATGCTGCTGCTTTTTTTTTCTTTTTTTAATCCAAATGACCAATTATTGTCAAGGGACCAGTTTTAGAAACATTTACTTCTCAGTGCTCATTGAGTTTCTTTTCACATTCCATTACCAAAATCCTTCCTCCAGATGAGGAAACACCAACTCTATGCTCCTTCCATGTATTCAGAATAGGATTTTGTTTAAAGCAATAATTGGGTGCAAACTGACATAGAAGTCTGAAACTCTGCATACACCTTCTTTATTATTTATTTTTTAGTTTATTAAGGTTAATTGACTGAGTTTCTGTCCAATAGCAGGTTTCCTCCAATTAGAAGTTCTTTCTCTAATACAGAAATTCAGATCTCACTGAACCATCTAAGTGCTTTTCTTAAAGGAAATGTGGTGAGAAACCCTACGTGCTTGTGATTTATAGGCTGCACACAAAGCTCATTGTAGTTCTTACTAAACATTGTTACTTGTAGAGCAGTACAAAGCCTGACAGATTCACTTCACTGTGCTATACCAATATTGTATTTAGTTGTGATCCGGTAGGATTACACCCCCAGAGTTTTACTGCACTTCTTCGATTCAATACAATGAAAGACCTTATTGATCTGGAAACCTCATCCTCAGAACCTTCAATGCTTCCAGGGAGAGCCACAAGCATGTAAGAGCTGCAGGAGAATATCTACAAAGGTCATAGTATAAGCACAGAAGAAAGAGTTATTTTCTGCAAAACCTTAGATGCTAAAATTCCAAGTATATGAGCATTTAAAAATATCAGACAAATTACTGTAATTAAAGCCACAGAAATACAGACAAGAAAATCTTTTTAAAAGTAGACAGAAGATCGCCGTTAAGCACTAGAGTTCTTCATTACAGCAGTCCATGTCTGCTGCAGTATATAATGAAATCTTGTAAATAACAATGGACAAGATAGACAAAACTACCTTAAAGCAAGACAGGGAACATTAGTTTTATTCTTAGCTTCTCAGAAAGCATCTGTGGCTCATTTGTGGCTTGGATGGCTACCAACATGGGGCAAAAGTACATGTGTTGAGGGGGAGTCTTGCCTTTCTTACCTTTTCTTTTCCTGAACAGTATAGGAATATTTCCATTTGCATGAGAAAGCATGCCAATTATGATTGGTGTAATACAGAAATTAACATCAACAAAAATCAGAAGAAGGAACTTAAGTAAATCTATTATTTCCCTTGCTTCTGAGTATGTCAGCTTATACCTAGGCAGCACAAGACACTCTAGCATCTGGACACCTGAGCTAGATTAATTAGTAAGGACCAAATAGCCACATTAGTCAACAAGCCCTATGGCACTAACAAGCTCTACTAGCCTGCAGTAGCCCTGCTGTATTCCACAGAGCCTGAAGATTTACTCGCGAGTACACGATTGGAGATCAGTAGTAATTAATTTATTTTCTGTCACCCTTGCAGCCCATTTCCCATAGTGGGAAGCTCCCACTGCCTCCAGGTATAACACAGCCTCACAGGACAGCCTGCCTGCTCACCTGGCTTGGAAGAGTTGATCTCAAATGTCAGTTTTAAGCGTTTACCCCTAAAACTCACTCAAGGTGGTACCAGTGGGTGTTCTGTACTGAAAAGGATAATTATGGTGGCTGCTTAAAAAAAAAAAAAAGTGTAAAAATAGTAAGTGATGAGTGAAATAATATTTATGATTATTTTAATTTTCCAAAGACTGAAATTGAAGCTTTTATTAGAAACCACACAATTCCACATACATTCTTAATATTTTTACTTGAAGTTCTGTTAATGTATTTTTTATTTGTTTTGTGTTAATGCCCATGTACCTGGTAACATTAATGATGTTTCAGCCATTTAAAACTAATAATACTAGTAGGATATGACAAGATTAATATAATATAATGTAACATAACTAATAGTATACACAAGGTTTGTAAGAAAGAAATAACAATTCCTTTGCGGCGAGGTGGCGGAGCAGAATTTATGTTTTGGAAAAAGGTTGAAACAAGAAAACAAGCTTTTATTTTATCCGGTAAAGAGATTCTAAGAACCTTACATCTTATGTCACTAGACCATATTAAAAGGACAACTAACATATATTTGAAGATGAAGGACTAAAAGACTTTTAGATACCTAAAGTTGAAGAACATGTGGAAGGGCCTTTGCCTTGTTTTCCCCCAACTTCATTAATTGATGAAATAGAAGTGACTGACCCTTCTTCCAAATCTCACTTCAAATGCATTTGAAGATATTTTTTGTATTGTAAAAACACCGAAGTTACAGACAGCAAAGATTAGAGATCCAAACAAATTACATGAGAGATTTTAAATGTGATAAAACTTTTTATCTTAAATTAAGCCTTCTGTCTGAATTTTATAAGAAAATCCATGCAGTTTATAGACCAACCTTAGTCAAATGTCTAGTACAAGACATCTAGAATTCTTCTGTCATTTAATTTTGATTTTCATTTGATAATTATTATAAAACTTGAAAAAAATGTGATCACATTGAAAGCAAAATCAAAATTCTACAGCAGCCCAAATAAATAAATAATAGCAGAAGTACGGTGATGTAATTCCTTCTCCTTGTAACATGAGGAATACATTATCAAAGATCTTTTAAAATGTGTTTGGGTTATGTGTTTCTCCAAGTTTTCCAGTTATTTCTTGCTTTCAGAAGCTACCATTTCTCAATGGAGCAAGCGTATGTGGTTTTTTTAAGTCAAGGCAGAGAAGAGGAAACCCTGAGAAGCCTAAAACTTGACAACTACTCTTCACAGAATTCACAGCACCTCACAAGTGCAATGTTTGTTACCTGAAGAAAAAGGAGATGATGCATATTGAGCAGAAATAGTTGAAGATTTACACCACAACTGTAGTTAATAACCGCAGTATATGAATATGATGAATGTGCATGTATACTTTGGGTTCACTAGAAGAATTAAGGTAACTGTGTATTAATGAGGTATAGGTTAGAAAATGGTTGACAAAATGCAAACCAGATGAAAAGAAATGGACATAAATGGTATTTTTAGACTGATTTTTGAGGGATGTCTCTGCAGAATATGAAGAGGTGGCAGTGAAAATATTGTCAAGTCCCAGTTTAGTGTATTAAAAAGATTTAAAAAGTTGATATCTATGGACATTGAGCAATAGAACAAAAGCTTCACCCTGTTATGTCTGTTTTGTAGTTTCATGGTGAAAAGAAATAAATTCACTTTTAATGGCAAGGGAATGTTAGCACCTGCTTCTCAGTTTCTGCTGAAATCAGGCTGTGACCTTCCTGTTACAATTTTAAAGCAATTTAAGATGGGTGAACCTAGCAAATTAAGAAGCGTTAAAACCTAGTCTTATCTGACATTCAGCACCATTCTGCTCTTTATCTTTTCAGTAAATCAAACTTAATGTCACCACTTAGCCCCAAGACAAATTCTAAAACGGAGCACAGTTGTCAACCCCTAAAATTTCTAATATCTCAATATTACTCCTATCAATTTTAATTCACAGTGATATGAAAATGAATTGGAATTACCCATGAGGATTCAAAAGCCCAAACATAAACCCTCTGCCAAATTTTAAAAGCTGTTAAGTAGCCAAGGAGAAAATACACGGAAATGTATTCATTTTCCAAGACCTAATGAGATAAAACCGGAGGAAATAAGCCATTATGAAAGGAAGAAAGCTGAATTGTAGAAGAGGAAAGAAAAGTCATTTAGATGTCAAAAAGGTGAAATACTAGAAGCTACCTGAAAATTTAACTTCTTAATAGCGATAATTTAATGAGCAAGGTACAGTTGCCTACTTAATTTTATCTTTTGCTTTGTACAATTGCGCTACATAACTTCTAATATTGTATACAGTTTTGTCAACTAATAGTAATAACACAGAGTTATTCTGTGTCTAATGAATTATCTATGACCCTTGAATAAAATGCCTCATAGAGCAATAAAGGTATGGGATGATAGCAGAGGTCTTCAAAGTCCACTTGCGGAACAACACAGGAGATCCCTGGGCTACAAGCAACACACAAGTGATCAACTACTGAATGTCAAAGTAGTGTGGCCTCAAGAGCTGGGTAGAACTATTGTTGGGGTTTAGAAAGAGAACAAAGAACAAGTATCTAGTCTACGTAAAACATGTATATTGAATTTTTTGTAATGTGGACTAGCAGACAAGTGAACAAAGTGCAAGCTGCAGAGTATGTTCTCAAATATGCAAAAATGACCCCAACAAGACCCAGGATGGTGGGGCTAGAATCCATCAGCATCAGCAGCATAGTCCTCACAGGGAAGGACTCAGGTTGCTGATGACTCACTATAGGTCCCTTCCGGGATCAATCTTAGAACGCAGAGGGGCAGTGGAAGGATGAACATAACATCAGAGAAAGGGGTAGATACTGGAAAGTTTGTGAATATATCATTTTAACTCTATATAATTTGAACTAGAATTGTTAACATCATTGTAACTGGAAAAATAATCATTCTTCCATTAGATTGTTAAGAATTAATCAGACTAACAATAAACCATTGGCCTTGCAAAAACAATGTGTTCCTTCTGTCGAGAACTAGATTTCTAGTATAACAGACTGCTGAAAATTCAAGTAACCTCTTTTGTAAATTAACTGCAACAAATTGGTAACACACTTCTGGGGAGAGAAGGCAGATCATGTCAAATTATTGATCAGAAAGATCCTTCTCTCACTCGCACAAATTTACCTTGTCTATGGGTGTGTTTCTGTAGTCACCTGGTCCTTCTGCAGAGGTTGATGGCTGGCACTTTTCATGAGGAAATACAGGAAGAGATGTGAAGTTTATACACATCATGTTTATGCAGTATGGATGTCACCATGCCAGAACCAGCTCTCATTAGTTAGCTATACCATAAATAAGGGAAGACCAAAGAGCAAGGTGAAGCCCACGAACCATGACTTTCAGCATAACTATCAGCTCAGCTCAGCAGAAGACGATCAGTAAGTCAAAGCAGTTTGTTTTGATCTCTCTCTGTCTAAACTACAGAAGGTATGGAATGTTACTTCACGCTATTTCAAAGCTACCCAAAAAACCCCTAAGTGTTCTACAGGCTAGAGCATAGGAGGAGTACCAGCCACACAGGCTTTTGGATACTACCACCTGAAACAATATAAAACATATTTTTAATTCATGCCGCTGAACAAAAACCAAACTCATTTTCTAACTTTGTTTCTTAGTGCCTTACTGTCTCATAGCAAACCAACAGACACTTTCACTAATTCAAAGAGAAGACAAGCACGCAAATGTTCTCCAATTTTTAGAAGTCCATTAGTGCCATAACTTACTTTGCTTGTAATTTCCAAACTGTAGGACTATTAATATTCAGGCTCCCAAACACAGTTCTGTTAAGTGTGAGTTAAAATATGTTGATTATTTTTTACTAGCTGTTCAAATACAATTTTTTTAGTCTAAACCCAGACACTTAGAAACACATTAAGAGACATTCTCCCATACCACAAAACTACTCCGAAAAAAACCCACAACTTTTTCTTTATTTGCTTATTAGTCTGATAAAAATAGACTAAAAATTTTTGAGTTTATATTTTCAGTAGAGTTCCTAATAACTGAAGTAATAATGAAGAAAAAAACCTGTTTTCATCTGTAAAATACTAAGCTCATTGATCTAATCAAATTATGGTTAGAGGCAAAACCAAGTCCTAATCAACAGTGAGAAAAAAATTCAGAAATACGGAATTACCATCTGATCAACCATTTAAAAAAACCCGAAGCACATGTAAGCCAGTAAAAAAGCAGTACAAAAAGAAACTATGATCTTCTCTTCACCAGCAGAGGTACTACCAAACAGTGTTTATGTTTCAGACATGGACAAAGGATGCATGGGCTTACTCAGGGATATACTTCTAAATCTGCTAGCTTGGTAACCTTTAGTGATCTCCACATCTCTCTCTTCTTTTGCGTATTTTGGTCACATACCCTGCATAACTGAAATGTTCCCTATAGTGGCATAACATTTAGCGATACTCATAGCAAAATACATGCAGGTAACAGTTGTTAGTTTAGTATACTTGTGTCTCCTTTCAACGGAACAGTGCAAAAAATAGTGCATCTGGATAAAGATCCTATGCAACTAGTTAAGCATTTAAGAACCTGTTGAAAAAAAACCACAAATTGTGCATTCCCAGATTTAAACTGTTTAAGCCCACTCCCCTCAGTGCATTCAGATTAAAACTGTTGGTTCATACTATCCCCTTTTTTCCATTTCCTTGTTCTGCTGTTGCTCACATCTGTCACCAAGCAAAAGCTAATAACTATGTATGTGCCAGCCTGAAATGAGGCAAGATTCCTGTCCAGGCTAGGGGATTATCTTTGCATTCTCCACAGGAGCACTTGGAGGGTTGTGTAATTACTAGGACGTTTTCAAAAAATTATCATTGTTTCCTGTTACGTGGATGTGAAAACCTTTACTAGCCTACCACAGGACAGAGGCAATCAGTGACATGTACATTAATGCAAGTGTCTATACATCACAGCTCTGCATATCAGCCTTAAGTTGGAGAGGCAACATCAGACAGTATTTGTTCCTTAGAGGCTGGCAAGTCTAAGAATGATTCTAAATCAAAGACAAACCTTTTTCATATACTTCAAAGATGTTTACAATTAATTTCAAATGCCACTTATGGGAATCTGAATTATACATCTAGCATGCATAATTATTATGCAGACCAAGCCATAATTCTATTTTTTTTTTAGCTGTAATTAATTTTAAATCAGGTCACCTTATTTATGGATTAGTCAAAGCAATTATGTCTTGAAAAATATTATTCACTGAAATCATCTTCTGCCATTATTTCTGTGTTCATAGTCTTGGTCTTTTCTAGCCTCATACTAGCCTCCACACTGGTGCATGATTCTCTTTTTCTGAAAGGCTGGAGATTGCAGCATTTCTTAGTTTTAGAAGCTTATCAAGGATTTTACATTATGAAATCTCTAAATAGTGGGGAGTTTCTTCTGAAGTCTTTGGAAATCTTAATGTTTCACATGTAGAATTGCATTAATGTTTTAAGTAAATCAAAACTTTGCAAATGTCCATTAACTCTTTTTTATACTTCTGACCCTTATGTTTACTGAATTTTAACTAATTTTTCAGCAGATAATGATCATCATGCTAAAATCAAGAAAATAAGAAATTTATAAGGAATGTTTATGCTGAATGGTTCCCGAAGAAACCACTTTTTATGCTATGTGGCTTTTGGACTGCTTCAGTGCCTCCCCACCTGTGTAAGGCAGAAACCCTTCCTTCTTCCAGGCCA
This sequence comes from Ibycter americanus, assembly GCA_035590275.1. Lineage (NCBI taxonomy): Eukaryota > Metazoa > Chordata > Aves > Falconiformes > Falconidae > Ibycter > Ibycter americanus. The sequence goes on from JAVJGI010000014.1 coordinate 88,142,707, forward strand.
GACAAATTGTGAAAGTACATCACCTAAATCTGGACTGAAGCTGTAATCCAGTGAACCATATCGCCCCTCCCTCCCAAAATCTCTCACGTCTGTTTGACAGACACAGAAGTCAGGATGGTGCCTAAATTTTCTCAGTCCCGATAGCCAAGATAGATGGTATTTGGCAGCTGGAATTTCTCCTTCTGCCCAAGATCATAGCTTGACAAAGTTTGTGACTGATGCCAAGTCATACGTACCATGATGTCACATCTTCTTACTGAGAGATGAAGTAATCTTATATAGCAAGATAGTAATAACTATCATAAACAACATAATTTCTTTTACAGTCTGTGGCTGATATGTGATGAGTTGATTTGACATGTGCAGTTATGGTATCTGGGAACGGGATTTGATGACTCAGGAGATCCATTCCTGACCTGTGTCCCTCTCCACTGATACTAGACAGACTATACCTACCTTGCAAACTGCAAGATCAGTACCTAACTGTAATTCTGCAGACCGTCTATTTCTGTAATTACACATGTGCCTAAAACATTAATCCTATTATCCATACTGTCAACATGCAGTTCAGAATCTACAGCACAACAGAAGCTGAGATAGTTCAGTTCCCAGTTTGGGGTCTGTCAGACACTCCTCATTTCAAAGAAGACATTGAATTCATTTGCCTGTGAATTCTGTATCTTTGCCACAGGTTAAGAATACTTCAAAATTCATGCAAATAGAATTATAATCTTATCAGTCCCAAGTATATAAAGTTATTCGTGCTATTGGTACTGCAGATAGACAGACTGAATGTGGGCAAGCCACAGAAAACAACTCTTTCTCCAGCCACCCCTCACTCCAATTGAAAAAAAAAAAAAGGAAGGAAAAGATGATCGTTTATAGCTCCTGAAACTTAACAAACAGCTCTAGCAGCCTCTTGGTATTAGCATCATCTTGTCGTGGCAGTAGGATCCCTAACATCACCAAACTGGGAAGCCAACAAATTTATGGACCTCTGCATGTTTATTCCTTGAAATGCACAGCCCGCAGAGGTAAACCATGGATGCTGCAATTAGAGTTGCAATGGGCTACCCGTTGAACTGCTGTGACAGATATATACAAGACTGAATTAAAAAGAGAAACACTCTTTTTTGTTGTTGTTTAAATTGCAAGTTAGTCAATCATAGCAGCTAATATGATTTAAAAGCTTTCAGAATTGGCTGGTATTTTTTAAAAAACAAAAATCATTCCAGAAGACAAATAACTTTTATCTTATTCCATTACTACCTATTTGCATTTATAACATGTACATACACAGTTTTCCTTAGAACAAGAAGGAATCCAACAGAGCTGTAACACAATAATACCAAAAAAATGCATCAAACACCATTTAGAAGAGGTAAATATTTTGCTGCAGTCTAAAAGGATAGTGACTGTATACTGTGAAGTGGTGGGGTTTTGCATGCCTAAGCGCCTGCTACCTAGAGCATGGAATGCTATCATGTACCACACTGCAATCTGTAAGATGTTTTTAGGTTGAGTTTTATTAAAGAAAGAGTTGAATTTTGTATTGCACATTTTAAAATGCCCAGAATATGCAGAATTTTTTATCTGGGTTGGGAATTAACTTTTCTGCTTATTCCTACTGCCAGGGAGCCACAGTGGCAGGCTGTTCCCCACAGGGGAAGGGGAGCCAGGGAGCAGGAGTAAGAGCAGGGCCACTGGCATCACCTCCCACAGTGCCCAGCAATGCCAGCAGAGATAATGGCTTCTGGGGTCAGCCCGGAGCCCAGAGCAAGTCCATGGTGATGAGGCAGGTCCCAGGTCAAGCCAGGATGGCACATCTGCAGGTCACCTCTGTGGCCCACATCAACAGGGTATTGATCAATCAACATTATTGATTAATCAACAGCTGCAATTGAGCCCCGGTGGGATGTGAGGGAAGAGCAGCTGTTTAAAAGCTGTTCCCAGGCAAAGCTGGAGAAGCTCCAGCCAAGGCCTTTCAGCAGAGCTTTCTTGGATAGCCCTCTTCACAAAATGGGACTCCTACACCATCATCTAGATCAGGCCTGAAACTCCTGGAGGGAGCATGTGCTCCGGGGCCTGACATCTACCTCTGCTCTGCATGGCTGCAATAGACAAATTTTCAGCAAGCACTTCTCAATTCTTTCAGCTTTCAAGCTCTTCAAGCTTTTACATAATGGAGCATGAACTTCAGAAGATGTTGTTTTTCAGTCTACTGAAATAAAGGGAAGATGGAGAAGCAATGTAACAAATTCTTAAATATTTATATACATTAGTATCTTTCATCACATACACTTTTTCATACAGAAAATATCCATTCACTAAAAGAGTACCTTCCTAAGTATTTGATGAATTTGGGCAGGATCTTTAACAGTATTATTCCTTTTTCTCTTTGCCACAACTCCATTAATAAACTTCATGTGATCCTTGAGACTAAAAATACAAACAAACCAAAAACAAAACAGCAAGATTTGGCATCTTCCCATATGCACCACATGCAATTTCTCTGATAAAGGATATGAAATAGTTAGAAAGGAGACAGAACACAAATAGATTCTCAGGAGAGATTGTTCAGAAAATCCTTCCCAGAAAAGTTTATCAGTAGATTAGATTATTTTGGTAAAGGCAGGGAATGGGATAAAGATTTGAGGGGTAACTAAAATAGTCTATGGAAAATATTTGAAGTTAAATAGCCGAAAGTGTAAGGTAGGAAGCAAAGGCAGTAGAAGCACATGGGTTGTTATGCTGTCTGCTTTCTTGGGTCATATAGAGAAAACTGGCTAAGGAGAAGGAATGACGGCAAGCAGTGTCACTCTTCAACTTCAGTGGTGAAGTGCCAGATCATGCAGTTACACACAGACAGGCCAGCAGCTAATGTTTGTTTGCATCACCAGTAAAAATCTCAGATATCTTCAAATGAAGGAATACATCTGTGGACAACGTGGAGCCTTGAAAAATAGTAGTAAGGAAAAATAACCAAATACTTAAGCTGACAACTTGAAAATTATAATAATAATAATAATAATAATAATAATAATAATGGGTCTATAGGCTGTTTCTGAGGCTCTTAAATCACTCTCATGTCAGCAGGAGCTATGGGGTGATTTTCTTATAGGTTACTTCTTTAGGAAGCTTTATTGTGGACTACAGGCAATCCAGTCCAGTATGGCTTAGAAGGAGGGCTTACTGTCCAGCCTTTTTGTAGATCAATTGCTTTTGGAAAGCTTTTCAGGAAGTACAAACACAGGGCCAAGAAATCTTTTTTCCCTCAAATCTAGGACATTAATTTCTGATTCATATAGTCTGGATACTGCACCATAGTTTCTGATCTTATTTCCTATAAGACTTAAAGTAACTCCAGACTCTTTGACCCGGATATTTCAGGTTGAAATTGCTGGCAGTAAGACTGAGAGGAAACCGTTATCTATATTCCTTCCTTCATGCCGAGAAAATAAAATACAAAACTCTGCTTATACCAAAGTTTGCCAGTTCTGTTACAGACTCTGAAGACAAGATTTTGTATCTGTTATTTCAGTTAAAAGTATTATCCCTCCTACTGCTGGGATTTATTTTAGTTCAGAAGAAAGCTAACCATGCTTAGCTATGTGATCATAAAACATACATCTTTATAATTTTCTTCTATTATATGCAAAAAGTGTAAAGGGTTTAACTTTATCACAGTACATTGCTATAGAGAAAAGGAAGATCTTTTCTCTCCAGATTTTGTCTGAACATCTTCATTAGGGTATTGTTCTGAGAACTCAGCAGCCAGTGGATTTTAATGAGAAGGGGACTAAAACAATGTTAACAGAATTTGGTATAGCTGCAAGAGAAGTTATTAAGTGCCTAGAACACTGCAGACATATGCAAATGTTTTAAAGCATTTTAAATATTAGAATATTAAAATACATTTTAAAAGGCAGAAAACAAAATTACTTTTTTCTGTCTATAGACAGTTGTGTTGAAGTCTATTAAAAAATTCCTAATCCAAGTCTTCAGAAATGGTGTTGGTAGCAACTTTTCAAGGAAAAGTTAGGTAAGTGTACAATATACAGGACTAATAACAAAAAAACTATTTTGAATCTATTATATCCTATGTGGCTGAGAGAGTTCGGGTTGTTCAACATGGAGAAGAGAAGGCTCCAGGGAGACCTTCTAGCAGCCTTCCAGTACCTAAAGGGGACTACAAGAAGGCTGGAGAGGGACTCTTTACAAGAGCATGTGGTGATAGGGCAAGGGGGATGGGTTTCGACTGAAAGAGGGTCGATTTGGATAGATCTTAGGAAGACATGCTTTACTGTGAAGGTGGAATGGCACTGCAATAGGTGCCCAGAGAAGTCGTGGATGTTCCATGCTTGGAAGTGTTCAAGGCTGGGTTGGATGGGGCTTTGAGCAGCCTGGTGGTCTAGCTGGAAGAGATGTTAAAGATCATCTAGTTCCAACCCAAACCATTCTACAATTCTATGATTTTTCTTTCTTTAGAAAATCACTGCATGACATGGATAGATAAACCAGTGGGATCCACAAAACCCATTTCTTGCTTCAAAATAAGGACAAGTTACTTAGGGTAATCATAGCACAGCAGCCATCAACTAACTCAAAAATTGATGCAAATGCTAGGAAAATTTCCTATCATGCAAAGAAATTAAATGCAGAATAAGTTGTACATCATGGACATAAATGTAACAATCCCTCCTGAAAAGTGAACTTAATGGTGTGTCCCTGCAAACACAGTCAAGATCAGCTCATATGTGTATACAGATATCAATGTGTGATATGTAGATGTAGAAATTCTGATTTACACCAGAACAGTGTAACTGCTCTGTAATGAAGAATCACAAGTCACGCTAATTCTTGCAAAATGTGGTATCATATATCTTGAAAAGCTGTTCCTTAACTTCAGTTGAAAACCTATTTTCTAGAAAAAACTGAAACCAAGTTATAACTTTGAAACGCTTTCTCTCCTCTTTCCCAGCTTTCCTTCATAAATAAGGTGTCAGAAGAAATAGTTAAATTCCTAGCGACCAAGTAGGGATTACAATTCCATCACAATACCTCTGTAGTAGTTAGTACAGAGCAGTTTTTCAGGTGAACTCTAACTAGGAGAGTCAGAACAGATGTAATATCCAAATTAATTTTGCTAATTCAGAAGTTCATAATTAGTATGTCCAATTTGATTATGGTACCATATCAGCAAGACAAAATAAACAAATATGTAAATCTACATTCACATATCGCTAGTCTCAATTTTAATATACTTATATTTTTAGATTTCACTCACTGTAAATCAGTGGGATACTGAAGAAATGTTTTTGATCTGATGCCCAGTATTAAATTAGATCGAATACTCACGATCTAAATTTATTGCAGCAGATGACATCGTCAGCTATCCAATTATTTTAGTACTATTTGGCACAATGTAATTTAAAAAGACCTTGTATGCAGGCAAAACACTTAATAATTCCCCAGCAAATTAATCCCTTTGGTGCAATACTCAAAGGCATGAGGATAAAGAAGAAAAAAAAAAAAAAAGTGAAAAAAAAAAAAACCAGCCTCAAGCAGCCTCTTTCAGATCAGCATGATGTTGCAGCAAGTACTAAGTACTTTTTGCCCTGTTAATAGAAGTGACTTGTTTGAACTTGACTTTTAACTTACTGCATAGGAAATGTATTACATTCCTTCTGTATGATTCTGTTTGATAATGCTTAATATTAGTTGTTTGGAAAACCAGCCTACACTTGTCTGTTAGAAAATATATACGTAAGCTACACAACTGCCTGCACAGTAAGGGGGAGATCCAGGAGACACTCGAAAAGCTTGTACTAACGTGGTCAAAATCTGTCCCATTTCCCATACTCCTTGTGTGGCAGGAAGTGAGGTGGCTGATGCAGCCTTTGTGTGATAAATCTTAAGAGCTGTGCAGCTTAAATAAGAGGCTTTATGAAACAGAGCACCTAAGAGGGAAAAGCCAGGATGATAGCAGCCCCCACGGAAGAGTCCTTGTTTGAATAAGGTTGAGTCAGAGCTGACAAAACCTTCTTAAGCTACCATATAAGTAATCAAATGCCTAGCAAGGAAAATCAACGGAAGAAGAACTGAATGCCTTGGGATTTCTATTAAAACAGATCAATATAGCATTATGGACATAAAGTAAGCTTTTGCCATTCAACATGAAAGCAGAGATTTCTCTGCCTACTGAATAACAAAGCAAGACTGTTTGGCAGCAGAGATAATTTTGCTTGAAGTCTGTATGTTTAGAGACATAAACCAAAAATAATTAAAAAGGTATCTGTGCAAATGACCAAATTCGAGCATCTGAAAAATAGACTCACTAATATCTAGATCACCCACAGTAGTGGCCTCTGTAGGATTTGATTATCCTACAGCATGTCCAAGATTATATGTCTCAGCTGTAAGAAAACATAAAGATGGTATGCAAAAGCTAGTCACCAAAAGATCTGCTACAGTGGTGTTTTCAAACTATATCTCTAAAAATTGTTAGTAACTATTTCAGTCTGCAAGAGTTCCATCACGAATTTGGGGGGAGGGGGGGAGTGGAGGTGGAGGAGCAAGGCAGAGAATATAACTTTATCAGTAATTTCCTATAGTCAAGTTATATTTGCCATACGAACTGTAACCAGGAACTACAGATGAAGCTAAGAACTTGTGATGAAAATGAATATCTGGTGATAAGTATCACAGGCTTTTCCTCCTGGGTGATGACCCAATTAGTTTCTTAATCACTTCCTAACAGTAGTTTTGTTGGGAGGTGCGAATATGCATGCTTGTTTACAGATAGTCACTGAATCACGTGACTGATACCAGACGGGCTCTAGTTGGCACATCAAGAAAGATGCAGTTAGGAATAGGCTGAAAATTAGTATATTTTGTACCATCAAAGTAGGAACATTTTGTATTTATGTCTCATGGTGCTGCTATTCAGTGTGTTCAGCAGAAAGTTAGGACTTAATCTTTGGTTTCTGCATTTAAGTAGAGATGGCGATTCCCATCATCAATTTTGTTGCATGCCACACTGGTTATCTGGAAAGCAGCACACTTTGAGAAGGATCAGAGAAAACCTGAGTATGCTCCAGTTATTTCCATGATCGCTGTCCCATTTTCTTTACACCACCTCTGTTACTGAAGGGTGTGAATACTGTGTTTACTGTGTCCAGACCCAGCAGCGATCCCTTTCACGTAAACACATACACAGCTGGATTGCCTATTTCTATGCAGTGGCTGTGTAGACACTCAAGCCTGCTCTGTGAGAACCAGCTTACACCCCCAAATGATGCTGTGCTGTGCCATCCAAGTGGCATGGATTTGTACTATGTCACTGTCGTTTTGGTCTTTCAACCCTATGTCAATATACATCACAGATATTAATTTTGAGGAATCACATTGCTCCTTAGTGTCATATTAATAACAATCCCAAATCCCTTAGTTTTCTGTGAATGTTTTGCAACTGCAACTGATAAAAGGGGTGAATCAAATAACATTTCACCAGTCTCTTTTCTTTAGTCAAATGGCAAAATTCCTCAGCAGAAGTCTTAGTTAAAAATGTAGTTACCCATTAAGTTTTACAATCTTACTGTTCTCCCAGGTGAGAACTGGAAAGTAAAAGTAAAGCACTAGAAATATTTAACTTCACATTAGTGAAATTTCAAATGGCACTAAATTAACAGGAGTTGCAAAAGGCAATGAAAACTGACAAACAGAGAAGTAGATGTTACTGAAACTGAGTGCATTATTCTTTTTTGAATTATACTCTCTTTGGTTAAATGATCTACCTCAATGTGATGTGAATATTTTCCACTGATGTTACTCTATTGTTATATTTTATCACAGATAAGAAAGGAACACCAATATATTGTACCACAGCACAACAACTGCTGATCCATGCATACTACACAAAATAATCCTAAATACTTTGGACTCAGAAATTTTGAAAGCTGATGGATTCAAGGGCACCTAGGAATCACATTGGACAAAAAATGAGGCATTAGTTTACAATGCACCATGGCTGCCAGAGAAGCCACTTTGGGGCCACTTATGTAAATGCTTCATGCCAGAAACCACGAAGCTAATATTCACTTTCTAAATGACTCTGCTATATGGATTCTCAGCCTGATGGTTATGAGCAAGCATGAGAGTCACAGCCTCTTTGACCTTCCCTTTACTGTAAACAGGAGGGAGATAGCAGCTAGATATACATATATGTGATGGGGGTTCTGTTTAGAAAGGGCAACAGAGACAGAAAAAAAACTGAGCATTGTTTCTCAGAGAAGTTTGTATGGAATATTAGCAAAACCACATTGTCCAAACCCAGAAAGGAAATGCAAAGAGCAAAAGTAACAGCAGCTACTCTAAAATTCACTACTCCAAAATTTAGTATTTTATGGCATACTAACTCCACAAAACTTAAAACTAAATGGATCTCCTGAGGGAAACAAGATTATTTTAGGACTTCTGGAGAGAAAACCAAGTGCAAAGCATTTTTCACAGAAAGCATATTCCTGGATTTGAGATCTTTGTTGAAGCAAAAGTGAATTTTCACTTTCTTGACCTTTTCCTGCTTCACCATTGTGACTAGCTGTTTAACTTTATAGTGTTTGCAATACGCATTTTGAACTATTTCCAATTGTAAAATCAAAAAGTTTTGCAATTTTTGGAAATGATCAGCAGTGTCTCCATTCATGCCTAGGTTTCCATACAGGTAAACAGAGTCCTTCAAGGACAGCTATCACCTTTATACAAAAGACACGATAACATAACATCTCTACAGAGCATAGGCAAGAAAAACCAGTAAAGAGCTGACATTGCCTCGGGAGAAAACAGTTTTCTTTAAAGCAGCAAGAGTAGTATCTTCACAGATAAGGAATTACAGTGCAGTACTCCTGCTGAGTGCCTAGAGAATGGGCCAGCCCTAACAGCTTTAAAGTTGCTGGGGCAGGGGAACCTCAATCCATCCCACTCCTATCAGTTTGACGCCAGTACCAGCAGGAGATGCCCAGAGCCTGGAGAGGGATTGCAGGTCAGCAGGAGAGCACCTGCAGAGCAGCAAAGGAATTCCAGGCACTCCAGCCAGTAAGTCAGCTTCATCAGGGCCCAACTTAAATGCCTCTATGCAAATGCATGTAGCACGGGCAATAAACAAGAGGAGTTAGAGATGCGTGCAAGCCTGCAGGGCTATGATCTTACTGGCACCATGGAGACATGTTGGTATGGCCTCTATGACTGGAGTGTTGGAATGGAAGGATACAGACCTTTTAGGAAGAACAGGCAGGGGAGATGAGGACGAGGTGTCACCCTCTATGTCAATGACCAGCTGGAGTGCATAGACCTCTGCCTGGGGATGGATGAGGAGCCAACCAAGAGCTTATGGATCAGGATTAAAGGGAGGGCAGGGACAAGTGACATTATAATAGGGGGTCTGCTACGGGCCACCTGACCAGGAAGACTGAGTAGATGAGGCCCTCTATAGACACATAGGAGCAGCCTCACATTCACAAGCCCTGGTCCTCGTGGGGGACTTCAACTATCCCAGTATGTGTTGGAGGGACAACACAGCAGAGCATAGGCCATCCAGAAGGTTCCTGGAATGCGTTGATCATAACTTCCTGCTCCAAGCGATAGAGGAGCCAACAAGGAGAGGTGCTACGCTGGACATTGCTCTCATGGACAAGGAGGGACCGGTGGGGAATGTGAAGCTCAAGGGCAGCCTTGGCTACAGTGACCATGAAATGGTGGAGTTCAAGATCCTTAGGGCAGCGAGGAGGGTACAAAGCAAGATCACTACCCTGGACTTCAGGAGAGCAGACTCTGGCCTCTTCAGGGATCTGCTTGGTAGAGTGTCATGAGATAAAACCCTGGAGGGAAGAGGGGCCCAAGAAAGCTGGTTAATATTGAAGGATCACCTCCTCCAAGCTCAGGAATGGTGTGTCCCAACAAGGAGGAAGTCAGGCAAAAATGCCAGGAGGCCTACATGGATGAACAAGGAGCTCCTGGACAGACTCAAGCACAACAAGGAAGAGGGTGGAAACAAGGACAGGTAGCCTGGGAGGAATACAGACAAATTGTCCGAGCAGCCAGGGGTCAGATTAGGAAATCTAAAGCCCTCACAGAATTAAAGCTGGCCAGGGATGTCAAGGGCAACAAGAAAAGCTTCTATAGGTACATCAGTGATAAAAGGAAGACTAGGAAAAATGTGGGTTCTCTCCAGAAGGAAATGGAAGACCTGGCTGCCTGGGATGTGAAGAAGGCTGAGGTACTCAATGACTATTTTTGCCCCAGTCTTCACCAGTGAGTGCTCCAGCCACATCACTCAAGTTGCAGAAGGCAAAGGCAGGGACTGGGAGAATGAGCTGCCTGTGATAGGAGAAGATAATGTTCGAGACTGTCTAAGGAACCTGAAGGTGCACAAACCCATGAGACCTGATGAGATGCATCCATGGGTCCTGAGGGAACTGGCAGATGAAGTGGCTAAGCCACTGTCCATCATATCTGAGAAGTCGTGGCAGTCTGGTGAGGTTCCCACTGGCTGGAAAAGGGACTTCCATTTTTATAAAAGGAAATAAAAAAGACCTGGGAAACTACAGGCCATTCAGTTTCACCTCTGTGCCTGGCAAGATCATGGAGTAGATCCTCCTGGAAACTACGTTAAGGCATATGGAAAATAAAGAGGTGATTGGTGATAGCCAGCATGGCTTCTCTACAGGTAAATCATGCCTGACAAATTTGGTGGCCTTCTACAATGGGGTTATGGTGCTGGTGGGTAAGAGAACAGCAACTGATGTCATCTACCTAGACTTCTGCAAAACGTTTGACATTGTTCCACACAACACTCTTGTCTCTAAACTGGAGAGACATGAATGTAATGGGTGGACCACTTGGTGGATAAGGAACTGGCCGGATGGTCACATGGAAAAGAGTTCTGGTCAACAGCTTGATGTCCCAGTGGAGACCAGTAACAAGTGGTGCTCCTGAGGGGTTGCTATTGGGACCTATACCGTTTGAAAGCTTTCTCAGAGACATTGGCAGTGAGATTGACTGCACCCTCAGCAAGTTTGTTGGTGACACCAACCTGTGTGGTGCGAGTGACATGTTGGAGGGAAGGGATGCCATCCAGAAGGACCTTGACAGGCTTGAGAGGTGATCCCATGTGAACCTCATGAAGTTCAACAAGGCCAAGTGCAAGGTCCTGCACATGGCTCAGGGCAATCCCAAGCAGAAACACAGGCCAGGCAGAGAATGGATTGAGAGCAGCCCTGAGGAGAAGGACTTGAGGGTGTTGGTTCACAAAAAGCTCAACTTGGCCCAACAGTGTGTGCTTGCAGCCCAGAAAGCTGACCGTATCCTGGGCTGTATCAAAACAGGCATGACAAGGGAGGTGATGCTCCCCCTCTACTCTGCTCTTGTGAGACCCCACCTGGAGTACTGCTTTCAGCTCTGGAGCCACAAGCATAACAGGGACATGTACCTGTTGGAGTGAGTCCAGATGAGGGCCACAGAGATGATCAGAGGGCTGGAGCACCTCTCCTGTGAAGACCAGCTGAGAAAGTTGGGGTTGTTCAACATGGAGAAGAGAAGGCTCCAGGGAGACCTTCTAGCAGCCTTCCAGTCCCTAAAAAGGGCCTACAAGAAGGCTGGAGAGAGACTTTTTACAAGGGCAAGTGGTGATAGGACAAGGGGGAATGGCTTTCAACTGAAAGAGGGTAGATTTGGATAGATATTAGGAAGAAATTCTTTACTGTGAGGGTGGAATGGCACTGGAACAGGTTGCCCAGAGAAGTTGTGGATGGTCCTTCCCTGGAAGTGTTCAAGGCTGCGTTGGATGGGGCTTTGAGCAGTCTGGTGGTCTAGCAGAAGGTGTCCCTGCGTGTCGCAGCACTACCAAACTATTACACTGCAACAAGGCTTTTACCATCCCATACCAGCCCTCTCATGCCTCGGCACCACCATCAGTCTCACACACAAGGTCTCAAAGGTTCATCTACTGGCCATACTGTTTCTTCATCCTCTCCAGGCCAGTCCACCCTGCTTCTTGCCTCTGCTGCATCTGGGTTCCTGGCTTCTCCTCCA